>CM021732.1:67539927-67621664 GCA_011075105.1 Heteronetta atricapilla | reverse complement strand
CGTCATGCAAGCCCTGCTATAAATAGAACCAGATTCAGGAATCATTTATTACTTCCTACGTTACAAGGATTGATCAAGAGAGGTTTTGTTACATGAGCCTGCAGTGTTCTTTCCTCAATAAGAAGATAGCATACACATAGTTTAATGCATACCTAAAGTTTCAAGCATATAGCTTGTTTGTCCGTTTCTTTTTGAGAAGGAATTGTGTGCATTTACATTTCGGAACGAATGTGAGCTAGATGAATTTTTTGGCAGTTGCATAATTTTAATAGGCTTTTTCTTTAGTAGGTTGAGAAATCTTGTCTGGTTGCTGGAGAGCTCCCTCTGGTGGTGAACTTTCCTGGGAGATCTCAGCAAGCATTCCTGTCTAGAGGCACGTAGTTGAAACTTCACCTACCCTATCTGTTACTGATAATGCTGTGCAGAAAAAGGAAGAAGCCACATTAGCAGTTGCTAGAAATACTTTTTGCCTGGGAGTTCACTCTTCTCACATAGAAGCCTATTAGATTTGCATGGATTCAAATATAAATTATTATTTTTGGGGGGGATATCTGTAAATGAGCCTGCATAAGAAAAACTTTAAGCACTCATCTGTGTTCTAGAAAAGAAAAAAATGCTCATGCATTTGCTCTGACCAAATGCATGATGTGAAGGATCTGTGCAATAGAAGGGTGTGTTTTTACTAAATCACTTTACAGCTCAGAGCTCAGGTTGTCTCCCACACTGCAGGAGTACAAATGGCTTGAAAAAAAGAAGTTCAGAACATACTCCCTTCCCCCGTCCCTATTCTGTTCCTCACCTGTGAAAAGATGCGGATCTTCAGCATCACTGAAGCAGGAGCTACAAATCCTGCAAACCTCTTTTGCAATGTGGTGGAGTCACTGGAACCAGCTCTTTATGTCTCCTAGGAAAGAGGCTGAGTCACAATTTTTGGTACCTCTGCACCAAGGGAGTGTGGAGGTTGCTCCTAAGCATACAGCCGCTGCATTGTTTTCCTGTGGTTGAAGTTAAAAGGCTGAAGATGGCTTGTCCAGGTCTTCCAAGCTGAAGTGAATCATACTGTTTTAGAATGAAAATTAAAATGAGGTAATAGCCATAAAGTGCAGCTATAAAATAACAGTGCCATGAATCAGGTAAAATAGTTGGAAAAGGTGGGTTACAGGGAAAAATAGTAAGGTTGGTTTTGTGTATATGTGTCTTGTGCGTTCTGAAATAGACTGTTTAAATATAGTTGGACTCATAGAGTTGCAATGATCAGATGAACAAATAGCTTGCTTCATCAATAAAATAACATATTTAGTCTTAATAAAGTATTAGTCATATATCATCAGAAACAGGTAACAGAATAATTGAATCCAAGCAACTCAGATTCAGGCAATTTTTGAAAACTAGCGTTGGATTCCGACCCTATGGTGCTAACCAATATCAGGATTTGGGCTTGTTATTTTGCTGATCTTTTTTAGAAGAGGTTGAGGTACTTGTGGTATGTACTTATGTGACTTTTTAATGAAAGTATGTGCAAGTATTTATTAATTGAAATAACAAAAATGAGCAAGAGTAATATAATCGTCAGAACTTAAGTGATACATTTTTACATATACATGCAAATTACCTTAAAAACAACCTGTTTCAAACAACTGTTAAAAACAGCTTCTGACTTTTCTTTGAAATTTTCTGAATCTATGTAGATCCTCAGTTTGCTTTCCAGTAAATTATACAGCCACTCATTTATTTGATCTTTTCTGATGGCTTTTGACACCCACGTATAAGGAATTTGATATTTATTTACCTTAATCCATAAAGTTGCAGTTCTGAGATTCATAAAACAACATTTAGATGCCAATTTAGCTGTATTTTAAGTTTAGCTGTATTTAAGTTTAGGTATTTTACCATTCCTATTACCATTCCATTCCTAGAATGGAAATGATAAAAGAAGTGAAGATACTGATTTGATACATAGGCACTTGGAGCAAACAAGATTTCTTGAAGTCCAATTACGAATAAGGTTTCTGTACCTCTTTTAGAGCCTCTATCTTTCCAATGAGAAAACTCACTTGTCCTTGTTCTAGGGCTGGGGAATTATTTCATTATAGACAAATCAAGAAAAATATATATTACTTTTTTTGTAAAAACCCAAGTAATATCATGCAAATTCATGGCAGCAGAAGTAGACTCTTTTAAATCTGCTTTAATTGAGCAACCATGGTGTCTGTGATGCCTCAATGAAAAATTAACTTTTGTTCTCTTTTTAATATTTTATGATTCATAGCACAAACATTCTTGTATTCACTGCCAGTGTTTAAACACAATAACTGGACTATTTAGAAGTAAATTTCTATGGAAATGAAAATTTCTGCACACGAGTATTTCTGCATGCCAATGTATCCTGTATGCTCTGGATTTTCCAGAACACATGCCCAGTGCATAAGTGAGCATGGGTGTATCAGTTGTCAGATATGCAGCACTGCCTGTATCCAGCACACTGCACGTCCACCTTTGTAGCAGATGCCTAAACCTTCCAGTCTATTCATTCTCACTGATGTTATGCCAGGCACTCAAAAAGAATCAAGGCTATATGAAAATGGGAGTGATTATCCAACCACCATCTATAACCAGACTTCACCCAGTTTAGATACCTGCTTGTTTTAAACACATTGGCTGATTTAAAACTAGTTTACATGGCAGTCTACAGCCCAATCTTTCAGGAAGGAAAAGACTGTAGAGCCTAAGCTAAAATAATAGCAATTTGGTGGCAGTGGCCAGTTTTGTGTAATAAACCATTTTTTAATTCTCCATTTTAATTTTAATTAATTTTAATTCTCCATTTTTAGGCATCAATAACATACCAAGCATCCTCATACCAAGCAGATGTTCCTCTAGGTTCACCACTGGCAAAACTATGCAGGCCCATGCGATGGAGTAGGGCAGGCAGAGTACGTCCCATGGCAGCACCCAGGGACAGCCACAGCCAGACAAGTCTGTAGTCACAAAGCAGGTCTGAGGTCAAGCCAGTTGGCTGGCGCAGGTACACAACTGGGGTGCAAGCACAGCTGGGGGTGAGAGGTGGAGCTGAAATGCCTCTTCCAAGAGACGGGGCGAAGAAGCCCTCAGCATGGCTCCTCACAGCTGTCTAACCCAAGGTGACACAGCTATATCCCATTGGGGCCGGCCTCCAGCACCAGCAGTCAGACCCCTGCGGATTTAGTGGCAAATTTGGAGTCTTTGGTTCTTTGGCCATAATTAAAATAAGCTAATTTAGTTCCCTGATATATGCTTTCTCTCTCTCTCTCTCTTTTTTTTTTTTTTCTTGAATGTGAAAATACATGCTTCTTCATGTGTACAAGAATGGAAATGTTGCTTTGTTTTAAATGCTTTAAGTTCCTGGTGCTGATACAAGTATGAGCACTTTTATCCTACTTCAGTCTCAGAGAAAAGTGGTAGAGGAGGAGTATGAGCAGTAGAACCAGTCTACCCAAACTACTGATTAATTTTGAGATGGACCTGAATTTCATGGATCTAAAATTTCAACACAGTTTTCCACCCACAGTTCACTTTTGTTCATCTCTCTGGTTTTGCTGTGGACCATTTTAAGTGTAAGGAGCAGCTTCATGACTTGAGCTGTAGACTTTGGCTGAAATTCAGAAATCCAGCAAATCCTGCTGTGATGAGGCTTAGTGTCAGTCGTTACCTAAGCACAACTTCCCTTGATTGCAGTGAGTGTGCTTAAGAATGAATTTCAGAAGTATGCCCAAAAACAGGAATGAAGAACATCTTGGCAACAGCTACAGTTCCCCTTATTTATTCAAGCAATCCTGGGGCATGATGACATGTTCAGAACTAGCATCTAGTTATATGTATTTTTGGAAAAAAAAAAAAAATCAAGACATTCTTCAACAGAGTATAAAAATATTATTCTCCCAGTCTGATTTGCCTAAAGTATATATGATGAAAGGAAACCACTTCTGGATTATCCATTTTATTTCTTCAAGCAAACACTTCAGTCAATCAGGTCTTGCTATTTGAGAAGGCTTTTACTGAAGCTGCAACATTCCCGGCATTTTGCAGCACTCCCTTCTTTTCTCTGGGATCCTAGGAGTTTCACAAGGACCATGCTCTCTGGGTTTCAGTGGGTCAGACTACAAGGGCGATATTTTCCCTCTTTGGTACAATGTAATTGATATCTTGATGCTGCTTCGGAAATGTTAACTTGAGCCTAGAGAATGAAACAGATATGTTGGCTATGCCTACAGTGTGTTTGAGGTTATTCTATCCATGTTCACGCTTCAGAGTGCTTCCAGACTACTATAGGGATGTCCAAACATAAGGATATGTTATAGGTGTGTCATGAAAAGAAAACACATCTTTGGGTTTTGAAAGCATTTTTGGAGTATTTATGCAACCTCATGCATTTAAAGATGTAAGAGCATGCAAAACAGAAGCTGCCTCCAAGGCACCACTTCTGGAAACACTGTGTTTGTGTGGTTTCATGACCACGTTCCTGGTCAGGCCCCAAAGCAAGTATTTTTCAAGAAAAAAAAAACTTTTGCTGTCCTTGCTAGCATAAGCCATACCCAAGCAGAGGCTATCACAGTCAGCTCTAGAGAACAATACTGCATTGATTTGGTCCCCTGTTCTTCTTCAGAAACCACCTAAATTATGATTGCCACCATCTCGTTTTAGAGTATCTTGCAGCTACTTAGAAATCCGGCACCTATCAGCCAGATGGCCACCCGTGTGTGTATTTAACAAAGCACCCAGGCACACCATGCTACTGCTGCAAGCTCTGCGGCAGCGTCTTGCTAGACAGTGTTTGGCATCCCAGGGTTTGGTAGTCAGTCAGGTGGCATTGCTGGAGGAAGGTCTGCAGCCATGGGTGAAAGCCAAAGTGAGAGCATAGGTATAGCGGCCATGGTTGTGCTTGTCTGCCAACAGCATGGCTTTTTGCTTGTTATTGTAGGCACAAGATAGATTCTGCGTTCAGCAGTCACCAAGCACTTAGACCTTCTGGAGCTGGCATGTGGAATGAGGTCCTCCCTTGTGTCTCGTGGATGGTGTGGTCAGCACTGCAAATGAGGGGGAATGCCCCATCTGCGTGGCAGAAAATGTGAAGAAGCACATCACGGGTGAAGGTATGTGCTGGTGGTTCAGGCTGTGGCATGGTCCTGTTGCCATACATTGTCCCAGCAGCAGTGCTCTTGAGACCAAATTGGCCCAGATCTCATGGCTGTGCATACTGGTGGGCGCTGCCAGAAGGATGCTCTGCTGGCTTCACTGGGTTACCCTCTCTCAATGCCTTGGACTGTGCAGAAACAGTGGACAGTGGGGAGTCAGGGCTTCTGGCAGTGCACAGTGTGATTACGTGATGCAGCTGAGACCAAAGAACCTGTACCACAAAATATAGTTGCAAGTAGACTCCATGCCTTCCCTGCCAAGATGTGTTCATTGTATGAAAATCCAATAACAGAATTATCGCAAAAAGTTTTCCTGAGCTGCAATTGTTTCCAGAACTCCATGTAAACAAATATTTAATCCAAACAATATTTTTCCATGAAGAGGTACCCCCCATCAAAAGATAATGCAGACAGTATCACACAGAACTGTGCAGTGGCTATGTAATCCTTGCTTGAATCCAGACTGTCTTTATTGACTTCAAAACGTGTTTGTAGTCTCTCTTTACCAGCGTATGGATCTCAGCAGGTGTTCTGCCTGAAGAGTTGTACAACCATGGGTCTTCTGAGAGTAATCATGTCAAAACTCATCATATGGTTTCAGCATAAAACTGTTACTGAAAGTTTAAATATTTTCTAGCTTTAATTAAGTTTAACTGCCATTACTCAGTCTTATTTAATGTACCACCATTGTAATTTAACTGCAGATTGACTTTCTTTCCATAACCGCTAACTAGCAGTTGGTTTTAAGAGTCCTGTTTTTCTCCCACACTGATAAAAGTCCATTATACAATAAAATCTGGCTTAATTTCAAATGACTTCTGGTCACTGCATTTTATTTCATATGTCAGGAGTTATATGTAGAGAGTTGATCCTACAACAAGGAGAAAATCAGATATTAAATTAATACACCATAGCTTTGTACTGTGTAATCTCTTTACTCTGAGATGAATTTTGTCACCATGGCATTTGCAGTTGGTAGTACATTCATAATATACACTACCCCTCTCAGGAAATAAATCAAAAGCCTGTCAAAAATATAATTACTTTCATCTTTACTTTGTGGCTAGAAAAAAATGAGCTTCCTGTCACTTTTATTAGTATGCCCTATTCATTTAGGCAGTGCTGAGGGTGAAGGTGGAAACAACATTTACATGGTAATCATCTTTAAAAACTTTTTCATTCCCTCCTATAAGTGATTTTTTTTTAAGATAGAAGGGGAAAAGTGCATTTAATTCATGGACAGTAACAGAACTGTGGATTGCATAATGTGGCATTAAAGCTGTAACCCTCCATATACTATGCTGAGATACAAAATGAGTTGGCTTGGGGCTGTGCTTGTACAGGTTTCTAGTTTGTGAACTTGTCCTGGTGGGGCTATATCAGGAATCTGCATGGTGTGTTAGGTAAGTAACCTTGGACCTTTCTGCGTATCTTCATCTACTGGCTCTTTGCCACTGTGTGTTGTTTCAGACAGATATATATTTTTTATTTTATATGCATGTACAGTACTTCAAGCAGCAGCCTTGTGTCCCATGACTGAGTCTTTTCTGCAGCACAGTAAGAGAAACACAGGAAAACTGAGACACTGTCAGGCAGGTTAGATCCTCTCAGATACAAGAAATATGTAGTTTTCTCCATTCTGAAGTTGCCACAGGCCTGTTTGGTCCCTAAAACTTTCCAGCCACCCTAAGAGTTGCCCTAACTTGTACCATAATTTCTGTTTCCCATAGGACTTTTCAGCACGATGCATGAGAAGTACTGAAGGACATCTTGGCCACACCTCAGACTGCTTTCATGCCGGCTTACTCACTGAAAGGTCCTTAGCAAATACTACCAGCCTAGTCATTTCTTCATTAGTTAGGAAAACTTCTTGTGGTACAGTTTTTTTCAGGAATGTGAAGAGAAGTGAAAGGGGAGAGACAGTGACAGCCATAATGTGTTAATGAAATCTACTCAAACAGAAGGCCCTGGTTCTTCTCCTGGGCCTGGAATGAGAGTTCTTCCAGCGCATCACTTCTGTCCTATATTTAAGACAAATCTATTAGTGTGTAATTGCTTCAATTATTGCCTAGTTTAACTAGCATTTACAAAGTGTTCCTAAATCTTTGCAGAGACTCCTGCAAATACCTATAGTGATATGATAGGTATTACAGAAATACAACCACACTCTCAATGTCCCTCATTGAACAAGTAAAGGTTGGAAAAAATAATGAAGTTGACTGAATTGGGACACCCCGAATGTGATGCTTTTTCACAACAAGTATTCTGAGTCATCACCTCAGCTTGCAATAATTGCCCAACAGTCCTCCATTCTATGCAGCCTTCCCTTTGCCATTTCCTGAAGTGACAACTTTCCTAACTCCTCTGTTTCTCTGCATTGTAATCTGGCTAATGTGCCATTCTCAGACACATTTTATTATTATGTGTGAGTACATGAGTAAACAGGAGGGGAAGCAAGTTGGAGCAAACTTTGTGTTTGCTGTTGATGAGATACAGTGTTGGCATGCTGCCCTAGCCCCAGATTGTAAATTACTGGGTACAGCTGCAGCACTTTTGAAAAGAAGCCTGAAGGCTTTCCCTTCAGTTTTTCTTTCCTCTTAGCAAACAGTACATCACAAGTAAAATTTCCCCTCTCTCTCACTGAGCTGTTTTTTGGACACAATGCATATGTTTTTAGACCTTATGTGAGTTCTGTACAAACAGGCATGGTTACTGTTGAATCACTGTGCACATTTCTGGGCAATAAAAGAGAACATTTAAATAATTAGCATATAAGCACTAGGTTTTTTGAATGAAAATCATGTTGAATCATCTACATAGTAAAGAAAAAAATTCTTCTGCTGTTTCGTCCCTGAAAATAGGTACCTCATTAATGACTGATAAACTGCCATGCCAAACAGGTAATACTGGTGAGACTGAAATGGAAAAAAAGACAGTCATGAGATAAAGCAAAACATGCCATGGGAAAATGAACTGATCTGCTATGATGACTCACATTCAGCTAACCAATCTGGGTGTAGTCTTTGAACTCTGTTAAAAGTGAAAGATGCAGATGCTAGAAATAAATGTAGACATAGAGTAGAGACAGAATATACAAAAACACAAGCCTGAAAGTAGACAGATGCATGCATATCTGGTGTTACCGGAGTTTCAGAAACATGAAGGATTCTGCTGGTAAATAAGCTGTTAGTCTGCACTTTTTACTTTGAGACACTGTGAAATTCACTTGCTGTCCCAGAGTGACTCCAAGGACAATTTTATATCAGTTATGCCTAGTCATTGTCAAACGCCTAGCTAAGTAGCTTGTAGGTAGCGTCGGCTGATTGCAAAAGTGGCTGCTGATAAACCTGTCATGCCTGCATGAAGAATGGATAGTAATTAAACATTCATTTAGACATAATATTTGAAGCAGGAATATACTATCTTGTATTTCTTGAAATATCGTATTTGTGCGTGTCAACATCTCTGTATCTGGAAGTAGATGAAACAGTGTTAAGCTGCCAGGCTTAACAGTTTGAAAGGAATGCTACATCACAGTTTATACCAATCAGTGTGAATGAAAGAAATGTTGCATACACAAATCTAATGAATATCTGTCTGATTTCACAGAGAAAACTGTTACAGTTAAGAAAATCAGTTTTGTTTGATGTTTATTTGTTTTTTCCTCTAAAAGCAACTCATTACACACATTTCTGTTTGCCCACATGCCATTAAGAATTTACAGGAACATCAGAGGGAATGCCAGGCAGAGGAACCTGGAAATTCAAGAGGTGAGCACTAGGGATAATCTCCTGAGCTTTGCAGAGTATAATTTGCATGTTGAATTCCTTGCAGTTACATCTTACCTGCTGGTATTAATCAAGGTATGTCCAGATACATCATGCCAGGATGAATCATACATGTGACAACCAGTGGATTAGAATCTGCCCTACTGTCTATAAATTCTGCAAAAGCGTTGTTGGCTGAAGTGCAGTCCCCTAACACAAGCTGGCTCATCCAGTGTCTCAGACTCTCTCCTTTAATGTCTGAGTCAGACTCCGTGATGTCCTGTGGATGTCCTACCATGATTAAAAGCAACTCTAGTCACATTTATCTCCTTTCATGAAAAAAAAAAAAGATTTAGAAAAAGACATGTACTATAAAAATGCCCTTGATCAAACCATCCTCCCCTTCAATTTTTCCATGCAATTCAGGCACACTGCTAATGCTGAATTTTGCTGCCTGCCTGCACTACAAACATCCATGTACAGCCAGTAGAACAATCAAATAGATTAAACCACATTTTTTGCATCTTACTTTTTGAAGTCTGTGCCAGTCTGAGCTTGGATATCCTTTCTCCTTTGAACATTGCAAAACAAGCATTTTTAGGAAGAATCCTCTGGCACTATTGTTGGCAAATCCTGTTGCAATTTCTTCATCCCTAGATTTTTGTGGCTGAATGAAACTGCAAAAGAGCTGTCTGTGCTGGCTTTTGTTACATTATGTAACAGAAACTTGTTCTGATTCATTACCTTTGGAATGTGTAAGATAAAATGATATTATGGCAAGCTTAACAGCTGGATGCAACGATCTTAGATGCTTTCAGAAGTGGATTCCCTATATTGTCATTAGCTCTTTGTAAGACTGGCAGTGCAGGTGTTAATGAGATGTCTTGAACTGGGAAAAGGCACAAACCCCTACCTGGATGGGCCATGGAATAGCCATGCTCTCAGGGTCTTCTGTGTTTTGTTTGATCTTTCCCCTTTTTTCAAGGTCTGTAGTGGAGTTGTTTCCACCAAATTGGGCCCACATTCCTGTTTTTCCTCTACCGCGTTTGTGGGGAGCAGTTCATTAAACTCACACACTAGATGGAGAAACCTTGGTATTTACAGCTTTAAAATCAAGTTCTTTCTTTTCTCTTTGCATGCTTACCACCCCCCTTGTCATAGAATTAGGCCTTGGCCCCTGCTGCTGTTTCTGAATATTGCCCCGGCAGTATGGCAGGCTCTACCCTCTGACTGTGAGCTCCTTTCTGCGTCACAGGTTTCATCCACGCAGTGCCAATGGCAATGTGCACAGGCAGGGACACAGAGGACAGGTCCATAGGAGCATGCTCAAAAGTAGGTCTGGTTTTGGATTTAACACCACACTTGTAAAACCCTGCAACTTTACTGAGTAGGCAGAGCACAGCCTCGTGTTGCTTGTCCCAACACGTAGGTGGCGAATAGCGCAGCAACAAGGGAGGAGCTGCACTACACATCTGGCCAGTGGCGGCTGGTGCAGGAGCAGAGGCAGATGCCCCCAGCTAGAGGACAGATGCTTCCTGCCTCACACATGAGCCACAGGCTTGTCTCAGTTGGGGGAACAACAATGATTACAGTCTTCTCAAAATAATAGGCTGCCTTGTGCAGTGAGGGACTTATCAATACTTGGACTGTGACTTACCACAGGCTCTTCCCTACTTGAAGTGCTGAAAATATAATCCTTTGCTATCTGTACAGAGGGCTAGTGCACAGCTCAGTAGTGTGAACCTTCCACTCACCATAAAAAGAAACCTTACAACCACAGAACCAAGTTTCAGTGGTGCTTTTTGGGTGAACTTCAAGTGAAGGTATTTCTGTCAAGATCTTATTTACCATCTCGCTTGCTCCACGTAGCAAGATATGATCTCTCTACAGTAGTACACATGATGCTGAATTAATGACTGACTGCCTAATTACCTATGTCCATTCCACACCTATTTCAAGCTATGTGAAGTGATTTCTAATTGAATATTTTATAGGATGTTTCAGCATAAGAAATACTCCAAATAGAAAATACTATTAAAATAAATGCTAAGTGAAAGATGACTTATAAATGATCTTCCTCGATTAAGCAGATGTAATTTCTTTCATATCTTCAATATAATAAACCTCCTAGTCGTCAAATTAAACACGGAGTTTTAAATTTTGTCTGAATACATACATTCTGATGTATTCAGACATTTTTTTAAATAAAATGTTAAATAAAATGCTTCAAATAAAGCAATATTTTACTATGAATGAAAAAGAGTTGTTGCTTTAGGTACACCCTGTATTGCAGTAATTAAGAGATTGAAAGTTAGCCATCTGTCATCCATTTTCTTACTTCACATTATTGACTTAATTTTTAATTGAAAAATTAAAAATATTTAAGTGAAAGCTTTCTGGCTTTCAGATCTTAAGGGGCAGCTTAATTGGCCAAGTTTGTAAGAGCAATCTGTAAAATCAAAAACTGGTCTCTATTCTGGCATGAATTAAAAAACACATATTTTATTTTATTTTATTTTATTTTATTTTATTTTATTTTATTTTATTTTATTTTATTTCTTATTTTAAAATTGGAAGCAGTAAAACCACAGCACAGTTAGGGGAATAATGTATTGGAAGAGCTTCTGTTTTGAGGTCACTAATCCTTTATTCTTTTAACTTTTAATTAAAGATGTGATAACATAAGAACGCTATCCATCTTCTGCTGGGGCTTCTGAAATCCTATGACAGTTAAAGGAAATGTTCATAGCAAGAGTAAGTGCAATGTAATGCAAAATTTAGCCCATTATCACAAAAAACAGACAATGGATTTTTCAGCTGCTTCTAAAGCGATATGACATGTACCTTGTCCTAGGGGTAAAAATTATTTTAAAATATGTAATTTACATATGTAAAATTGAATTAACAGTTTACTGAGTAACATCAACACTTCAACGCTGAACAAAGATAGAACAAATCTTTTTCCTTCTTTCAACAAACTTTCAGAGGAAGGCCCTGGACATTTTTCAAACCGCACACCATAAACACCACACCAAAGTGTTGCTACAGAGTTTTCAGGCCAAAGTATAAGTCAAATATTCATGCATGACTTTGGATTTTTCAGAAAATTATATGCAGGGTTGGACTCAGTAAATGGCTATGCATACATCCAGCATCAAATCACAATGACATTGCCTCTCCTTATGCATAACTGCCCCCCAAGGTAAGTATCTTCACAAACACAGATATACTGACTTGTATCAGTGTATCTGTAGCAGTGCACATTTATGCTTTGCCTGGTATTGAGATAATTTCCTATGCAAACATTTCATCTTTTTAAGTAGAAAGTGTGTATCTGGAAGCAGTGTGAAGGAGGCACACCTTAGTATAAAGCATATAGGACTATGGCGATACAAGTAAACAGCAGTTTTATTCAATGCACTGCAAGAAGCATTTTATGCTTATGTCAGCATGTCTTATGCTAATCCTGACCTTCAGCTTCTGTGAGATGTTTTATTAGCCTCTCACCTATTTAGTAATGTATGTTGTTGCTGTCTTCTACCAGCTGTTCTGCTTTGCAAATCTTCTAAAACCACAGTGATATGAATAGTGGAAGCAGGAAAAAATAACCATGTTGTAAAAATCTTATAGGATTATAAACTTTTGAGTGGAACATAATTTTATCACAAATTTTTAGTAGGATATACAACTTGGCAATGATTTTGGTGCTTATTATGAGGACCCAATACCATGTAACATGATGTACGACAGTTAAAAACTATTTCTTCTTGTTAATGTGGTGCATTTGACTAACAAACACAGGTGCTTTTGTTATGTGATTGGTAATATGGCATATTTCTGAAGCCTGCTAAGACTTGAGGAAAATTCTAGGTAAGCTGCACTCTAATTGTCCCAGTAGCTAATATTTTTGTAACCACTTATGGAAAATACTGTATTAATGCTGGTTGGATTCCTTGCTTGCTCCACTCTAGACCATCTACAACGCATCATGTAAAATTATTTACCTGGGTCAACAATTTCCAGGCCTTGCATAACCCCTCTTTCATATCTGATCCAAGTTAATATTACTTCGCCTCTACCTTCAGCCTTCTCTGATGCCTGCTTTTGCTCCTTCTTGCCACTTATTTCATGCACTAGCTTCTTTTCCTTGCCACCAGCTACACATCTGACGCTCTTCTTATTCTATTTCATTGTGCCAGCACTCTCTCTTCAAGTAAAAGACGTACTTTTTATCTTTTAGTTTGTGCTTGAAATGCAACTTTGTTGGAATCACCATGATACACCACTGTTTAGTCTAAGTGAGAGTACTGATTTAGACCTGTTTTCCCTGTCCTCCATTCTCTCACTTCTTCCTAACCTGTATCACACCTGGAATTTAGACTGAAGATGTGTTTTTCGTATTCAGTGCTGGAACAGCAGGAGGGTGTTATTTAGATTGTTCTTGTGAACGAGGCTCTGTAAGCACATCAATGAGCATGGCCTGTGCCTGGCAGCGTTTGCTATCAGTTTATCTTCTGTTTCAGGTCTCTCCTCACCTTTGAGAAACATAAAACCCTAATAAATCAGAATTCATTAAAAATTGACTGATCCTCTACATTTTGACATAAAAGGTAAAGGAGTGTGGAATTTGAAGGAAAAGGTAGGAATGTTTCCATGTCCTTCTGATTATGGAGAAATTTCATTGTCAGATCTTGAGTGTGGTGGAAAAATTAAGATTAGAGAGGTCTGACTATGAAATTTATCCTCTCAAAAGGAACATTCCTTTCAACCAAAAGCTAGCAGTCTGTGTCTATCTCCCAATTCTGAGCTCAGACATGAGCAGGTGCAACTTGCACAGGCCCCAGCACAGTGTTAGCACTGTGGCAGTTAGTAAGGCACTTGAGAAGCCCATGCCTCCCAGGAGAGGGTACATGGTTAGGTGTGCTTTATTACCATGTGAATGATTGTCTGGAGTCCATTCTTCCCCAGAACACACAACTGGCTTTGTTAACACCAGCCTGTTTTTTCTCACCTCTTCCCCATCTTCCAAGCAGTGTGTAAGTTTGGTCTCTGCAGCCACCAGGCAGAGAGCAGGAGCAGAGGGCAATGCTGCCCAGGTGCACTCTCCCCGCAGTCACAGTTAATAAAGCTGCCGCCTGACCTCTCTTACATCACACTTGTGTTGTTACATGCTTGGAGTCCTGATATACTCTGTCAGGAGAATTTTACATTTGTTTTAAATGAGCAGCAGGACTAGATGGGTTATTTGGATCCAGTCAGAGCAGAGCCTTTTCTGCAACTTCTCTTCTTCTGAACTTCTTTCATTCAACCTCTTTTCTGCATTCCCCCATTTTGGCAAGATTATCACTCTTGAAACTCACAGTCAAAAGATAATGATGATAAAATTTCAGGATTACCTTTTGTCACCAGAAGATTATGAATATCAAAATGGGGAGGAACCTGAATGATAAAGTTGTATGATTAGAATCTACAGAATAAAATCTTGCCTCAGTGAAATATCTGTACACAGAATTTAACAGAAAGCAAGCATATAATAGTGAAGGGATTAACAGCACGGACTCCTGATGGCTCTTGAACATGAGACCTTTATTGCAACTTTTCTCCACTACATATACTTTCCCCATAACCCCATACGCTGTTCATGCACCAGTATCTGTTATACAATTGGTCAGAGAGCCTTAGGTACGCGCCTCAAGCTAGCCAGCAATTGGCCACTGCACAAAGCTCATCTTTATCACTGCAGCCAAGTTGTTTATCTCGACCTTGCTCAAGTTTCTACCGCTTACGTCCTCATTATCTCTAGTTCAGGGACGTGTCAAACAATGCAAGGCTACTTGTGAATTCCTTCCCCTCAATTCCCCCTTTTTTATTTTCTACCAACCGAACACTTTTTATAGATTTTTCTATCAAGCGCTGCAGACATTGCAATAAGCAAGGTACAATAAGCAACAAAGTGAAAATCACAAACAGAATTACAATTGCCATCTTGACTAATTTTCTTAACCAACCCATGATACCTAGGTCGCTTAACCACATATCAAATCCTAATGAGCTTGTTTTTAACTTCCCTGTGGTAGTACAGTCCAATGATATTGGTCCATAGGCTCGGCCCTATTGATCTTCGGTACTGAAAAGGCGAAATGAGGAGCATCATCAGGATGTAAAGGAATTGTGAAAAAACAACCTTTCAAGTCCATAACAATGATGTCCCAATTACAGGGTATAATTGTAGGTGAGGGTAATCCTGGCTGCAAGGAGCCCATGTCCTCAATCACTGCATTGATTTGTTGCAAATCATGTAGTAGTCTCCATTTCCCACTCTTCTTCTTGATGACAAACACTGGTGAATTCCACAAGCTGTCTGTTGGAACACTATGTCCTTGTTGGAGTTGTTCTTGAAGCAAATCCTGCAGCACCGTGACCTTATCTCTTGTGAGTGGCCATTGATCCACCCATACCCGTGATTCCCTTTTCCATGTGAGATGGTGTGTCAGTCTCTCATCAATGGCCGCTACCAAAAATTTTCAGGGGAGGAGATGGTGAATTTACATTGTCCCATCATATCTCTCCCCATCAGGCTGATGGGGATATTAGTAATGTAAGGGCATACTGTGAACGTAGTACCTTCTTGTTTTTTTATAGTAAGCATCATGGCACTCAGAAAGGTGCTTGACATTTCTCCCACTCCAACCAATCCACTTGTGGGAGTTGTCATTGGCCAAGCAGAGGGCCAATCTTAATAGCAATGACCGTAACGTCTGCTCCAGTGTCTACCAGCATCTTGCATTGACTGGAGTGTGGGTACTCAGAGCTGTTCCAAAGGGTAACAATAAGTGTTGGCCGATGCTGGGCTGTCACAGCCCAAAACACCTCCAAGAATCCAGTTGATCTGAATCCTGCTGCTCCCCTGATAGCATCCACACTGCCTTCGGTACTACCGCTCAGAAAAGAATCAGTTGAGCAATTCTAGTTCCCTTTGGTATTGACAATGGTGGAGACGATGTCCAATCCATAGCTAGGATTTGTCCATTATAGTTGGCATCAATTATCCCCGGCAAAACAAACAATCCGGTCAAAGTTGTACTTGATTGTCGTAGCAGCAATGCGCTACAGCCATTCCCAATCGGTCCTTTGACGTTCAATGGAATTTTATGAACGTAAGCACCCCACAAGGTGGGGTCTGTTACTGTGGAGACATCCATCTCTTACTGTGGAGACATCCACTCTGGCACTCCCTCTGGTTCTGGCGGAGAGGGTGTCCACGGTGGTGGCAGTGGCAGCGGGGGTGCAGGTGGTGCTGGACCCTGTGGCAGCATTACGCCTTGAACCCTCCCTTGTGGTGGGCTCCTCTTTGGCCAGGAGGCGGGGGTGCTGCTGTGGTGGCACGGCCCCACACCGCGCCCCTCTTCCTGTTTCCCTGCCGCGGCGGCAAAGGCTGCCCTTCCGCGTTGTATTTACAGTGGCGTCGGCTCGCCCAGCGGCATCCTTTCCCACATGTGGGACACAAAGTGGGCAGAACTGCTGGCGAGCCCCCCCCTTGCCCACACCGGGGGCATGCGGAGACCAGACGGCTCGGGTCTCCACACGGATAGCATTTTTTCTGACCCTTGGGGTCCCGACTGGTGGTTAGTGCCACTGCAAAAGCAGACACCAGCATTTCGGCATGGTGTTCGGTAGAGCCCACTCAGTTACACGTGTCTGTCTGAACTATCGTTGTATTCACAGGCAGAGCCTGTAGCACCTTTTTACAGTCAGTATTTGTGTTTTCTACTGCTAGCTTTTGTAGCAAGGCCTCTTTTGCTTCCTGATTGTGAATCTGCTTATCTAGAGCATCGTGAAGCTGGTCTATAGACTGCATGTATGGCTCAGACACCCCTTGCTGGACCTTTATAAAGGGCTGTGCAGGCTTTCCAGTCTCTGATATTCTTAACATCACCTGGAGGACGAGGGCTGCACTTAGCAAGAAGATGTTTGGATGTAGATGCGCCTGAAGGCATGGATCCCCTATCGGGTCTGCCTTTGTTCCCAAGTCTATCAGGTTTACTTTCTCTGGTAGTATACAGTCACTGCTTTTTATTTCACCCACCTGCATAGCCTGAGTGGCCGCTGTCTGTACCCTTTTTTCCGCTTGCCGTGATCTCAGTGTCTCAGTCACCAAGCTCCAGGTTGTCATCACCTCAGCAGCTGTCGTATCTCCCTGCAAGGTAGCGTCCCATATAGTTGTCCCCACGTTTTCCCAAGTTTTTATATCAAACACCACCAAAACTGTTGACTGGGCCCCATTCTTTTGTAAGAACTTTAGCAATAGTTTCACTTTATATGGGTCATATTTCACTCCTCTTTTTACCAGGAGTTGAGTCAATAACTTAACTATTGCCTCCTCCTTGGCCGATAGATTAGCTCCCATAGTTAATGCCCCAGCTGCTCACCTGCTTCTTGAGGTGATGTCCCAGGATAAAAGCCACGGTCCCACCGCCAACTGGAGTCAATCAGCTAGAGTACCTCCCAACGCTTCTCTCGGCATGGTTTTGTCCTGATGACATCAGGGTCACCATTTGGAGGGATTAACGGCGTGGACTCCTGATGGCTCTTGAACAGGAGATCTTTATTGCAACTTTTCTCCACTACATATACTTTCCCCATCGTCCCATATGCTGTTCATGCGCCAGTATCTGTAATACAATTTATCTCGACCTTGCTCAAGTTCTTGTTTCCACTGCTTATGTCCTCATTATCTCTAGTTCAGGGATGTGTTAAACAACGCAAGGGTACTTGTGAATTCCTTCCCCTCATAATAGGGTACAGAATTCAGTGAAAACTTTTCTGTCCAAAAATCCTAGACAAAATATATGAAGCATGCAGAAAAACCAGTTGTGTACTGAAAGCAAATCTGGCTTTTAGAAATACTTTTTGCAAAACTGCAGTGCCTACATATACACAGTGGTTGTTTAGGATAAAAAGAGGAAAACTAGGGACATCTAATCATCTGTCAACACCAAAATAAAATATATCAGTGACCTTTGTAGTGCTTAAATACAGCTGACTTGTTTATGCTGCATGCATTACTTCTAACATTTTAGAGGAAAGCCATTTAATACCGGTTCCTTTAGACACTAGCATAAATCTGTTGAAGAAGGAAGTATGGTCTGTTGTTTAAAGCACAGGGCTCTGAGTCAGAAGATGTAGATTATGCACCCTGCACTGCTAACTACTGACAATGTGGCTTCTTCACACTAAATAGGGAAATAGTACTTAACTGGTCAGAGGTAACAAGGAAACAAGTCATTAAAGCTTATAACGATTGTAAAAATCAGAACAAGAGCATTAGGGGACGACTACTGACAAGAAATCCATGGGAAAGAAGCAAATTACCTGTATGTTTGAAATTCTGGTAACTTACTCAGAAACAAAGTGAAATTTCTATGCTGTGTTGGTGGATGGTTTAGGAATGCAAAATATCAGTGGTTGAATGTGTTAAGCAACATCATCTAAAGGTCAACAGGGCTCCAAAGTAAAACTATGATTTCATGGCTGCAATTTTTGCCCTTCCCTGTTTACACCCTTCTCATGTTTCTGACTGTTTATACTGGGAAGTATTAATGGCCTCTGTTTCCCATGTATAGGCAGCTGTGCATCATGTAATGGTGTTTAAGCTAGCTATACTGTGTAAGGTGTTGATAAGGATCTGAACTTGTGAGGGTGGAGGTGTTCTCTGGGACTGGAAAATGCTGCCAGGGCAAGTCTGACACAGGCTCAGAGACTGAATGCTTAGAAGTGCATGCGGGGCAATAAAACCTGGGGGAAGAAAGCAATGAGGAAGTCACATACCAAGATATGACTAAGGTAGGACAGCTTACTTTTTGAATTCATTGTATGATAAAATTCCTTCTTTTTTAAATGTAAAATCAAGTCAACTACTATGTGTTTTGGATTCAGATATGATAAATTGATTGAGGCATTTACTCTGTGTGGGGCACCAACACACATATATATAAATATACACCACATATACGTTAACATACATATTGAGGGTTGTTTTTTTTTGGTGAATGCAGTAAAGCTTTGCAGCAGAAGCAAGGTGGCAAGGTTGTAAAAAACTGGCTCACCACTCAGGCCCGTGCAAGCAGCAGCAGGAAGATGACTTCATCTCCTCCTCCCCTGTGCCAGTGACCTGCAGCTCTGGACTGCGTACAGCAGCTGCTAATGCTGGAGGAGCTGCCTGTCCCAGTGGCAACAGCAGCGGCTAGGGCAGACTTCTCAGGCTCTGCCCTCTTCCTCTGACATTCATCCGATAACAAAGGAGGTTGCTTTCCTTTACCTAGTTCATCCCCAAATAGGAAGCAATCACTGACTTTATAGCAGAACTCGTGATCAGTTTGTAGCAAAATGTGAGATGCAGAGCAGACCCTTTAACCTCATTTTAAAAATACATTTACCACTCCCTTTTATGGTATCATCACTCATGGCTTAAGCAGTAAGAAAATAGCAGGCTCACAATTTCAGCTGTCTGAAACAAGAAATGGGGAACAAGAAAAAAGATCAAACAATCCTTTTCAGCCATCATTCGAGCAAGCCTCATGGTCTGCCTGACTTGCATATTTGAGCCCCACAGGGCTGATTCAGCAGAAAGTGAGCAGAATGTGCATGACATATCCTCAGCCACAGAGACACGTGAAAATGCCCTTTAGCACCAGGAGAGAGATTTCATGGAACTGCTGACAGTTTGAGGTGGGAAGGGGCTACTGGAGGCCACCATGTCCAAGCTCCCTGCTCAAGCAGGGGCACCTGGAGCTGCTTGCCCAGGACCATGTCCAAGACGCTTTTGAAGATCTTTAAGGAAGATGCTCCATAACCTCTCTGGGCATCCTGTGCCAATGCTGTGTCACTTGCACAGTGAAAAAGTGTTTCCTGATGTTCCGAGGAACCTCCTTTGTTCCAGTTTGTGCCCATTGCCTCTTGTCCTGACACTGGGCACTACTGACAAGAGCCTGGCTCCATGCCTGGCTCCATCCTCTTTGAACCCTCAAGTACTTACAGATACTGATAAGATCCCCCTGGAGGTATTTACAGACACGGATGAGCTCCCCCTAAGCCTCCCTTCCCCCAAGCAGAGCAGCCCCTTTCTCTCAGGCAGCCCTCACAGCAGAGGCGCTCCCGTCCCTTCCCCACCTCCACCCCACTTTTGACAAGTGCTTCCAGCGCCCTTTGATGAATTATTTTTTTAATGATTGATCCCACGGCCTTTTTGGACCGAATCCAGCACTCCCTACAGAGAACTAATGTATTAATTTATTTAAAAAGGCAGTTTTCAGCGCAAGTTATACCCTTCAGCGGACGGGGAAGATAAGCGGGGGGAGGAGGGCGGCGGAGGGCTGCACACGTACGTACGTACGTACGTGCGTGCGTGCGTGCGTGCCCACGCTGCGTCGGAAGAGCGCGCGGCGATCCCGGAAGTGCGGGGCGGCGCAGCAGCAGCAGCGGCTGGAGTCGGAGTCGCCTTGGGCCGCGCTCCGCTCCCCTCCCTTCCGCTCCCCCCCGCCTCCCCGAGCTACCCGGCCATGACGAACTTCATCTCGGTGCAGCTGAAGAAGGCCTCGGAGGTGGACTTGGCCAAGCCGCTGTGCAAGTTCATCCAGCAGAGCTACCCGGGCGGCGACGCCCAGGCCGAGCACTGCCGCGCCGCCGAGGAGCTCAGTAAGCTCCGCAAGAGCGCGCTGGGCCGCCCGCTCGACAAACACGACGCCTGCCTCGACACCCTCCTCAGGTACGGTACGGTACGGCACGGCGCGGCACGACCCGCCTCGGGGAGGCTGCCCGCGGGCCTCGGGACCGGGCCGGGAGAGAGGGAGGGGTAAGGGGGGAGTAGGAGGAAGAATAGGAGGAGGAAGAAGAGGAGGCCGCCACATCGACTTCCGCTTTCGAGTGCGTTTAGCGTACTGGTGACCCTTGGTTCTGTGTAGAAGTCAAGGGGCTGGCCGCTTTTCTGTCAGTCCCCCCTGCCGTCACGCCTTCCTTCAGCATGTACTGGCAGTGTGATGTTTTTGCATGGTCACGTTGGTATTTTCGCTAAACTTAGTGTGGTGATGGGAGGCTGGGTGGTGCCTCCCTTCTGCAGGGACTGCCAGAGGTTAGGTGAGCAGAAGGTGAGGATGAGCTTGTTGAACTGTGCCAAGGCTGCTGCTGTGGGGCTAACTGCCCCGTCATCTACAAAAACATCCCTTCTTTCCTGTCTCTGGAACATTATTGGTTTGTAGCATTGATTTACTGTGTTAATCCTGTTCTTTTTCTTTGTGCAGGAAACATTTCAATCCCATCATAGCTCAAATCACTGAAATCATTGTGATTAACCTAGTGAATGAACTCCCAGTTCAGACTTCACTTTGCAAAGTTGGAGTCATAGATTTGCAGTACCAAAATAAGAATTTTTACATGGTGGCATTACTTTTTTTTTTTTCCAGAAAAATAAAAGTAGATGGGTTTCTTAGGGTAGAGAGAAATGAAAACCATAAACCTGACATGCTTCTGTAACGTTATCACAAATGTGCTTGATGTTTGCCACTGGAATATGATTAATAATTATTTTAAAGTAAGGAGGAATGGAGAAGAAATCAGTGACGCTGAAGAAAGGACTTGTGATACACATTACTCCTTTTTATTTTTTGAGGGCTTATCAAGCCCTCTCTGGGTGTTTGGACTATAAAAGCTATGACTGCTGATCATGTTTTACAGTATCTCTGTAGTTTCCTGTTCTGTTTATTACTGTGCATGCTTTTGAAGGTATTACTGTGTATGCCTTTTGAAGGTCAGGGAAATAATGAGAATCTATGAGGTGAAAGTTTGATTCAGCCAGCCAAGTTGGAAGGCTTCATTTTATCTTCTCTTGAATGCTGGAATTGAGCTCTGTTTCCTGATGATGCCAATCAGACTTGTGATTAGTTTCTAGCAGAAATCCTCGTTTGGCCCACCTAGTTCATATGATCTCACAATAACAACTTTGTACAACTGAAAGGAGAAAGCCCTGCTCTGTGTCTTCAGTTCTGGTCCTCCTAGTCCATTTCTGAAAACCAAAAGATGTATGTGGCTTTCTAACGTCTGTGAGTTCAGTGTGTGAGGTCGGATCAACATCAGAGCCAGAAGCAAAAGAGGGTCGAAGGAGTGTGGCTGAAAGTCACAGGACTGAGTGGGACCTCCCCCTTCTGGTGTCAGTAGGTCATTAAATTAATTCAGGTCATAGTATGCAATTTCATTGTAGGTTTTCTCTCTAGATAATGAAGGGAAACTGCTTGCAGTGGTGTAGATAACCACTTTTCAAGTCAGTTCTATATGCAGAGACCTGTTCTCTCTGCAGGTGGCTTTGACTTGCCCAGGTGCTGTTGGTAGTAGTCAGAGGCTGAATGTGGCCTCTCACTGGTGCCACAGATGGGAAAGGCCATGGCTGCTGCTTCACACAGAAGGCATAAAGCACCTGCATTTAAAATGATGTGGTGTGAGATTGTTCCCTCTACAGTGGAAATGAGATACAGTGGTCTTAACTTAGTCATTAATTCTCATTTTACAGTTAAAAATCTTTTTTTTACTTCAGTCTTACTCATGGGAACAATAGAATACGCATAAAATGTACTTAAATGAGGTATCATTAAGTACAACTATCAGGTAGGCTTTCATTTCTAATGAAAAGTTACAGTTTGTCCCTGTCCGGCTGTTCATATTAATTACAGTTGTTGGAAAATAAATTCTTATTCTGTAAAAATACTCTGATTTTCTGTTCATGTTCTGTAAGGTGCAGACATGTGTTGACAAGCTTGAATAGAAATATGCAGCTGAGCTTATGACTGCAGTAGTGCAAGCTTCAGACTGCCTTGTGGTTCCTCTGAAAATTCGTTTTCATTTCCAACTTTCAGTATTTTCATATTGCTATTTGGGTTGTACTGAGTCTTGTGTTTCACTAACAACTTTAGCAAGATCTGCGTTTAAGTTGGATTTTTACAGTTGCTGTATTTAAATCTGGTTGGTTAGTGAAGTAAGGTTGGAAGAGTTGATTAAAATATGGATCCCTGTGCATACATTTACTACTTTGTGGCTTTTTATAGACCATAATACCTAGTGGAGCACAGTAGACTACTGAACTGTTAAGAAATGAGGGCTTAATCTTCTGCTAATTAGTCTAGGGATGCCCACAGTTTTGCAGTCTTTTAGAAGTCTTGCTTTGATGAGTAGTTACTGCAGAAGTTTTAGGGAAGGAAAGTACTCAGTTGCAGCTCCATTATCTAGGCAAACACCGAGCAGTAAAACTTCGAATGTGTGAGACAGGCTGTTGTTTGACTGATCAGTGCAAATGCTTCTTGGAGAAGTACTTGAGATACCCTGACAGAAGGGGGAAAATGTAATTAGGGGAAAAAAGCCCTGCTTGCGTCCAAGCTTTCTTTGTTTTGTGAGAATTTGGCTGCTCTGAAGGTGACTAAGTGAGCTTGGTACGCATTTCTCCTTAAATTCTGTCATACTAAATTTGATGTACTGCCTTTTATTTCCTTAGCTTAGTTATAGCTAATACTGAAAATAACCAGGACTCCATTTCCCTTTTCTGGAGTTGTGCTGTGGTGGTATGAGTTTAATTGGTCTAATAAGTGTGTGGCTTTATTTTGAGTGGTCAAATTCTCTGGGGACTGAAATTCTCACCTCTGGTTTCCAGCTACAAGTTCAGGACTTCAGTTCTCATCTAGGAGATTGGAGACAGATCTTGGTCTCTTCTATATTATTATGAAGGATTTTTTTTTCTTTGTGATCCTTTGAAGGAGGAAGAGGATTTCAGGCTCTTAATGCATGAAGCATATACTTTAATGAAATTCTACTTTAGACCTTGACTTCCAACTCATTTGGCTGCTGTAACTTTTTTTTTTTTTTAGCATTTGGGAGCATGTAATGCCTGTTTTAGTGAGAGTCCTGTACTTAAAGAACCAGATCTGTGTTGCTGGCATCTGTTCTCCCTTTTGTTGCTGTAGGTGGAACTCAGGCAGTTGATATGTTTGTGTGACTTTCTTTAGTTCATCACATTAGCAGAGCCAAACACACAGTGCTTGTATTGTGCAGCAACGGCTGTTCTTTGTGTCTTGATACTTGAAAATTACTGTATACTTGAAATAACACATTTGTTACTGACTCATGCAGCAGATGTGGCCTTTCCTTTAATATTTTTCTTTGCTAGCTTTGTTTTTATGGTTAATACCAGAGTTTACCATTATGTTAACGTTTCCTTCTGCTAAAGGACGGTAAATGACTTTAATAGATTTTTTTGGTCTAAAGAGTTTTAAAGAAATCTTAGTCTTGAATAGAATTTCAGGTTCTTCAGTATAAAGAAACAACATTGTATGCTTGAAATAATAAAGAAAATTGTAATCTAGGAAGTTGTGTTCTTTTTAAACAACAGTCTCCATGTTGTTGGCATTCATGGATAGTAAATGGGGCAGTGTGCTTTGGTAGGAATGTATACCTGTTTATTTTCTTCAGAGTCCTGCCTCCATACAAAGCATAGTCTGTTGGCAACACACTGACTTCCCAAGGCCGTTCATCAAGCTTTGCATCTTGATGTTGCCCAAATGGCAGTTGGTGACAGGGTAATTGTGGAACGTGGAAGGACAACTTGGCTTTGTTGGTGTCTTCTGGTTGGCAAATTAAATTGGGTAACAGGAGGAGATTAAATAGGAAGTCCCATTTTCTGTGTAATACTAAATGGAAAAGACTGTCTAGACAGCAGACAATGAAGGTGTTCAAGTACATCAGTTGAAGTGGTCTGTGCTGGTATTTAAGTGATTGTTTGTACTGTTACTGGTAGTTTGTATCAGTGAAATTCATTAGGAACTGTGTGTGTGTGTGGAGTGATCGTGTGACAAATCAGACCAAACTTAAACTGATGAGAGCATAACAATGCAAAAAATTAACTTGATCTCCAAAGGGAGGCTGTTTTGTATGACTTTTGTATATCAGGCCTGGGGTGTAAGGTCACTTAAAGAAAATTGTACTTGTTAGTATATAAAATGAAGCAATAGTTACATGTGCTTTCAAAGTATGACCATCTAATGAAAGATGAAGAAAACAGACAAAAATAAATCTTTTTATGAAAATAAGCAGATGTTTTTGAAAACAACACCTTTCATGTGCTAACTTCATAAGTAATTGCCTTAGTTCTTACCTTTAACCTGATCACACAGAATAAATTTATCAGACTTACTGCCACTATTTTAGTTCTTTTGGGAAAACACTTTTGATTTATAGAGTAGGAGTAGGTGTTTCAGTGAGGTATATTTGAAGTCATAATTCATAATGGCTGCCCTTGTAGTAGCAATCTCATTGCTGCAGTGTGATAAGGTAGAATACAGTTTTATAGATTTGTGTAGACAATAGAAAAGTTACTACAAGCTTTAAAATCCATGTTAAGTGTCTTTAAAAAGCCTTAAATTGCAGTGCTTCAGCTGAAGCCATAAATCTGTACATCACCAGATGTAATTTACTGAAGAAAATGCTAACACTATTTTTATTGTATATTAAAAATGCTTCCTGAATTTTTAAACAAACATTCCTTCCATGTGGAACATAGACCTTGTACATCTGCTTCATGTTTATCAACAGTGGCTAATACTTAATAAAGTAATCTGAGGAGACAGGAACAATGCTAACTGTTTCACAGGTTGTGAAACTTGCTGCTAATAGGTGTTTTGGATATTGGGAATATAAAATTTTTTAAAGAAACAGAACTAGACTAATAGGCATACAGCCGACGTTACGTATGGCAATTGTCACAGAAGGCATATAGGAAACAGGCCTCATATGTTAAGTGTTTTCATTTGGCAGTTTAGTGAGTGTCTGTCTGTTCTGCATGTAGCCTATCATGTTTAATAAGTGGTGCAGGTCTAGTGCATAATGTGGGAGAACTTTGAGCTAATTATTGCTTGGATAGATTGTGTGAGGGGCTGTGCTGTACTTGCCATCTTTCTGACACTTTCTTAAACATCTTCCACCCAGTAGACAAAATAATGGCGCAGGGAAACTTCTGGTTTTAATTCAGTGACTTTTATAATGTACTGTAATGAAAACTAAACTTGGAACTGGAAAAAATTTTATCAAGGATTAAGCTCTTCAATTGATATGTTGTAAGGCAAATGTCATCTATTTCAGATGCATTGAACTTTAAACAGGTGTCAAATTGTAGAAGACTGGGTTATAATATTCAGATCAAGGCACCATAGACTAGCCTGTTAATTGTTAAATATACTTTAGACATTAAGTCATGCTCCAGAGATGATGTACGCCTTTATGTTTAGGTATGCAGGGACACGTTTCCATAACATTTTTCTCATCTGTTGTTCATCAGAGACAGTTTATTCTATTATACTCTTCTTCTACTTCGGATTGTGACAGGGTTCCCGCATTATCGTTCCCTTTGAACTTTTTCATCCATTGAAAAGATCCCTCTAGACAGCATTTCTATCTGTCCTGCAGTTCCTTCATAGCTATGAGTGAACCCCCTAATTTATTGGGTGGTGGTGGGGAGGTTGTTTTACCCTCTTCTTTACTTGTGGTGTAAGAAATGAAACTCTTAATTTGATTTAGGTAATGGATCTCTTCTTTTTTTTTTTTTTTGGTAGATATTATGATCAGCTGTGTTCAATTGAACCAAAGTTTCCATTCTCTGAAAATCAGGTAAGAAGATGTGTCAAACCGTTAAACTGAATTGTGATTGTGGCAACTAAGATAAGACTGCCAAGCCTGTACCTAATCCACTAAACAGTACTTCTCTCAGGCAACACATTTAAACTATGAGCCTTACTTTCCCAACCTCTGTTTATTTTCAGTCTGTACCAAAAATAATCTATACTGAAATTTCACCTCTAGTGGCCAGGATTGACTTCTTATTAAAGATTCAGAAAAGTTCTGCTGTTGGCTGATGGTTATCGTGGTCTAAATTAGGAAGAGGGTGCTTTGCTAAAATATTCCTCTTTAACTTCTTTCCTTTTCCCAAGAAGTCCATGTCAGCTTTTTTAAAAACATAATTTATATGGGGAAAGCTTTAGTTAGTAATGGATGGAATATGATGTTTGTTTTTTGAGGTAGAACAGATGTTTCATTCTTAGCAATAACAGAGTAAACCCACTGATTTACTACTATTTTTCTGCCTCTGCATCTATAATATAGAATCTCTCTAGATGTGTTAAATTTTTCTTTTCTTCCCCTAACACATTTCTTTAGAATTCCATAGTTTTGAGGATGAATTCAGCTTAAGAAAACTTCTTTCCTCAAGTGGAGACTGAAATAGATCTTCAGGCTCCTATATTTTGGGGCAGAAAGATGTAGATTTTCTTTGGAAGCATTTACTAGTAGGACAATTTCAATTTCTTTAGCAGATGATATTTGAATGACAAGGTTATAATTAAAACATTTCTTTCAGATTTAGGGAATTACAAGGGAGTGGTTTTGATGCAATTCACTGATTTTCCTGTGTAGCTGCCTTCACTTGTTTGTGAAGTAAAGCCAACCTACACTTTGGTTTTAATGTGTAAATGTTTTGATGTGGTGCTCTGCTAACACTGAGATGGGGAGAGCTGGGAAACATTAGGAACAAGATTTGCAGATCTGTAAACTGTTCTATCAAATTGAAGTAGTCAGTGGAAGCAGGAACGAACAGTTGGGACCAGAAATTTCTGAACCAGCATTTCTGCTGGAGGAAAATTGTTATTGAACAGTACTGTGTGCTCTCAAGTTAATCTCCGAGGGCATTTTAAAATGAGGAATTTTGTTACCTTTCCTGGGCTGATACCTGTGGCCTACAACCAGTTTGATCAGCTGAATCAAATTTTGTGGAACTTCAAAGCACATGCTGTGAAGTATTTGCATTGTTGATGGAATGTATGCTAGAAGTATAATATAAAACACTTTACCTGTTTTCTCTTCCTTGAGTGCATTTCCTGGCAATGCTGTTATTGAATTCACTCTTAATCTCATGTTATAAATATTGTAGTAAAAAGCAGTTCCAAATATGCTAGTAGTTTGGAACAGTAGAAACTGCCTGGTTGGGTAGTTCCTTTAACTGTGACCACCTTACCTGGCTGTCAGACTTCATGTGAGAAGAGTATCTTAGCTGGGAAATAAATTTGTCTGTCACTCTGAGGAGGAGTGGAGCTAAAGGTCTATTTTGAGAATTTATCTTGCTTGCTTTAAAAAAAAGATTTGAAAAAAAGTAACAGGAAGGAAAATATAAGTCTTGATGACTTTCTGACACTTCCAGAGTGTTTGTAATGTCAGAGGTGAATTAAATGTTTTATATTGTTAGAATTAAAAAAGGATAAGTGTGTAAATTTGGGATGTTTTCTGAAGATTCCATTGTTTATTTTAGAAATAAAGATATTTTTCACAACTTTCAGGTCTGTGTAACGTTTACGTGGAAAGATGCTTTTGATAAAGGATCGCTTTTTGGAGGCTCTGTCAAATTGGGTATGTAATCACACTGAGAATGCAAGTGTTAACGATAAAATTTGAGATTTTTTTTTTATAGCTGAAAGGTTAATAGTCTTTCTAGTACTATCAGTAAAACTTTCCACAAGTCCAGCTATGTTACTAAGAGATAAATCACTTCTGTTCCTTGGACGCTTCCAGTTGACTTCAGTGAAAACATTTCAAGATGATACTAAGTTTCAAAGATAGGCTTTTGGTAAGCCATCTCTTAATTGCTTTATATGAGTCAGATCCTCTTGAAAAGTGCAATGTCTAAGTGAAGCAAGTCCCCTCCAGAAGAAGTGTTATTCTGGCTTCAGTAACATAGTTGGACGTCACATGTTCTTCAAGAGACTAGAAGGACCTGCCTGCCATTGCACTGAAATGATTCTTCTATTGCTTTATAAAATGTTTTCAAACAGATTTGAACACTTAGAAAAATAAATTATATTTGTTTTCTGCAAATGTGAGGAGTTTGAGTCTGTTTCATTTTACTTGCATGGGGACAGTTCTGCACTGCAATTTCTGGGTCATAAAATGGATTTGGAACACTTCCCAGTGCAGAAACTAAGTCTAAATGCTTTTGAATCAAGTGTAAAGCTGTCCAGTTGTCATCATCCTCAAATGTTTCTACTTACACCTAAGTGTTCATCATGGCTAATGTTGCAAGATGACCATTGCAATTTTGAAGCTATAGATAAAGCCTGAAAAATCTGTTGCAATACTTTAAAAAAAAAAAAGTTTTTTCTATCCTACATATAGTTTTCTGTTAGCAACTACTGAAAGTCTATACAACTTGCACGTTCTGAATACAGGTGCTACAGTCATGCTTGGGTGAACTATATGCAAAGCAATATACCACATCCCTATGTGTAAGCAAATGCTGCACATATTTCCTTGCTCAATTTTCTTAACTCTTCTAGAAAGTTGTAGATAATCATAGGATGGGTTGGGTTGGAAGGGACCTTCAAGCCCATCCAGCCCATCACAGATGCTGTGACTGCTTGAAAAGTGACCCAGTTCACATCGTGGCATGTAATGTGAAATACGTTGGCTCAAGTTAATAGGTAGAACTATAAACAGATGAGTCTGAGGAGAAGCAATATTGCTAAACAGCTGTTCTCACTGTGGTAAATCACACTTGAAAAGCAATCCAAAGTGTAAAATAATTCTAGATTTTGCACTTAGGAAACTTTGAAATCATATTTTCTCGTGTTTTAGTCTTTTGAATGATGCGTAACCTCTACAAGATGTTTTTTTTTTCAGAAAAAAATTGGAAAATTCACTTCAAAGAGATTTTAAAAAAGAAATTATTTCATGTACTTCTGTAGATCTTTATACTATGGTCTTTATAGTTCCTCACTTAGAATCATTTAGTGGAAGTACTAAACAAGGCTCTGTTCAGCCTTCAGACTAAAGAGGACTTCAACTTTAAAACTTTGTTATGATTTGCTTTATTTTTTGGTTTGAAACTGTGGTTTCCTCTGCAGGATGCTAAAGTACTGAGGATTATTTTCTTATCAGTGTGGGTAACTGTCTCTCCTGATTGCAGCTCTGGCGAGTTTGGGGTATGAGAAGACTTGTGTTTTGTTCAACTGTGGAGCACTGGCAAGCCAGATTGCAGCAGAACAGAATCTAGATAATGATGAGGGACTGAAAGCTGCAGCTAAACACTATCAGGTACAGAGGCTCCCTGCTTATGCTTTTGAATTGTTATTCATCTTAGAACATCAATTTTATAGTTGCATGTGTTTTTTTTCCCTTAATTACAAAGGTAGTGTAACTAATTACCTGGTTTTGGCTTGTGCGTATCTGCTAGTTTTGAAGGATTTAATTGTATAACAGTTCCCCATCTGCCCCTTTCCCCAAAGAGTGTTGGTAACTAACAACCTTCAGTTTAGGAGTTAGTGACTTTGGCTAATATTCTTAACAAGTTCTACAACAATAATCTCTTGTATTCTTCTTGATAAAGTGCAATGTGTTTTCCCCATTCTTATGCGATTAGCCATAGCCAATATGCTTTCACTTGTAGTCTGTCTTCATAAATGTCTCAGTGCAAGTTAACTTCAAGAACAAGAATTTGCAAAGAACTTTTTTGGTAGCTAAACAGTAAATAGGATACCGAAGAAGTTCTATTTTTTGAAATTATGTATTATATTTGTAAAGGTAAAAATCTGTTTGAGAACATGAAGGATAATATATTGTTTTGTTTAGTTCTCAAGTGGTGCTTTCCAACACATTAAAGACACTGTTCTGTCAGCATTGAATCGAGAACCTACGGTGGACATCTCTCCAGACACAGTTGGAACTCTCAGTCTTATTATGTTGGCTCAAGCCCAAGAAGTGTTTTTTTTGAAAGCAACAAGAGGTATATTTTAATATTTGGGTTAAATATTTAAGTGCTCATTGCAACTTCCATAAAAATTTAAAAGCATATTATGTTACGAAGAGCTGGTAAATGGCCTTTCAAATGTTTTTATTTTTCCCATTACGGATTTCCACACGATGTATACCTGCAAATGCAGGTCATTAGACACAAACTAGAGATGTCTCTTTAGAATTTGTCTAAGGTTCATTTGACAGTGCATTTGTTCCATTTGTTTTTCCTTTCTTCTTGTGTTCAATACAATTAGCCTTGCTTTACAAAGGAGTGTGTTGGTTTACATATTTTTCCTTCCTGAAAGCTAAAATCATCATCTAAAAAAACCAAGAGTACTAGAAATAGTGCACAGGAGCTTTACCACTACTCACCTCCTATATGTGGGTAATGATTTCATGAGAATTTAGAGAAATGACTGTATAGGGAAGCAAGGGACATTTCCTAGGAATTCAGTGGAATTAAATTGTTCCATTGCCTCGCATTTTTAAGAGGGGAACTCTTTGACCTTGCTGAACTTTGAGAATGTCCAGTTTATCCCTGAAAGTGAAATTCTGCAGGTAGAACAAAAATTGGGTCCCTAACTGTTAAAGGCTGATTGTGAAATACTGATTCAGCAGCAGCATATTTTCATGAAGTTATTGAAGAACATACGCTTCCAGGAACTTTCCTCTGGAACAGTACCATCTTCAGTACTAGATTTTCTTGCTTTTCTGTTCCTCAACAAGCCGTACATCTAGAACTTAAAGGTATTCAAAAGTAAAACTAAGGACCTAAAGGTCAGATGTGATGTTCGCACCCCCTACCCCTGCTCTCCACCCTATTGTTTGTGGTACAGTAGAGGAAAGCAATGTTTATCTTACCTTGTATGCTTCTTCACAGGAAAAATTTCTCAAAAGTGTCATAGCCTTACTGCCTTAATCTTAAAAGAATCTTAACCAGAAATTAATATCCTTCAGCTACTGATAAACCATCATTATATTCTTTATTAGGCTGTTTACCAGTATTTTGGTCTCTGGCTATTTGGACATTGCTTTTACATAAGTCCACAACTTGGTCTCAAAACTCAAATTCAGCTTTTTGCTGCACTGATGATTTGCATTACATGCGATTTTTCTGTTTTTTGTCTAGCATGAGATGGTCTGTTTAGCAGCCTTACCCAGCTGATCTTGTTGGTTCTGATGGAATTGAGTTTATTCACAAATTGAAAGCAAAATTGATTGACAAAAACCAATTTGGTCTGCAAAGTCAAACTTCATTGCAGAACTACAGATTAGTTCCAAAGTTTCAGAAGAACTTAACGTTTTAAGTGTCTCTAAGTCTGAATGTTTGATCTTCCATCTCTAGGCTTGCATAGTAGCTTTGATATTTTAAGGATATGTGAGTGAAAACAAAAGCCTCTAATGGTGAAGGATCTATTCCGAACTGTTTATATGGAAAAATGAATCTCTAATGTTTTTATTGTTAATGTGTCTAATGTACTAATATATCTTTTCTCCGTTTAAGCTGAGGCTTTGTGAAAAAATATGTAACTAGCACACATTCTCACACTAGATGGGGCTACAAGGATGTTCTACTTAGGTGTTTTGTTTTTATTAAATATTTAGTGTACTGGAGAGAAACACTTTAACAAAAAAGTAAGTTGCCAGCTCCTTTCTTTCCATATGTCTGAATCCTGTTCCATGGTGAAAAGGTCTGTTGGGCATATCTTAAGTGCATTTCCCTCATCGAACATAGATACATCACATCATAGCTCATGTCTGCAGTGTTGTAGATGTGTGTGTGGGCTGGAATAAGCAGCCCACTTGGGATTTGATTTTTAGTGAGTAAATATGCCCTGCAGGCTTCTTAATCCCCCCTCCCACACATCCCACTAATGCTTATCAGTCTGGCAGTATATAAAAATCACCTGAATCAGGGAATGCTTGTTTGTAAGAGCAGCTATTAGATGGCCAACACTTGCATTGATTGCCTGCCTTGTCAGAGGAGGGTGAATTGCTAGTGTAGGCCAGAGCCCATTATGAAAGGAGATGAAAATAGCTAGTGTGTTCCCATTTTAACTGTTCTATCTCTAGGAACAGGGTGAGAACAAGAGGCAGGAAATGCTGCTGAGGATGTGGCTCTGCTGTGAAGTAATGGGGTTACTGATGTTTAATAATGCTTTCTATATTTTCTGTAAGTTGACCTCAGTGTGAGCTGCTATGGAAAAGACCGGTCCCTTCTCTTCTGCACTTCAGGTTTTTGAGTCTTGACATTGAGTTTGATTAGGGAACAGATCCTGCTGAAAATTGAATATATTTTTGCTGGCTGTGTTTTGGCTAAGTTCTTTGTGAGTGACTACACAAATGCATATGCTGGCACAAGAAAAGGTCTGAGAAGGAGCTGTCAAAGCTAGAGTGGAACTGTGCCTGTTACTGGCAGCCTGCCCTTGGTGTGAGGTGAGGCATCACTCTTAATCCTGCATAAATGCTAGCAACTACTGAAAGATTTCTCATGGGACTGACTGAACTTGCAGCTTTATGACTGAAGTGAAAAAATCTGGAAACTGCAGCTGGATATCAAGAGAAGAATGGGATTCTACCCTTGTAAAATTATATCCTTGCAATATAGTTGCTGCTTAAACAGGTAATTTGTGTCATCTTCAAAAACTGATGATAATCTTAATCGTTTTTTCTTTTCCAACCCCAGATAAAATGAAAGACGGTATCATAGCTAAACTAGCTAATCAAGCTGCAGATTATTATGGCGATGCTTACAAACAATGTCAATATAAAGATACTCTGCCCAAGGTTAGTAACCCTCATAGAAATAACATGGGATCTGCTGTTGTTCACAATATGCTTGATGAAGAACATGTAAAATGTTATCCTCAAGAAAAGTTGACCATCATTGCTGCATTTATGTTGTATTTGAACCTCTAACTTAAAGAACAGTGAAGAATCTAGAGGAAAAATATACAGTTTTTTTAAGCAATTAAAATGTGATGTGTTTACTTGTGACACCTTTGTTTAAAGGGATCTTGGGATATTTGATACGTTTAGGGATGCCTTCTTACTTAAAACACTAAATATGTTTTTCAAACTAACACTTCCTAATGGGGCTTAACTGGCTTCTAGTGTCCAAGTTTTCATTTGAAATTTGTTGTCTTGGTGACAGGATGAATATGGTATCATTGATCACCTATCTGTTAATGTAAAACATGGCTGAAAGTGTGTCCTTTGCTTCCCTGCCATCTCCTCTTCTTCCACCCCAAAACAATTTTGGTATTTGTAAGTTATCTCTGTTAAGGCTTGACTGTGTGAGTGGCTTTGATTTTTGGCAGATACAGGAAGATTTTTTTTCCATGCTTTGAATATATACTAAATAACCGTTACTTTAGGAATGAGCAAGTGAAGAAGGCTTTACCCATGATATTCAAATAATAAGACAGTAGAAATTCTTTCGTGCAGAGTGAGTTACTTTAAACTTAGATAAAATGTACTTATTTTTTGATATTGACTCCTGACAGTTATATCAAACAGTAGGAGATTGGTTTACATAGTGCTTTTTGGTTGAATATCTGTAGGAAGCATCCCACACTGCTGATGTTCAATTATTTCTTGTTCATGGATAGTTTCAGAACTAAAATAACCATTCCAGCATGCAGTGGTTGTCTTGTTACAAATGTGAAATATACTAGATTTACTAAAACAAAGCAAAAAAATAATGCCTTCCCTACTGGAAAACTTAGTGGAAATATTTTGACCGGTGATGAATGAAAAAGGTCAAGATCTGGTCTTCCAAGTTGATATATGTTCTTAGCCAGATAAGTCTCTTTAGTAAATACTTGGGCAATTCTTTTCTCTGGAAAAAAAATCAGGTCAGTTTTTTTGTACTGCAGAATAGAAACTTGATATTTATACATAAGTGCTACTGTACTAAAGTAAAAGTAGTATGCATTTTTATTTTTAAGCAATAAGTCCTACAGAAATGCCTTTGCTGTAGGCCAGTCAGTGATTTTTTAACATATATTTTGGGAAAAAAATAAAGCCTAATTTAACTTTAAATAGTTATTTTACCTGGCTGCAACTTTGGGTTCTTTTGTGTGTGCATGTATTTCCTCTTGTACATTCACTGGCGTTCTACAGATTGGGTCAATTTCTTGCTTAGGTACTGTGATTGTAATTGAATTGTGAGGGGTGATGAGATTGAACAAAGTTACTGCTTTGTCTTTTGTGCTTGTGAATCTCTCTAAAAAATAGATTTGCTGCCTGTTCCAGTTGTACAGTAATTTGTCAATTGATTATTTGAAATAACATAATAAGGTTTGCTGGTTCTGTGAGTTAACATCAGCTCTGAGAGCCATTACATGTTTAGTTAGGAGTGTGAAATAGAAGGTGACTTGGTGTGTCAGACTCCAGTTGCAACCAGCCTCCCTGGCTGCTTCTCTTTAAAATTAGTCCTTTTTTTATTTTTGGTGGGGGCAGTGAGGTTGCACAAATGTGAAGAAGCGGTTTTTATGTCCTGAGGTCTTTAAAACATCACTCTGCTTTTCCAGTGCTCCTTGATTTAAGAAATAAAACAGTAAGGCCAAATCCTTGATCAAAGACCATGCCTAATGCTGTGGGGTGCAGTATAATGTTTTCTTCATGTCTTGGTTGGTACTCCTGTGAAGATAAGTGCATTTATATAAAAGTCTAAAAATGACTTTTTAATGGCTTGCATCCCAATGTTTTTGGTCCTTTTATTTGTTCTTTGTTTTCATGATTCTGGAGTTACTTTCTTGATAGCCTTCTGCTGTTATAAGTGTAATTGCTTCATTAAATAAAAAATATCCATTTTCTTCCCTCCCCTTTCTCCCTTCTTTTAAGAACACTGTCTTGGCTTTGTCTTGGGGGTTTTGGGGTATGTTCTTGTAACTATCCTTTCTAATATGTGCATGCATTTCTAATCTTTGGAGTAAATGTTGCGACTTCATGGCTTGGATTTAAATTTTAGTTCATCTAATATAATAGACATTAAAAATTTTGCAGCAATAGATTTTTTTTAAAAAAAATCCAGATTCAACCCATGCTAAGTCGCATGTTCTCTGACATTTACCTCTAATATTTTAACCTATCTAAACCATTAATTGGGTGATTCTAATTTCCTTTTCTTCCTTTTTCTTCCTGCATCCCATGTTGTCTGTGGTGGTTTATGTGGTTGGACTTTCCCCTGGTCAGTATTTTTATTTCCAGGAGGTGTTTCCTGTTCTGGCTGCAAAGCACTGCATTATGCAGGCCAATGCAGAATATCATCAATCTATCCTGGCGAAACAGCAGAAGAAATTTGGTGAAGAGATTGGGAGGTTGCAGGTGTGTAAAATGTATACTTGTTTTCTCGCATTTTTCAGAAGAAAAAATTACATCATGTTTATCAAGTGAATCAAATTACTAGCAGATGCCAAGATAAATACCTCTGCACTTCAATGATTTTGGACAGTTTGATACTGCTTGACACATTAAGTCTGTGTTTTTGTATTTACATATGCTTATCTCAAAATAGTTAACATGACAGATTTGCTAATAAATGTTCCTAAGTAATCTTATTAAAATAAATGAAAACTTTCTTATTCTGTACTGAAATCCTTTCCTGCAACCCCAATTTAAAGCTTAATTATTTTTGAAAAGCACAAGGGAATTTTTGAGATGTGGGGTTATCACGTTGACATTTTGAAAGTTACTGTTATGCGTTTATTGCTTGCTTCTGGATAGAGCTTGACTTTTTTTTTTGCATGTTTGTATAACAATTAAGTGCCTATATGAACTTCTAATAGCAAATACTATGACTGTTACTGGGTGATGGATGAAGATATATACCTGTTGTTTACTCTTGAGTTTGAAATCTGTCTAGCAGAGCTCTTCCTCTAGGATATCATTGTAATGGATTATTCATACCTTCTTATGTTCAGCCAACATAATGCTGTTAAAGGGAGTATCCCTTAATGCTGAGTAGTTAAGATTTTTTTAGTGAAGTCTGAAGAGAAATATTACCTATTTTAACACTGTAGTGAATGGCGTGTAGTCAGGTAGTCCTCTTTTTATTTGAATACATTTAGTTAAGTAAAACTTAAATCCTGTCCGCTGTAGTTACTGCAATGCTGCTTCCGTAATTAATTTATACTAGAGATCTAGTATCCTTCCTGATGAGCTGCTTTGAGAAATTCAGGTGAAATAAAGTAATACTTTTTTTTTTGGTTTTCCTAGATCAAAGATGGATTAGGCAGGGGGTGGGGTAAGAACAGTTGTAGACTTCCAAATTAAAGTATATATGACACGCTCCTGTATCTTCTCCTGTCACCCTGTTTCTTGCAGATGCTATTTAGACTTATAGTATTAAGGGGGGAAGGAGGGAGAAGAGAACAGAACTGCTGTTGATTGCTTTTTGGCACAGTGGAAAATAGAAATATATTTGAAGTTTGCTGACATTTTTTTCCTAATATTTCTTAGGTTCTATTTCTCAATCCTCAGAACCTTGAGTTCTTGAACTGGTGTGAGTTTACATAAATCTTGACTAAAATTGCCTCTTAAATATTTTGTTTTATTTGGAACACAAATGTGATCAGGATGAAACAGATACAATCTAAGGATGGTGTTGTCCTGCATCACTCTGAAAATAAATTGGGTGTAGGAAAGCCAGATATATCAGGGTTGTATGTAAATGCAGTAAATGGAAGTGACAAAACATCAGGCCATGTATTTTATTTTAATGTGCAGTAGGATTTCAGCAACATTTTTCTGCAGCTTCTGAGTTTGAGATTAGGTGTTGGTAGCAGGTGTGAAAACCAGGACTCTGTTCTTACCTCTTCTGTGCATGTGAGCAAGCAAGCAAGATTTGAACCTTATCTGCAAAAATAAGCTTTTGGTTTCATAAATGAACATTAAAATGATGTGGTGACTTTTTTTGAGAATGTGTTTTTGTGGTGTTACTGCCTCTAACCCATGTGTGCTTCTTTTTGGTTTTAGGGACTCATAGTGTAACTATTGTGGGATATTAACTTGCCCACTGTCTTTTTTTCTGCTAAATTATTGTAATTAGTCAATTACTTCTTCAATTTTGATACCTGAAAAAATATCTTCCCCATCATTTATGGAAAAGAATATCAACCATATGCTTTGGAAGTAAAGTCACTTGGCTAACTGGGACACTCATCTTTTTTCATAAATAAACATAATGGAGAAAGAGAAAACATTGTTTTAATTTTAACTGTTTTTTATTTTCTAGCATGCAGCAGACTTGGTTAAAACAGTGGCATCTCGTTATGATGAATATATAAATGTTAAAGATTTGGTTGACAAAATCAACCGTGCACTTACAGCTGCCAAAAAAGACAATGACTTCATTTATCATGACCGTGTTCCTGACCTGAAAGACTTGGAGCCCATTGGAAAAGCTAGCCTTGTGAAGTCTACTCCAGTTGTTGTTCCCCTCAGTCAGAAATTCACGGGTAAGCAAAGTGTGTGAAGCTTGGCGTAATTGCTATCTCGTGAAATGCACATGGTCACCAATGCTCCTCTGTGCCATGAAAATGTGTTTACTTTTGAATCTATGAAATTTACCGCAATCTTTGAAAGTATCCTTTTTTCTAATTTGTTTTACTGCTTGATGACCAACATACTAGGAGATTAAACCACAGGTTGAAAGTCATTATCTGCAATGCAATCTTTAAGGTATTCTCAGATTTTTCTCAGCTGCTGTTCTTCTATATTAAACCAATCTTTTTAACTTCAGAAAGAACACTGATGTAGGGGATAAGTATCAAATCATATAATCTTCGCTAATCTAGTTGCTGGCCTTTGTAAAGCTCCAAAATACTAGTTTGTTGTCTGAACAGGAAAGTTCTGAAAAATTATCTGGTTGTCTTTCTCCTTTTCTTCCTTTTAAAAAGAGCCTTAAGGAAAATGACTTGTAGTCATATAGATGTTCTCAATGTAATGCTTTTAAATTACTTCAACTCAATTTCTGCCTTAGATGGAAATCTAAATATATTAGCTAAAGACCTGTAGAAATATCCACTATATTAAGCTAGAGAAATGTGGAAATAGAGGAAATAGATTTATTTTTTAACACATCCTGGGGAGTGGAGGAGAAGTATCTTACACTGTGTAGATCGGTCTCTGTATTGCAACCTGTACTAAAGAGCCATGAAGATGTTTGTTTCCTTTTACTTTCACAGTGCAATTGCAGTAATTTATGCTCCTTCCCTTGTAGACTTGTTTGAGAAGATGGTTCCATTGCAAGTTCAGCAATCTGTGAGTGTTTACAACCAGAGAAAGGCAGATCTAGTAAACAGGCTAATAGCTCAGATGAGAGAAGCCACAAATTTGGCGAATGGGTAAGTATGGCTTCATGTTAACTTTATCAAGATGAGTTAGGGAACAGCGTCTCAATACTAGTTCCCTTGCAGCCTGTCAGCATCCAGATTACAGTAAAGTTTTATTATTCCTATGTAGTAGGCTGGCAAATTTGAGGTCTATAGTGGTATTTAGAACTACTTGAATGCATCTAAAGAACAAACAGTATTTCATTTTCTTCAGCCTTTCATCAGTTTGTATGAATCTGACACTTGCTCAGAAAGAGTTCCACTACCATTAATCTACAGGGATTTTCATGTTTCAGTGGTCAGCTTGATTGAACCAGTGATCCACTACATGGTATTTTTCCCCCAAGATTTTGTTCTTTAGTAATAATAAAATCTTATCAACCTGAAAGATAGGAATGTAACTCAAGGCAGGTGTTTTTTTTTTATTATTTTTTTATTTACCAGATAGTTGTTACTGAAAATGTTTGCCACTTTTGTAAGAGCTAGAAGACTAGGATTTGTTTAGCTTTTAAGAGCTTTGAAACTCGCTTTTGGAGAGGTGTACTTTAGGAATAAGTTTAAAGTATTTAGTTTGACCTTTCTGTCCAAGTGTATGTTGTACAATGTGTCCATTCTGATAATGGACTGTGAGATCATTTATTTGGATAGCAATATTATTTGCAGGGTATATTACAAGTATCTAACACATCACACAAGTTGCTGTATAACATGTTGACTTTTTCAGTGTGTTGGCTTCCCTCAATCTTCCGGCTGCTATTGAAGATGTGTCTGGTGATACTGTTCCTCAGTCCATTTTGAACAAGTCCAAGTCTGTGATTGAACAGGGAGGAATTCAGACTGTTGATCAGCTGATCAAAGATTTGCCTGAGCTCCTACAAAGGAACAAAGAAATCTTAGATGAAGTAAGCTCAACAACTGCTAACACTCAAGACATTCTTGGAAAAAAAAAAAAAAAAACACACTACCACTCAACTTGTTTTCTTTGTGGCAATAGAAAAAGTGCACGGTTATACAAAATGTTTGAGACTTTAATAGCGTTTTAAAACTGCAGTGCTTGTAATAGCACTAGAAATACTGCTTGTAATAGTACTTTAAAAACATGCCATTTAAGTGTTTAGTCCACACATGCCAAAACTGGGCTGTCACATATGGATGTTCACTTATGAGTATTTTCTTTTTCAAGATTAAGTTGGGGGAGGCAGGGAAACATTCTGTACAGATTTTAATCATTTGTCTTCTGTATCTTTTATTTGCTGAACTAAACTTATACAAGATATTTGTGTTGGTGGTATCTTCTACACTAGCTATATATTATAGCTATTTCATGTTTACAAGGGGTTATAATGCACGTAACACTTAACTTTTGCAGTCCCTACGGTTGTTAGATGAAGAAGAAACTACAGACAACGAACTCCGAACAAAATTCAAAGAACGCTGGCAGCGAACACCATCCATTGAACTCTATAAGCCTTTAAGGGCAGGTAAAGCTAATATTTCTTGGCTTGGATCTTAGGAATGTTCTAAAAATGTTTATTTTCATTGTGTAAATTGAAGTAGTGTTCAATGTTGTGATACTGTCTTTAAAGATGCACATTGCAGTCTAGGAGAGGTTGTGGTAAAACATCTTTGTTGCTATTTGTGCTATTACTTGGAGTTGAGGGTTATTATTGTAGTGGAGAGTTTGCTGCTTTTGCTCCCACGGGGCGCATATGAATGCTAAAGTTTCAGAGATGATATATAATGAAAAATAGCTGCCCTCCTAAGAACTTGGTTTCAATTACCACTTACGTGGGTCTTCTAGTTTAGTGTGTCTGTGTGTGTTAACATCTTTTTTTTTTGTATTTCCTAAGCTGTTCTTTTGTTACGGATTTTTCTTTTTTCTAACAGCTAATTAAATTACTTACGATCATCACCGTATCAGGCTTTCTGTGTACTTAATATGTTTTGTTTTGAAGCTAGCAAGGGACTGGTACCAGTGCCTTAGTGTATAGTGAAGGCACAGGCTTTAAAATCTGAGTGGCTCTAACTAGTGTGTATTAATATGCTGTCATATTCCTCTCTGGATAATAGAGATGCTTTTCTTAAGCACTACTTGTATAGGAAACTTATGATGTTAAGACTTAACATGAACATTAAATGTGCTGATCCATAAAAATGTATGAAGACTTGATGAAGAACATTGAAAACCGGTCTGGTGTGAGACAGGTTTTGAAATATTAACGCCTGTTTTCTCTTCCCACCACCAGAGGGAGCCAATTTCCATAGTATCTTGAATAAAGCTGTGCAAGCAGATGGGCAAGTTAGAGAATGCTATCAGTCTCACCGGGATACAATTGCACTTCTGTGTAAGCCAGAGGCAGAGCTCAATGCAGCTATTCCTTCTGCTAACCCAGCAAAAACATTACAAGGAAGTGAGGTAAAGCAAGGAAATTATTCTCCATTTTGGATAGAAGGGCTGCTCATCTAACAAAGTAGACTCAAGTTGGCTGATGTGGAGGCTGATTCTTAACTGATATTGTTTCTATCCCAATTGATGCAGAACTTCCAAAAAACTTGTTTGCTTGTTCTGTTTAAAATCTGCTAGAGTATATTTTGTTATGCTTAATGTAAGCAACAGTGGCTAAGTACAGTAAGACTGGGTGACAAACAATTGTAAAAGGAGCAATATTTGATGAATACTTTGTATAGGGTGGTAGAAAGTAGTGCTCAGGCTCTTGGGGCAATTAGATTTAAAAATAAAAATGTTTTCTAGTATTTTAAAGTATTAAGCAACTACAAAATTTGCTTTCTGAGGATGTCCTGGCTCATATTGTAACTTTTCTCATAGGAATTGGTTTGAAGTAAATGCATTTGATTTCCGTGTTTACAATATTGTGAGATGCCTGATCTTTTTTTGAAAAAAAACACATAGTATCTATAGTAATTCAGTGTTATTAGTGGAAGCAGATATTGTAGAGAATATAGCTTGAGGAATGCTTGAAGGTCTTTGTTACTTTGCATTTTGTCTTTAGTCATGAATCCTTAAGATATGCCATCTTAAATATATTTGTAAACAAAAGTGCATGCAGTATTATTGTTGGTATCTGAGGAGTTTAAGATAGAAACTAATAATGGATTTCTTAGTTTTTAAGTAATTCTTCAGAACTCATTAACTTGACAATTTTATTACCTAGGTCGTTAATGTCTTAAGAACTTTGCTGGCTGGTTTGGATGAAGTTAAAAAGGGGAGAGAACAACTAGAAAATGACATGAAAGCTGTAAATTTTGACATGACGAGCAAATTCCTGGCTGCACTTGCACAAGATGGTGCTATAAATGAGGAGGCTATCTCTGTGACTGAGTTGGACAGAATTTATGGAAGTTACACACAGAAAGTGCAGGAGTCCTTGAAAAAGCAGGAAGAACTTCTCAAAAACGTTCAGGTACAACAACCTGTCTGTATGTTGTCTTTGCTCTCAAACTAACTAGCAGCAATTCCTCAACATTTCCAGTGCAGTAGAAATATACAGCTCTTTTTCTGTAGATATGCTCTCTACTCCATTTTGCTTATGACTGTCATAGAACAATTGATACTCCTTTATTCCTCTGATCACAGAGAAATACAGGGTTTTGATTCAGTATTCACTGGAAAGAAATGTAGATTTCTAGCAGACTCTGCCAGAGCTCCGGTGTCAGTTCTCTTGGCCCACTTCTGCAGATGGTTTTGCCCTTGAAGAAATTTAACTGTAAGAAGTTTTGGTTTGGTTTAATCTTTTTTCTTCCTCCTGTCATCCCATCTTGATAGTTATTTGTGGGATAAGAAGTGACCTGTCTTTGCTGTCTGTTAGACACTTTCTGTCTCTGAATAACATTTTGCTTTACTTCTTACTGTTATTAATAGTGTGCTTGACTTCCAGTATCTGTAATGCTTAAAGTAAAAACTATTGAAAATGTCTTATACTGTGACTTACAATCTCAGTCTTAATTTGTCAGTAACACTAGGGACAGGTACCTGAAACATCTGGCAAAACAGTAGGTCCTAGTGCTTAGACAAATAAAAATATTTGTTTGAGTGATGACTGGGCCTATTTGTGTGCAAGATTACTTGTGACTTCTGACTACAACTTGCACTTAATTTTTCCCTTTCTGAAGAGTTATTGCTTCTAGATGAGAATGTGGATGCTGCTTTTATTAGGGATCTTATATTCTTATGTTTCTTAACATAGATACTTCTAAAACCTTGATGGATATTACTTTGATGTTTGAGTGTCCTGAAATATAAGTTTGATGGCTACTTCTGGCAGCTGAAATAGTCTTTTAGTTTTTTTCCTAAAGAAGTGAGTTGCAAGTGATCATCTTCTCAGTTTTCTGCTTCTCTGTCCTCTTAATAGTTTGCCAATGTCAACCAAATTTGAGGTAGAGCTTCTAAAAAAAAATCAGTAACATTTTAGATGATTTTATGAATATCAGTGTGGTATAGTGCATCAGAGAGCCTTATTAGTGTATTCTCTGAAGGAATCTCTACAGTAGGAACTAAAGAATTAGCTGGAGGTCAACAAAAAAGAACAGATAATTAGTTGATACCTCCTGCCTGTCAATTAATACACATTTAATTCTGAAATAGCCGCTGCACTTGGCAGTTAGCAAGTATCAGGAAGTACGGTGTGTGGCTGGAAGGTGATAAAGGTAGGTATTGGGGAAAAAGAGGGTAGAAGCAGTGAGTATAATTGAGAACAGGAGATACAGATTCTTACATGGAACAAGGCTGCATTATTGTCACTGCTCATTTTTCCCTTCTTCCTTTTAAGAGTGCACATCAAGATTTTTCAAAGATGAAACAATCAAACAATGAATCTAATTTAAGAGAAGAAGTTTTGAAGAACTTAGCTGTGGCAAATGACAAATTTGTGGAACTTGTAGCCAATTTAAAAGAAGGCACAAAGGTACAGTAATTCTTAAAGAATTGGAAGAATGTTTTATTTACACAGTGAGATGTGAATCTAAAGTCATAATAAACATCATAGTCAAAGCTAGATAGGAGGTACGTTTTTGAAGACTACTGCTGAAGTGAGGACAGTGAGTTGCTTGAATTTTGATTGTTCTGACAGCTGTGAAACACTCTGTTCCTCTCTGAAAAGCAAGGTTTTCTGAGTGTTGATTTATATAAAAATAGGAACAGGTATTGATTACAGCTGAGTAACTAATGCTGAAGTACCCAGAAAAGCCATTTTATCTGAAGAATTTTTATTTATTCTCCCATAATAATCAGTTTATCAAATCTGTGTTTTATATATTGCTACTGCAAACATGAGGAAAGATGAGGAGGGTTTTATTTAACTTGCTTTTTTGATCTGGGCTTCTGGAATGTGGCTTATTGCTTCAGTACTAAATGCTTTTACTGATTTATTGAATTGATAGTCTGTTAGAGGAAAAAAAGAAAACAAAACTTTGAAATGTCAATGAAAACTGAATGCATGGAACTGACTGAAGGCAGTAAAATAATTACAAAAAAAACCAAACAAACAAAAAACCTATGTAGTTCCTCACTAAGTGACCAAATTTTGTTCTGTTTTTAAATAGAATTTCCAGTCTTGAACTACGTATGTAGTTTTTAATCTTATAAATATGTGCAATTGTACAATATTAGAGGTAAGGACAAGAGCTGACTATCTGCTTTGGAAAAGAATACAAAGGCACTAGCAAACTTTTCTGGAATAGCAGGTTCTGGGCTGTATAGTAATGTAATGCCTATAACTGGCTCAGTATGTAGAAATACACTAGCATGGAGTCTGAAAGTATTGATTGAGCATGTTAATTTTTTCTTTACTAGTTTTACAACGAGCTGACAGAAATCCTTCTGAAATTCCAAAACAAATGCAGTGACATTGTCTTTGCTCGCAAGACTGAAAGAGATGAACTGCTCAAGTAAGATTTAAATACTTAAAGCATTGTAGAAATTAAGTAGTTATCAGAAGGTAATCCTTGGACGAGTTTATTGTGGTACTTAATGACAGAAGAAAGGAAGAGTGTGTTGACCATTTCCTCTTTGCCTTGCGTGTTAACCCTACTCTCCCTTCCCTTGAAAACCTACAATAATTACAGACTTAAATAGTGAATGCTACTTAGAACACTGTTTTCCTGTTCCCATATACAGTGTAGCATGAATATGCTTCATCTTACCATGATTTTACTGCATTTTTTTGTGTGTGTGCATCTGGTGGTAATTTTATTCTTTTGTTTAAGGAGCTTTTGATTTCTGCACCTTGCCCTTGCTGTCACCTTGGTTTGAGAAGTTATCTAAGTGCTTCAGCATATAATTGCCTTGTGTGTCCCCCAGTGTGGTGGAGGGAAAAACACTGGTCTCTGCTCTGTAGTCTGATCTGGTCTGTTATGTTATTATTTAGATTACGTGGGTTGCCTGTGCTACTGAAGAAAGGGAAGTAGTTTTTATCCTTCCTGTGAAGGGAACAGTTGTGTTGCTGTTGTCCCTTGCACGTGATCAAGTTAGTGTAGTATGCTTCAAATGTAATTTTTATGCGCTTGGTGCAAGAAGAAAGGATAATTGAAAAGGTGAGCTTTTTCCAATTTTCAGCTTTCTTCAGCAAAGCGTATAGCCTTTAGTAAAAAGGGCTAGGTTTTAGTAAAATTATAATTGGTGAAACTGCAGCTGTTCTGTGCATTCTTGTTGTGAATGCTCAGCCCTCAAATTTTACCTTTTCTAACCTCATCCTTTTTGGAATTGCTTTTTATCACTTGGTTATTGTGTTTTTAAATACTTGGCAACCATATACAACCCCTTCCACCTCTTTTTTTCCCTCCCTTTCTATGTACATGGAGTTTGGAAGCTGTATGCTGCCGAACCGAGGCTTAGGTCTGAATATCTCATGTCCCTAATATGTTAGAATTCAGTGTCAAAGATGTAGGTTTAGTGTTGATATAACATTCAGCTAAATATTGCCATGATACTCTTGTACTTCCTCATGTGTTAACTGTTCACTGACATGAAACTCTCAAGGTTTGCAGAAATGATTGGATTTGGGATATTTCTAGTATGTCTACCAAATGTATTTCTCAGTATGCTCAGCCTATGGTTTTTGAGTGATTGAAATGGTCCTACCTGCCCTTCTGCCCCATTAAAATCAAAATACTGGCTGTGGGTTCTGTCTTGATATAGCAAAAATGAATTTGTTGAACTGGTATCTCATGTAGAGCTGGAGACCTTGTTTCATGATTGCCCGTTGGACAACCAATTTTAATAGTGTTTTAAGCGCTACATTTGATGTGTTTGGTTGCTGGTTGGCCAAAACAGACTTCATTCTGAAAGCCGCCAATCTTTGCAGCTTAGTTTTAAGAAGAAAATTGCTAATTCCTTCCCTTAATTATTTTTCTAAGATGGTAGATATTGGTTTTGATAGTTTCAGGATAATAACAGCATTGAATAGTTATTTCACTGTCTGCAACAATTATTTTGATTTATGTGTATGTAACAGTGCACGAAGACAATGTTTCCAGCTTTTTCTCACCATTCCTTTCTCCTAATGATTCAGTTGGGATAACTGCAAAGACAGTTTCTTGGAGCTCTTGTTTGTCTCTTCTTTTTTTTTCTACCAGTAAAGTTGCTAGTTTTGTTCTCTTCTGGAGCTCACCTTTGCATGCTATAGAGTAGGAGCCTGTAGTTTGTTGCTAACTAGACTGTATAAAGGCATACAGTCAGTCTCCCTTGTCTTCTGTTTCAGAATACCAGACATGAAGTTCTAGCTGTTACATGTTGCTATGTATCTCGTCGACTATATTTTTATGCAGTTTTTTGAAACTTTAACTGACTGCTTCCTCAAGTGTTTTGGAGGAATCTGTCAAACCTCAAGTATTAAATCTTTTGCATCGAGAAATATATTCCATTAATCTCAATAAGTAACTTAGAACTGCTTCCTCAAAATTTTCATGACAAGCTGACTGTAAAATGTGTTCACCATTTAACGGAAGCTAAAACATGATACCAAAGCCTAATTGTATCTTATCAAAGTAATATCCAAGAGTAGTGATCTATACCTAATACTGATCTGGAACATAATGTTGTTATTAGAAAAATAGATGTAACATTTAATCAAAGATTGGCTGGAGGATTTTCTGTAATGAAAGTGATTTGTACTCTAACTTGTTTGAGTTAGCTCACTGATTATGCTTTAAATATTAAATTTATTTTGTCACTTTTTCTTAATATAGTTTGCTGAAGTGTATAACAACTTGTAAATAAAGCTGTATGTTTGCTTGTCCATTTTTAATAGAGATTTGCAGCAAAGCATTGCTAGGGAGCCCAGTGCACCCTCTATTCCTCTGCCTTCATATCAGACCACACCAGCCGGAGGAAGTAAGCCTGCTGCATCATCAACTCCCACGCCAGCACCCAGAACCATGGTGGTAAGTAAATGCTACAGAATTGGTGAGTTGGAAATAGAAGGTTAATACTCTGGAGCTCTGCTCTATACGTTGTTTATATAATTCCTTAATGTATTGGTGTATTTAGAAAAGTGTAGAAGTGAAATACAGGGAGAAGTCTCAAAACTTTATGGAGAGTTAATGGTTTTCATAACTGTATATCTGAAATGGAAAGTTCATTGCTTTCCAGCTGCTATGCATTATTACCATCTATATAAAGGGAATATAGAAGGTCTCCTTTTTTCTAAAAAAAAAAAAAAAAAAAAAAAAAAGTAAATCAAATAACCATAGCTTTTAATTCTGTGACTTCCTGAAAGAAGCTCTAACTTAATTCACTGTCTTTTGTTAGGGTGCTAAACCACAGCCACCAGCACGGCCACCACCACCGGTGATTTCTGCAGCAAGCAGTTCTCCTTCTGCATCAGCACCATCTGGAACAGCTACAGCTCCTGCAGCTCCTGCTGCAGCTCCTCCTCCTGTTGCTCCTGCTCCGGGAGTTGGTGCATCAAGCACTGCACCATCACAGGCACAGGGACCTCCTTACCCAACTTATCCAGGTTTCCCAGGGTATGTTATTGGAGTACTTACGCTGTCACATGTTATCCCATAATCTAAAAGCACTTATTTGTTACTTGTGACATATTTAAATCGTTTTTTATCATTGAACATAGGTTTAGTGTTCTTGAGGCATGGTGATTTTTTAGTTTTAATTATGTAATTCCTGTTGGAATCATTTGCTGATAGTATTTGTGTTGCGGGGGGGGGGGGGTTCATTTTGGTTGCAGGGTTTTTCCTTTTTTTTCCATTTCCCCTTTTAAAAAGAGGAGATATGACTGCAGTTCCTTAACCGTGGTTTGTGGACTGTTGACATCCCTTGCATAATTAGTTGGTGTTTATGTCCTAAGTGTTGGCATACCGTTTTTCAAATCCTGGTATCTTGCTGAAGATGCTGAAGTATACAGAACAAATTGCACTTGAGTAGTGTACTTTCTTCCGATGCTTTTTCATTTTTTTTTTTTTTGGAGTCAGGACAAGGGTTTGGAGGAAGTTGCTATCTTTTTCAGTAGCAGGCTCTGAAAATGTTAATATATGTACAATGATCTTAGGCATAAGAGAATCAGTTCACATCAGTTCTTCTAGTTCTAGCAAGTTACTTTGCTCTACCTTCAATCTCCATTTATGTTCCATGCATTATACTTTATTTGGTCCTTAAAAGTTGCCATACTTTCTGTTGCACAGAATAGTATGAAAAGAAAGCGTTTGCAGTGATTATATTTTTTTTGCCTATAAATGAGTTAAATTACTTGCAAACTAACATAATCAGTGTTGCAACTAAAGCATGCTTTTTTTTCTTCACACAGGTATTGCCAGATGCCGATGCCAGTAGGCTATAATCCATACATGTATGGCCAGTATAATCTGCCATATGCACCATCACCTGTCTTTCAGAACCCTGGACAACCACCATATCCAACACCTCAACAACCTGGATACCCTTTTCCACAACAGCCTTATTACCCTCAGCAATAATAGATCTGCGCAGAAGCTCTGCTTGTTAAAAAATGGGGAGAAAATTGCAATAAGGATACTAAAACTTCAGCTTCAGTTAATGTACCATACCGAACTGTAGGCAGTCTATAACTCCTGTTCGTTGTTAACTGCTCAAAAATGTCTAGATCAGTTTTTGATTACATGAAACACTTGAAGACCTGTGGCAGCAGTACAGACTGTAGAGTAATGCCAGAAGTAGAACCTAATTCAGTGGTCTGAAATTGTACACTACATGTTGGCTAGACCAAAATGTTTCTTTGCAAAAATCCTATAAAAAAATGGGTTAGATGAGAAAAATGGAGCAGTGCTTGCACTGGGTGTTATATATTCCATGGAACTACATAGCATTTCCTTCTATACTCTTACTGGTTTGTATTTTTTGAGTTTAATTAAAATAAGCTATTTTGTCTAATAATCAAGGCCTTGTAAATCATCAGTAAAAAATAAATTACATAAGAATGGTTTAAACACTTCGCATTTTCATTACCATTAAATTGTATTTTGCGTGTTCTTAGATGCTTTCATTTGTCCCTTGACTTACATGTGGCTGTAATGCCAAAATGACGTCTCAAATGCTTAGCCTTACAACTGAATTTACACCTCTTCTCCTTGAACCTATATGTTTTTTGTGAGTGTATAACTAACCATTTTGATACTGGTAGATGAAGTCTTGTGAGTAGAATCCTGTACCTTTTGAAGTGTATTGGACTAAAAACTTTTCATTATCACTTTAAAAGAACAGATACTCTCTTCTCAAGAAAACTTTTTAAAAGAAGAGACATCAAGATCCCTTTTAGAGGACAAGTGGTTGGTTGGTTTAACCCATGTTTTTTGAAGAAGTTAATAAAAAATGTGTAACTGATTAACATAAGGCAACTGTTGATTGTTAGAGTTTTTCAAATTGTTTTTATATATTTTTCCCCAGTAAAGAGCTCAAAACTTTATGCATATTCCCTCAGGGAGCTTATTATCTGTGGAGAGGTGTTTTTTTTTTTGTAGTAGTAGAAAAAAATATCTTGTAAATTAAAGCACACTGAATATTTACTTTTGGATCCATTTTCTTAAGGGTCTACCTTGCATTATGTTTTGCATTAAGATAGTGAAGAATATAAGCTTGTGGCTAATGGCTTCTACCAAATATTTGCTAAACTTCTTTCATATTTTTTAAACATGCTGTGTAGTGGGGGAGTCACTCCTGTAGCCCTTAGTTGTGTGGGACAATTAATTTCTTGAGTGCTTCATACAAGATGTTCTGGCCATACAGTATAGCTATCACAATACCTATGTTAAATGTTACTACTTCTGTTTTTCTATTCAAGTGCCTGATTAATAAAGCAAGGTATACTTTAATGTAGGGGGGTTAGAGGGTGCCAGTTACTGTAGCATCTGGGTGTGAACCTTACTGGATCTTGAATACTCTTCCACTTAAAGAAAGCGACATACTTATCCATGTGAGCTTCTTTCTTTCTCTCAAGTTCTTGCTATGTGATCACTCCAATTACTTTGTGAAGGCTACTCATCCATAATGCTCCCTGTCCCCCACAGAAAATGTAAATCAATAAGTGAAAAGTAAACATCTCTCAGAACAGGAGTATCTAATTCTGAACAGATTTACCAGCTCTGTAGAAGCTCAGTCATGTAAGGGAGAAGGATGGAATAGGTGAATTGAACACCACAGTTGAAACAGTGCACAAAGAGAGGTGCTTTGCATTTCTTTATAACTATGGCTGAATGGTGTGGCACAGGGACATTTCCAGTGTTTTTCATAATAATACTTAAGAGGCAAGCAAGGACAATGAGAAAAGGCTAGGAAGGGAAATGTTTTGAATCAACAATCAGAATCTGATTTTACTCTTAATTGGAAAAAATAGCAGTTTTCCACTAATATCGCTGTGTCAATGTGATCAAGTGCAAGTTTAACTCAGCAATTTTAGTTCTACATTTCTGGTACACTATTGCCTGTAGATTGTTCCGTTTGCACATTAGATGCATTTGAGCTATTGTGTAAGTTTTGTTTCTAGTGCCTCAATTTATAGAACTTATTTCAATGGTGTATAAAAATGTGACTTGTTCAGCATAAGGGTTCCTAGAACTGAAATTTTAAGGTTTCCTAGATTTGAAATCACTGTTAAAACACTTTTCCAATTGTTACTGTTTTAGTTTGCTATTAGTTGAATATGTATAGAAATCTGTGCATTACTTTCAGCTTTCACATGACCGTTTTTCTTTCTAAAAAGAACATAAAAATCCAGACACATGTATGTATCTGCTTTTAAGCATGCAGCTGTCATGACTTCAGTTGAAATGTTATCTTGCTCTTCTATAGTTTATTAAAAAAAAATCAGTTAGAAAACCTGATTTCATGGCTTCTCTCTTGAGTACTGTGGCTTCTGCAGACAAGTCTTTACTTTGCAAAGGATGAAAATTATGGGACCCCAAGTGAGTTTCTGTTGTGGTGAATGCCCTTAGCATATCGGCTACTGTGTGAAACAGTGTCCTGTGTCCAGCACCTGTAAAGCAGGTGCTTTACAGTACAGCAGCTGATCTGTAATAACAGCTGTACTTAAATCTTTGTAGTGGTACTGATTTTCAAGGCTGATTGAAAATATTTCCCTTTGGTTATATGAGGAGGAAATGGTAATGCCCTTCTGCCTTCTGATTAAAATATGTTTTCATTGTCTTGCATTAGGCTGGGTTTCATATTTTTCATAGCGACATGTTTTTACTGGGCAAAGGTGTTAACTTCACCCTTGTAAGCCTTTAACTTACTCCAGCAGATAGGTGGCCCACATGAATGCTCCAAGAACATTTTTATTTTTTAAGAGACTATATAATATCCATATTGTACTTGCTATATGGAGACAAAAGTTTACAGTGATGCTCTTCAGAGGTTTTGAAGTTGAGCATTTATATTGTATAAAAGCTTTCAAAGCAATTCATCTGAAAAGCAAGTCTTACAAAGCAAACTAATAATGCATCATCAGTGAAATACCAAACTACTGGAGGTTTAGTAGGTCTTTCCTCTTTTTTTTTTTTTTTTTTTTTTTTTTTTTTTTTTTTTTTAATGTGCTTTCAGGTCATAGAAAATGTTCCTTTCCTGACCACCAATTTCTACATTGCCACCCTATGCTGTTTTTTTTGCTATAGTCTTGAGTAGGATATAGGAATTAACTCTGACTGCTTTCAGGGCTGATCCATGGGATCAGCCTGAATTATGTTGAAAGCAGTCCGTTGCTACCTCAGGGTATTCAGAGGCCAGTATTTGGGCCTGGATATTCTGAAATAACATCACAAATTGCTAGGTAGCTAAAAATTGGGGGGAAATCCAAAAACACCTCTTTGGGAAGCAAATGTTTTTTTCTATTAGGTGAGTCATATACTTGTTTAATATTAAAATGTACATGGTTCTGAAGTGACTTGCAACTCATTACCTGTTCTCTGGCATGTATTTATTCTAACAGAGCACTGAAATAGTGTTAGTGATGGAACACACCAAACTGAATTTTAAGTTTTGGTTCCATTACTATCAAATGAAGTTATTTGAATTTTCAGAACGGAACGTTATTTTTTTTTTTTTAAATAGTTTTTAAAAAACGAGTTATGGCAGAGCAACACTGAGTTCTTGTGTATTAATTCAGGGGGAACATGAGAGGATTTGGAATATTCTGTTACTGTCACTTCTAGATAGCATACTTCTGGATAGCATTAGACACCTGCTAACTTTTTTGATTTAGTAATGACCATTGAAAGTTGTATTTAAAGCGGTCAGGGTTTATTATTTTTTACCATGTTTTCATTGCTTGTCACTATAGTTGAAATACTGGTAGATCACAGAATTTATTTGAATATTATTTTCACTAAAACACTTAGTCTTATACTGTTATTCTCTGACAAATAATGAAAAATGGTCAAAATTTTAGTTTTGGACTCAAATTTGGAACTATTACCTTCATTAGCAAGTATTTGCTGTTAATTCCTAATGATAGCATTGGCCTTGCATCTAATTCCCCTATACTGGGTGTAATAACTATTGATGGTAACAATTGTCATCTCAGTTGTACTTTTTTACAAGTAAAATGGTGCTTCTAAATCCTGGGGAAAGCTGGCTGTCAGTTTTATTAACTAGGTTGTAAGAAAAAGTTTCTGCAGTCAAGTGTGAAAGGGAAGCGACTTTACTGTTGTGAAATCAGTACCAGGCCATAATTATCACAAGACAACTGCTATCAGCTCCTTCAGATCTCTCACCTTAAATCAGTTTAACCATCTCATATGGCAGTACTGACTGAAATTTCACTCTTAAATCTACACATTTATTTATTTTCCTCTCAATGCATCTTCGAGTGACAGCATGTAGTATGCCTGTACTGTGTTACTGCTCAGTTACAGCCTGAGCCTGTCCAAACTGGGACTTCCCTTGTCCCACCACAGACACTTCTAACAATGAGCATGTCCTCTGGTCTCATCTTTGACTGCAAGCTCCCCTGTGGAGCTAAAACAAATGGCAGAGGAGGAGGAAAGGAGGGCGGCCACTTGTTAATGTGAGTTATGTTGCACGGGCCTGGAGACTGCCCCTACAGGGCAATCTCACTGGAAGCTGGTATCTTGGCCAGCACGGTGTTTAGGGCTTATTGTGCTTAATTGTGATCTACTGACAGCCTGCCTGCTTTTCAGCATGTGATGGTGTGTATAGCACACCATGAGCAGAAGCTCTCACATAAATGTCAGGTCCTTTTTCTCTGGAGGACTACCAAGAGCGTTACCTGCATGAAGATGTCTGCAGATGGCTCAAGCTCCCTTGTCGCTCTGTTTTGTATTTCCTATTGAGGATTTCCACCCTCCTTGTTGTCATGCCTTGTTCGACCTCTTAATTTTTGTCATCTTAAACCTTCCCTGGTTCAAACGCCCAGGTAAGGAAGGGCCAGGCCACGGTGTCAGCAATGTCAGAAAACATCGCAATGGTGGGTTTGTGGGCTTGGTGCTGTGTGCTAGGCCTGCAACAGAGAGCAGCCAGCACTCACCATGCAAGTCCTCCATGCTGCCAACAGCTCCTCTTGATGTGGCTGTAGGCTCACTTTGGTAGAGGAACAGGTGAGTTGCTTTTAATGAAGCACTGCCAATTTTAAGTGAATGTAGATACCAAGAAAAAGTCTTGATTGATGACCTAGAGCCTGAATTGTAGAGCCAACATAGTGCAGAGACAACTATGTTGATTGCCCATGTCCAGCACCCTGACCCCACTAAGCTGAATTTAGGGTGCTCGGCTGGGAAGGCAAAAAGATATCCAAGATCTCATGGTCACCCTTACCTTTCTTATTGCTCTGTAAGAGATACATGGCTTTTATTTTTTATTTTTTCATACCTTTAGTCTGCATACCTGGACAGTTTATTTTTTAAATCTCCCCAGCATAAAAGATGGTGCGTGCTCCTTTGCTGATGCAGTGCTGTGTTATCTGGTCAGGTATCTGGTCAGGCTTAAATCACTGCTACAACGAAGCAATGTTGGAGTAAAGTAGCTGAAGAGTTTTACCATGACCTATCTGAGAATGGGAGCAGAAAAAATGAGAGCGTGTTATGGCAGGAGAAAGGTGCAACAGCAGCTGTGGTACTGTGGGGTGACCACAACAGGAACAGCAGGCGTTGCATCAGGGAGGGGGGAGAGAAAAATGTGGAGAGGAAAGGTGTCAGAAAGGTGTCAATGTGGTCAGACAAGAGCCAGGAGAAGGCCTGGCATTTTGGTAGGAAGATGTACATCTCATCATTTGGGGTGGTGCGAGGAAAACAGAATTCAGGTTGAAAGGGCTTCAGAATTGTTATCTTTAATGGCAGTAGCCAGATTGAGCTCCAGATGAGCTTTGGCTTTTCTAATTTTGTCCCTGCACAGCCTCACGATATCCTTATAGTCCTCCCTAGTGGCCTGCCCACTTTTCCAAAGATTATAAACCCTCTTTTTTCTCCTAAGCTCAAGCCACAATTCTCTGTTCAGCAAGGCTGGTCTTCTTCCCCGCCAGCTCGTCTTTGGGCACATGGGGACAGACCGTTCCTGTGCCATTAAGATTTCCCTCTTGAAGAGCGCCCAGCCTTCCTGGACTCCTCTGCCCTTCAGAACCGCCTCCCAAGGGACTCTGCCAACCAGTGTCCTCAGCAGCACAAAGTCAGCCCTCCGAAAGTCCAATACAGCGGTTTTACTGGTCCCCTTCCTGGCCTTGCCAAGAATAGAGAACTCCACCATTTCATGGTCACTCTGCCTAAGACAGCTCCTGACAATCACATTTTCCACCAGTCCCTCTCTGTTTGTGAAGAGAAGGTCTAGCAGGGCGCCACCCCTGGTAGGCTCACTAACCAGCTGTGTCAGGAAGCTATCTTCCAAGCTCTCCAGAAACCTCCTAGACTGCTTTCTCTGGGCTGTGTTGTGCTTCCAGGATATGTCAGGGAAGTTGAAGTCCCCCACGAGAATCAGTGCTGACAATTTTGCAACTTCTGTCAGCTGCCTGTAGAACTCCTCATCTGTCTCCTCATCCTGGTTCGGTGGTCTGTAACAGACCCCGACCAGGACGCTAGCCTTGTTGGCCCCGCCAATCCTAACCCAAAGGGACTTGACCTTGTCATGCCCAGCCTCAAGTTCTACAACATCGAAAGATTCTCTAAGATAGAGAGCCACACCACCACCCCTTCTGTGCTGCCTGTCCCTTCTGAAGAGTTTATAGGCAGTCATTGCAGCACTCCAGTCATGAGAGTGGTCCCACCATGTCTCCGTGATTGCAACCAAGTTGTAGCCTGCCCGCTGCACGATGGCTTCCAGCTCCTCCTGTTTGTTACCCATGCTGCGTGCATTGGTGTAGATGCACTTCAGCTGGGCCATTGTCTTATCCCCTGGCCTTGCTATTGTTCCCCCTGGCACAGCTCCAACAATCCTTGCTTCAGCCCCATCCCCCTTCTTACCTAGTTTAAAGCCCTCTCAATGAGCCCTGCCAGCTCCTGGCCCAGGATCCGTTTTCCCCTAAAAGATAGGGACCCATCTGCGGCCATCAGGCCAGGTGTCAGGTAAAGTGCCCCATGGTTGAAAAACCCAAGATTTCTGTGTTGGCACCAGCCCCTGAGGCACGTGTTTAACAGGTGGGCTTTTCGTGTCCTCTCTGTACCCCTCCCTGCCACTGTAGGGATGGACGTAAACACCACCTGCACTCCCGCTCCATCCACTAACCATCCCAGTCCCCTAAAGTCTCGTTTAATAGCCCTCAGGCTTCTCTCTTCAATGTCATCACTACCTGCCTGGACTATCAAAAGAGGATAATAGTCAGAGGGGCGAACCAGGTTGGGAAGCTTCCTGGCAACATCCCTGACCCTGGCCCCAGGGAGGCAGCAGACTTCCCTACGGGTAAGGTCAGGCTGACAAATAGGGCCCTCTGTTCCCCTGAGGAGAGAGTCTCCCACAACAATAACCCTCCTGTCTTTCTTGGTGGAGGCAGTCCTGAGGCATGGAGTCAACCTCCTCGCCCTAGGCATCCTCCTAGTACACTTGCTACCTCTTCCTCACCCACCGGTCTCTCAAGCTTCAGGGCCTCAAACCTGTTGTGTAAGGGCACCTGGGAAAGTGGGGCCGGAAGGGGAGGGCATCGCCTGCGATGTCGAGCAGGGACCTGTTTCCATTCCTCCTCAACTCCCAGATCCCCTCCCTCTGCCTGACGGCGACAGGGCCGGGGGTCCACCCCCATTTGGGGTGTCTCACCTCGGTACCTCTCCTTGAGGCCCTGCAGGGAGTTGCTCCACCAGTCTGTCTCCTGCTCACACTCCCTGATATTCCTCAACTTCTCCACCTCCTCCTTGAGCTCCGCCACCATGCGGACCAGGTCATCCACCTGCTCACACCTCAGCAGCAACAGGCTCAGACACTCCCTGCATCCGGTGACCTGTACCGCTGCACTTTTTAACGGATAGTCGGTCTGGGTGTGTACCGTCTTCCCGGAGAGCACACCGTGCCAGGTAGAGACCATTATCGCCTCGCTAACGGCTGTCGTTACAGGTGTTACGTATGGGCGGGGGAGAGCGCTCCGCCCTGCCTGCTCGCCCTGCCTGCGGGAACTGCCGCGCCACTCCCTTCTGACGCGCCACGCCCTCGCCTCGGCAAATGGCAGTGAAATTGGCGGTGGCGCCCGATTTAAATAGCCCGCCGCTGATGCTGCTGGCTCTGCCTTCGCCTCGTCAGCCTCCCTCACGAGGGCTGCCGGGTCCTGGCGGCTCCCTCGAGTAGGCTCGATGCCGGAAAAATTAGCCCTGCCTGGCCCGATCCCCCGCTCCGCTGCAGAACGCGTCTGCCCCGGAGCCGATCGCCTCGGCAAATTAATTGAAACAGAAGAAAATGCAGAGCAATTGTTGTAAAGGGAAGGAGAAAAGGGGTGGTACTGAAGCTGTGCGGGGAGGGAGAGGTTCCAGTAAAGGTTTTAAATGTGAACGAAACTCATTTTTCTCATCCTCCTTTGACAGGGAGAGAAGTAGTGTCAAGGAAAGGTGGTAAGGTGATTTCCAGAAGCAGAAAAGGAATATGTAACTTAGCACCAACACAGATGCAAATCCAGCAGAGACACTGCATCTTCCAATGTCCAAAGACACAGCTGTTTTCCAACATCGTTATATGGCCATGCTGAAATATATATATTTTTTCTTGTTATACTAAAATCAACAAAACTTTGCAGTGCAGTTCCAATCCCCCGATGTAATTAAGAAATCAGGAGAGGCTGGCAATTTCTTACCGCTAGGTGGCATTATATGGAAAGGCATCAGATGATCCAATGCATACTGCACTGCTGTTAAATCCTCTGTCTCGATGGCATCGATGTCTCTCAATGGCATCGTTAGTGTTGTGTGCAAAAATTTGAACAGCATTGTTAAGGGTCAAGATGAAATGATACAGGCTTATGGAAGAAAGTTTTGTTATGCTATAAAAAGATTGTTGTGAAGATATCAGAGAAAGCTAAACAGCACCTGTAAGAAGATAGTTTACTGAATTTAGAGTTTTTTTTTTTTTTTTCTTCTGTTTTTCTCTTTCTCATTTTTGGCTATGCTAAGCACATGGTATTTGACCCTGGGATTGCCAGTGTTGATAACAATGGAGCCACCCAGTTTTTCCTGAAAGGACACCTCATGCCCCTTATTCTCAATTAAGGGGCAGAAGGGCAGTAAGGTGTTTGATGTACTGATGGCAATGGCCTCCATCGTCAGGTAATGACCTTAATGTGTAGAGTAGTATTAAAAATTTCCCCAAATCTCTAAAGAGGAGGTGATAAAGGATGTGTATCTTCTCCTTTCCCCCTCTAGACAAGAGCCACCACTTGAATAACTGCTTATGCTGGAAGGTACCCAAAGCAAAGTGTGCTGCAAGTGCCTATGCTACTGGCTGTGTACTGGTTTGTGCAGTGATGCAGGGCTGTCAGGAGAAGCATCAACATCATAGTTATGGCAGAGGAAGAGCATGTGGTCAGGGTGAACTTAAATTGTACCACTCTGGGCTTTTTACCTCCTGCGGCTTCACTTTGTGTGGTTTATCAAACCCTGTGGAGAGGAGCATGAGATGAGCTGGAATCTCAGGGAATAGAAGTTGAAACCTGTGCCTTTGTGTACTATTCCCTTGAGTTGTACTCATTGTGTTTGGGGTTCAGGAGAGGGCAATATTCTTAACACATCATGCATCAGCATGGCAAAAATGGGCTGGCAGTAGACTTTACCTGTTACTGAATGTTATTTATGCACAGGTTATAAAACCCACCAGTGTATAGCAGAAGGCACAAAGCTGCTATTGCAAAGGGGATAATCCTGAATTTCTGCTAAAATCACTGTGGGAGCAAATAAAGGCTTTTTCAACCTGTAGCACATCAGTTAATACAGTTGTAGTGGTTTTATATGGCTAACCTTAGGCACAGATTTTTTTTTTTTTGTTTTTTTGTTTTTTTTTAGTCCTGTTTGAAGTAAGGCTGATAGGGCTTTGTGACAGATATCCTATGTGATAAGCTAGCCACTGAAGCTTTTGAATAAATGCCAGTGCTCCAGCCAGCAGGTGTCTAATTCAGCCAGGTTCTTCTGCCTCTATATATATTCAGCAGTACCTGGTACAGGAGCACTGCTTGGCACCCTGTACAATAACATCATGCATGAGGGAGACCAAATACAGAGATTTTTCTGTGGGGATGACCTTGAATTCAGACTGGGAACTGTGCAATAAGAGCAGGAGAAAAATTGGGCTCTCTGGAAAAGCATCTGGTGTGCATCTCTGCTGACAGTTTGTGCTGCAGCAAGCAGAGAAATGGCTGCCAGTTCTTGCAGAGAGCTGATTAGAGATTAGGAAGTGTAGTAAGAGAGGACAAAGGCAGGGGCTATATGCTTGCAAACCCTTGCAGCATACTAGGGTGTAGTCTTGTATAACTTTATTTTTGCAATTGGAATATAATAGTATGCTAAAGGATTTTGTATCTTTCTGAAATGAGAAACATGGTGACAGATGCTCAGTGTTTCTTCCTAATTTAGACTGATAATCCGACCTGTCCTTTTTCTTGCATGCATTATCATGAGAGGCAGTGTGGTACCTCATTTCTTCAAAATGAAACAAAGTTGGTTGACTGGTTCATCTTCTTTCTCTGAAGTGTTCACGTGGCAGGGAAAGATACCCCCAAAATATGGATAAACAGTGAAGATGGACTTTGGTCATTTTGTTGGCATCCTGAACTTCAAGCAGAACTCTTGCGTTTTACAAGTTTCTGAACAGGAACCTTGATTTCCAAACACAAGAGCCAATTTCCCATGGATCTATGCTGCATGGCACAGAGTGGCTGATGTCCAAGAAAGGATTACCTTTGCTGCTGAAGCTCCTGCAGATGTAGCAGTTAAGAGGTGACCTGGCTCTCCTTCTCCTCTCAGGCAGACTTTCTACCATCTACTTAGACCTCTTTGTCTGGGAAACCACAAGATCACTTCTCCCTTACCTAGATGCTCTCATAAAAGCGGTTGCATGTGGTTCTTCTTGGAACCTCAACTTTGCTGGTATATTTGTTCAAAGTTGAAGGAGGCCAGGAGAAGAATGCACATATGAACATATACATGTGTGACTCCACTCACTGCCTTGCAGGACAGCATCATTGCATAAGTGCTGTTTCCATGGAAACAAGGCTAAAAATACTGAATAATGGAAATTAGAAATTTATCTAACAAGTATTTTCTATCCTGAACAAGGTTATCCTCATCTATATGCTGTGATGCCTGTGTTTTTGTGGGTTTCTGAAAGAGACTGGATTTTATTTTTGTTTTATTTGAATTCCCTTCTGCTCTTACACACAGAGAAGGACCCTCAGCACTAGCCCTGCTCTAACTTCTGAAGAAAAATGCTGCATTGCATCACTACATGCTGTGGAAGCACCTTGATGAGATCAGAAATTCATGTTAAGCATTCTTCCCCAACTCAGTCACTTTGCAGCCACGTGTCTGGGGCACTGCAAGAGGTGTCCCAAAGCAAGCTGCATGCTGGTGGCTCTTCATCTTTGGATCAGGGGCAAGCACCTGCTTTGCTCCAGCACTGGGGATGTTGGAAAGGCCTATCAGGCACTGACCCATCTATGCTCATCAGCTCTCCCAGGCAGGCATTTGGGGCATCTGGGCTCTGAGCCCGTGGTCTAACACATTCTGGCAACTGTCTACATGCGCCCTGTCCCAAGCGAGCTGTGTGGGCCAAACAAAGCCTTGAAAAACCTACAAAAGTGCTCTTGCTATTTGCATAAAAGCAAGACTCTGCACAGAAAATCTTACATTTCATAAACACAGGCATCTGCAGCTAATTAAAGTAGCAGCATATAATTATACCCTTTCTTACTATTAGATGTGGATTCTGACAGTTGCTTAGATACAAAATAAGCAACTACAGATTGTCTTCTGCACTTTAACAAGCCGAGAGAGATAGAACAATATAATTGTAAACTTATTCTGCATTATCTTCAGTAAATGTGCCTGAGAAAAATGTTTAATCTCATTGGTAGCTTGTAATTTTAGCTGTAAGGTTCTTCAGTTACCTCTATGCTTTACTCAATAAAGTACCGACCAAAAACTTCCAATGGAGAGAGCAGCATATCTCCTTGGGGAAAACATCAGGCAGGAGGAACAATAGTGCAGCTAGCAGCCACCATTTTGCAGAGACCCAATTTTCTGGCTTTTTGTTTCCATGAAGGTAGTTTTCTTCTTACTGATTAAAAAATAAAATAAAATACAGGAGCTGGTGCAGTTTTCACTGCAGACCCTGGCAGATAAACGGGAACATAACAAACCACGCACAGAGCGTAGCTACTATGTTTTTAAACGCTGATGTTAGGTGCTGCAAGATGTGATTTTCTTACTTCTCAATGCGTTAAGTTCACAGCCAAAGCAGTCCAGATGCGACAAGATGGATCTACAGGTTTCCTAAAAAAATCCCTCTTGCTTCTCATCAGAAAACTCATGATGCGGTATTGAGAAATCACTTTTCTTGCCCCACTGAATGTCAGGTGCATCCTGAGAGGCACATTTTAGTTCGTGACCTTTTCTCACATTGTGCTAATAATGCCCAACTTACTTTGCTCGCACATCTAAAACTCTGTTGATACACCTACAGTCTCAGAGCTCTTATTATTAAACTATAGGGCATGTAATCAGAGCAGTTAATGCCACAATAATCCCCCTGATCCATGTGGCTGTCTTTGAAGATATCAGAAATGATGCTGCCTGTAAAAGTGATGATGTATGTTCCGGTTAATTCTGCGCCAGGAAGCCTTCAGAGGAATGCACTGAGCTAACCCTCAGGGTCTTAACTACTCGAAGCTGCAGTGAGATTTCAAATGCTTTTCTTATTGACTATCAAAGAAGTGCAGTATGCCTTGGTAGAAGCTGCTAGTTTATTCCTAAAAACACTTTTTTTTTAAAAAAGTTCATTTTGAAAAGGGTTTTTCTGCTTCATGGAGGTAAGGGATGAAGCTCGCAGGGCTGGGCTGCAGGGGAGGGAAGGGGGCTGGTGAATGCAGCAGCAGCCTTCCTCCTCTGGGAGAGCAGGGGCAACTCGGCCCTTCTTCCTTCTCCCTTTGTGGAGAATCTGGGGATGACAAATAATGTGAAGATTCCCATTTGCTTTGTTACATCTGCTTTAGCAGCATTTAGGGTGCCGTTGGGCAGAACTCTGAAGGCAGAGTTGATGCATGGAGAAGAAGCTGTAGCTTGCTCCTCAGAAGAGCAGGCTTGGGCAGGCTGTGAGCTGCTGAGGTGCTTACCGCACAGCCCCTTGTCTGCACCAGGCGAGGGGAGAATGCAATTTTTCAATCAGCTCTGTAATTTCTAACGTCTTTCTTTAACTGAGGCTCTCTATCACCCTGGATCAGGGGAGAAATGAACAAGAACCTTAATTTCTGGCTTTCCTCATCCTTCCCAAATATGTGATGATAGCTGCTATCTGAGCTAGCTGCTATTGAATATTTAGCCAGCAAGGTGTCAGGTAGGAGTTTGGGTTCAAGAGAACGTTGATGGTTGAATTGCACAAGCAACAGAGCTCCTTGACAGGTGAAGTTAGGCTCTGCTGAATACTTAGTTTAATAGGTTTGTTACCATCACAAATAAAGAAAAAGTGAAATGAAAAGGGAAAAGAAAAAAGGTTTCTGAGCATGGTGTAGTCACTGAGTGTAAACACTGTCTGCACCCCTTCCTCACTCCAGATGGTATTTTAGTGTTGGTAGGTTATTGCTGGTCTCTCTGTCCTCAAGTTTCACTGATTTTAGGTTCTGTTACCATTTTGGCAAGCGTGTCTTCCAGTAACTGGCACAAATATCCAGTCAGCCTACTTGGCCCTTTCCAAGCTGGCCAAATCAACAGCATGGGCATTGTTGAAATGCAGGTAGAAAAACTTCTTGGTTCAAAGTTTTTTTGTGCTTTGGACAGCATTGGGATGCCAATAGAGAAAGGCCAAGGAAACTTTTTCTCCTACTGCACTAGTTCTTGGAGTCCAAATCCCCATATCCTCCCAGTCTCAATACAAGCCAGCTGGTTTGCTCAGCTCTGTGTGTCTCCTTGCAGCCTTCTGGGAACTGGCACAAAGGAGGACACACAGATCAAATGACACCAGTGCACAGAGATGTGAAGAAAACATTACAAGAAGCAAAGTACTGCAGTGAAGAACTCTTAACATTTTTTTTACCATCTCTGTTTTTGCTGCTGGGTTATTTCCCTTTCCTTCCCAGTGGGATATAAATTTTATCATCCCAGTAACATTAATTTGCCAGATCCAGCCCTCTCTGAAAGACTGCTGACAAGAGGACTGCACTGCAAACTCCTGTGCTCTCTAATTCACCATCAGGTGTTTCAAATATTTTGATGTTGGCTCAGAAGCTTTTCTTCTGCTGTTTTTGTTTCTCAACATGAAACTTATGGTTCCCAAAGGTAGATTCAGAGTTTAAAGGTAAGTAAAATGCACTGTCACTGGGTATGCTTCAGGCTCTTCTACATGAAACACAGAAACAGAACAATCTCTTCACTTCCTTCGAAGTGTAACTAAAGTCCTAATTCCAGTAGGACAAAGTCATGCAAAAATCAGTAAAATCCTCAGTATAGCCAGCTGAGTTTCAGAATCACAGAATCTTCTAGGTTGGAAGAGACCTCTGATATCAACTAGTCCAACCTCTGACCTAACACTGAGAAGTCCTCCACTAAACCATATCACTAAGCTCTACATCTAAACATCTTCTAAAGACCTCCAGGGATGGTGACTCCACCACTTCCCTGGGCAGCCCATTCCAATGCCTAACAACCCTTTCGGTAAAGAAGTTCTTCCTAATATCCACCCTAAACCTCCCCTGGAGCAACTTTAGCCCATTCCCCCTCATCCTGTCACCAGGCATGTGGGAGAATAGACCAACCCCCACCTCGCTACAGCCTCCTTTGAGGTACCTGTAGAGAGCGATAAGGTCGCCCCTGAGCCTCCTTTTCTCCAGGCTGAACAATCCTAGCTACTTGTAAGACTTGTTCTCCAGACCCCTCACCAGCTTCATTGCCCTTCTCTGGACTCTCTCAAGCACCTCGATGTACCTTCTTGTAGTGAGGGGCCCAAAACTGATCACAGTACTCGCAGTGTGGCCTCAACAGGGCCGAGTACAGGGGGATAATCACTTCCCTGGACCTGCTGGCCACGCTGTTTCTTATACAAGCCAGGATGCTGTTGGCCTTCTTGGCCCCCTGAGCACACTGCTGGCTCATATTCAGCCGACTATCAACCAATACTGCAAGGTCCTTCTCTGCTTGGCAGCTTTCTAGCCACTCATCTCCCAGCCTGTAGCTCTGCTTGGGGTTGTTGTGCCCCAGGTGCAGGACCTGGCACTTGGCCTTGTTGAACTTCATACAGTTGGCCTCAGCCCATTGGTCCAGCTTATCCAGATCCTCCTGCAGAGCCTTCCTACCCTCGAGCAGATGGACACACGCACCTAACTCGGTGTCATCTGCAAGCTTTCTGAGGGTACACTCGATCCCCTCATCCAGATCATTGATAAAGATATTAAAGAGAGCTGGCCCCAGTACTGAGCCCTGAGGGACTCCACTAGTGACCAGCTTCCAACTGGACTTAACTCCATTCACCTCGACTATTTGGGACTGGCTATCCAGCCAGTTTCTAACCCAACGAAGTGTGCGCCAGTCCAAGCCAAGAGCAGCCAGTTTCTTGAGGAGAATGCTGTGGGAAACGGTGTCAAAAGCCTTTCTGAAGTCAAGGAAGACCACATTCACAGCCTTTCCCTCATCCACCCAGCGCGTCACTTTCTCATAGAAGGAGATCAGGTTCGTCAAGCAGGACCTGCCCTTCATAAACCCATGCTGACTGGGCCTGATCACCTGGTTGCCCTGCAAGTGCTGTGAGATGACACTCAAGATAATCTGCTCCATGAGCTTCCCTGGCACTGAGGTCAAACTAACAGGCCTATAGTTTCCCAGGTCTACCCTCTGGCCCTTCTTGTACACGGGCATCATGTTTGCTAGCCACCATTCGACCGGAACCTCCCCTGATAGCCAGGACTGCTGATAAATGATGGAAATCAGCTTAGTCAGCTCTTCCACCAATTCTCTCAGTACATTTGGGTGGATCCCATCCAGCCCATTGACTTGTGTACATCCAAGTGCTGTAGCAGGTTGCCAAGCATTTCCTCATGTATTATGAGGGCCATGTTCTGCTCCCCACCCCCTTCCACCAGCTCAGCGTACTGGGTATCCGGAGAACAACTGGTCTTGCCGCTAAAGACTGAGGCAAAGAAGGCATTAAGCACCTCAAACTTCCTCATCTCTCGTCACTAATTTTTCCCTACATCCAGTAAAGAATGGAGATTCTCCTTAGTCCTCATTTTTGTGTTGATGTATTTATAAAAACATTTAAACATTTTATATTATCTTTAATGGCAGTAGCCAGATTGAGCTCCAGATGAGCTTTGGCTTTTCTAATTTTGTCCCTGCACAGCCTCGCGATATCCTTATAGTCCTCCCTAGTGGCCTGCCCACTTTTCCAAAGATTATAAACCCTCTTTTTTCTCCTAAGCTCAAGCCACAATTCTCTGTTCAGCCAGGCTGGTCTTCTTCCCTGCCAGCTCGTCTTTGGGCACGTGGGGACAGACCGTTCCTGTGCCATTAAGATTTCCCTCTTGAAGAGCGCCCAGCCTTCCTGGACTCCTCTGCCCTTCAGAACCGCCTCCCAAGGGACTCTGCCAACCAGTGTCCTCAGCAGCACAAAGTCAGCCCTCCGAAAGTCCAATACAGCGGTTTTACTGGTCCCCTTCCTGGCCTTGCCAAGAATAGAGAACTCTACCATTTCGTGGTCACTCTGCCCAAGACAGCTCCCGACCACCACATCTCCCACCAGTCCTTCTCTGTTTGTGAAGAGAAGGTCAAGTGGGGCACCTCCCCTGGTAGGCTCACTGACCAGCTGCGTCTGGAAGCTATCTTCCATACTCTCCAGAAACCTCCTAGACTGCTTCCTCTGAGCTGTGCTGTGCTTCCAGGATATGTCAGGGAAGTTGAAGTCCCCCATGAGAACAAGCGCTGACGATTTCACAACTTCTGCCAGCTGCCTGTAGACCTGCTTATCTGTCTCCTCATCCTGGTTTGGTGGTCTGTAACAGACCCCACCAGGATGCTTGCCTTGTTGGCCTTCCCACTGATCCTAACCCATATGGACTCAACCTTGTCATTCCCAGTCTTGAGTTCCACAACATCAAAACACTCTCTAATATAGAGAGCCACACCACTACCCCTTCTGTGCTGCCTGTCCCTTCTGAAGAGCCTATAGCCAGACATTGCAACACTCCAATCGTGGGAGCAGTCCCACCACATTTCAGTGATAGCTATTCCAAGTCATAGCCATCCTGCTGCACTATGGCTTCCGGCTCCTCTTGTTCATTACTCATGCTGTGTGCATTAGTGTAGATGCACTTCAGTTGGGTCATTGCCTTCTCCCTCAGCTCTGGCACTGTTCCCCCTATCACACCTCTAACAAGCCTTATTTCATCCCTGTCCCCCTTCTTACCTAGTTCAGAGCCCTCTCAATGAGCCCTGCCAGCTCCTGGGCTAGTATCTGTTTTCCCCTGAGAGACAGGTGGGACCCATCTGAAGGTCAAAAAAAATAAAATAAAATAAAAATTCTGTGTTGGCACCAGCATCTGAGTCACTTGTTTATCAGGTGGGCTTTCCGTGTCCTCTCTGTACCCCTCCCTGCCATTGTAGGGATGGAGGAAAACATTACCTGTACTCTTGCTCCATCTATTAATCATCCCAGTCCCCTAAAATCCTGTTTGATAACCTTCAGGCTTCTCTCTTCAGTATCATCTCTGCCAGCCTGGACTATCAAAAGAGGATAGTAGTCAGAGGGGCGAACCAGGTTAGGAAGGTTTCTGGCTTCCTAATGTCCCTGACCCTGGCCCCAGGGAGGCAGCAGAATTCCCTACAGGTAGGATCAGGTTGACATATGGGGCCTTCTGTTCCCCTGAGAAGGGAGTCGCCTACAATGACCATTTTTTATTTATTTATTTACTTTTTTTTTTTTTTTTTTAAGTGGAGGCAGTCTTGAGGCGTGGAGCCAAATTCCTCGCCCTAGGCATCCTCCTGGGTGGACTTTCCACCTCATCCTTACTCACTGGTCTCTCAAGCTCCAAGGCCTCAAACCTGTTGTGTAAGGGCACCTGGGGAGGCAAGGCTGGTAGGGAAGGGGGTTGCCTGCGATGCCAAGCAGGGACCTGCTTCCATTCCTGCTCATACCTCACACACACAATGTCTCTGCCACCCCACAGGCTCAGGCACTCCCTGTACCCAGAAACATGAACTGCCACATTTTTGAGCAGGCACTCAGCCTGGGTCGCCACAGACTTTCTAGAAAGAGCCATCTGCCTAGTGCAGACCATGGCAGTTTAACTATAGGTAGACAGTCGGTAGATGAGCTGTTCTGAGTGGGGGCTGTCTGCGGTGGGCTTCAGGATGGTTACACAGAAGCTGACATAAGACAGGTTCAGTCTGAGAGCCCCTGGAGCAGGTACCTCTCATTACATGCAGGCTGCAAGTTACTATAGATCCAGGAGCAAATTTTTAATACAATGATCTGGGAAGAAAGGTATCTGAAGGGTGGAAATGTGATACTCCAGGTAGAGTGGGGGGTAAAACACCAAGGTGCCAAAGTGGCTTTGTCCAATCCCACATGGGCTGAGGCAATATTTAATCTGTGCTCTCCTGAATGCACAGAATTTATCAAAGCTGTAGATGCAATCAGCCTCTGTAAACTGACTAGCAAGAAAAGAACAAAACTGGGGACCCAGGAACTGCTCTGAAAATTCAACATGTTACCTTGATAAACTGCAGGTACCACCACTACAAAGGAGAGCCTAGAGCTGAGTTTAGGCTTCGTTTCCCTGTTGCATCATTTACCAGTTGCAGCAAAGGGATGTCTGAGAGGTACAGCTAATTGGGATACTTAGTTGTATGTATCTCAACATATGCTGCGTCTCTAGCATTAGTAGTTATCTCTGTTAAAAGGTGCTTTGGAGAAGCCTACAATAATTATCTGGCAGAAAAAGAGAATTCAGGAACAGGATATTTGCCTCTACTTACTTCATGCTTTTCATTTGTGACTTCACTTCCAAGATGTAACTTAAGAACTTGCCCCATTGCTTTACCAGAATATATCACAGAATCACAGAATCACAGAATTTCTAGATTGGAAGAGACCTCAAGATCATCGAGTCCAACCTCTAACCTAACACTAACAGTCCCCACTAAACCATATCGCTAAGCTCTACATCTAAACGTCTTTTAAAGACCTCCAGGGATGGTGACTCCACCACTTCCCTGGGCAGCCCGTTCCAATGTCTAACAACCCTTTCGGTAAAGAAGTTCTTCCTAACATCCAACCTAAAACTCCCCTGGTGCAACTTAAGCCCATTCCCCCTCGTCCTGTCACCAGGCACGTGGGAGAACAGACCAACCCCCACCTCGCTACAGCCTCCTTTGAGGTACCTGTAGAGAGCGATAAGGTCGCCCCTGAGCCTCCTTTTCTCCAGGCTGAACAAGCCCAGCTCCCTCAGCCGCTCCTCATAGGACTTGTTCTCCAGGCCCCTCACCAGCTTCGTCGCCCTTCTCTGGACTTGCTGAAGCACCTCGATGTCCTTCTTGTAGCGAGGGGCCCAAAACTGAACACAGTATTCGAGGTGCGGCCTCACCAGAGCCGAGTACAGGGGGACGATTACCTCCCTAGCCCTGCTGGCCACACTGTTTCTTATACAAGCCAGGATGCTGTTGGCCTTCTTGGCCACCTGAGCACACTGCTGGCTCATATTCAGCTGACTATCAACCCTCACTCCCAGGCCCTTCTATGCTTGGCAGCTCTCCAACCACTAATCTCCCAAACCGGAGCTCTGCTTGGGGTTATTGCGCCCCAGGTGCAGGACCTGGCACTTGGCCTTGTTGAACTTCATGCAGTTGACCTCAGCCTATCGGTGCAGCCTATCCAGATCCTCCTGCAGAGCCTTCCTACCCTCGAGCAGATGGACACACACACCTAGATTGGTGTCATCTGCAAACTTACTGAGGGTGCACTCAATCCCCTCATCCAGATCATCAATGAAGATATTGAAGAGGACTGGCCCCAGCACCGAGTCCTGGGGAACGCCACTAGTGACTGGCCTCCAACTGGATTTGACTCCATTCACCACGACTATTTGGGCCCGGCTATCCAGCCAGTTTCTAACCCAACGAAGCATGCGCCAGTCCAAGCCAAGAGCAGCCAGTTTCTTGAGGAGAATGCTGTGGGAAACAGTGTCAAAAGCCTTTCTGAAGTCAAGGAAGACCACATCCACAGCCTTTCCCTCATCCACCCAGCGCGTCACTTTCTCATAGAAGGAGATCAGGTTCGTCAAGCAGGACCTGCCCTTCATAAACCCATGCTGACTGGGCCTGATCGCCTGCTTGCCCTGCAAGTGCTGCGTGATGACACTCAAGATAATCTGCTTCATGAGCTTCCCTGGCACTGAGGTCAAACTAACAGGCCTATAGTTTCCCGGGTCAGTCCTCCGGCCCTTCTTGTAGATGTATATATATATATGCTTTTATATATATATACTTTTATATATATATACTTTTTTTTTTTTTTTCTCCAAATCTTGTTGGCTGTTCAGCACAAACTTCAAAGAATTTGACCAATCTGGTATGCTTTTGTTTCAGTGGACTAAAGCATACGCAGACAAATGCTGTTACATTGAAAACAGTTTTTGTGTCTGCAAATGAGGTAAAATGGGTAAACATTTGTATTGTCACAATGGGGTCATGTTGTTACCTCTATAACAACAACAACAAAAAAAAACATAGCAAGGTTACTACAATTTGGCACAGCATGTTTGAAAAAGAACCTCCAATTTCCTTGTTAGCTAATGCCCTTGCTGTAAACAGTAATGCTCAATCAAACATCCTGATGCTGTTATAATGAGCTGTACCTAACACTTTAACAAAAAATCTGTGTATATGTTAGAGGGAAGTAAAACCAATACAGATTTTATTTCTGACTTTATCAGCAGCTTCAAAACTCTGTACAGACCAGCTAGATTGTCTCTGTTCTTATCTTTCCCTGTTGTCTTTCTTTTTCTTTTTCTTTTTTTTCTAAATCTGCTCTGGCAGCAGTGGGTATCCAAGTCCAATCACAAGTCACCAACCTGTATGATGGTTCTGCTGCTCAGGGCTGCGCTGGCAGTGGTGAGGAAAGCCTGCAATGACTGTGATGTCTCTTGGTGATTTCTCTGCAAGCCCATCCCATATGCTGTGTTGCTTTGTTTTCTGATCCTCTTGAATAGACATTTTGATTTCCACGTCATACACCTTGGATTGCATTTCAGAGCTTTCAATCTAATCTTCTGTTTCTCCAACTGTGGTACATTTTCCATGCTTACTCCATGCATCTCTGTGTGTGAGGGCATCATTTAGCATACAATACCTCATTGATTCCAGGCACTCTTCTAGGTGCAGATAGCAAAGGCATTTGTTAACTGAAACACAATTTCAACCTGTGTGATGCAGTATCTGTGGAGCTGTGGACACCTGACAAGAGATGATTTGATTCAACTGCGAAGCCTTGAACCATGAAATTTGCAGCATTGCTCATCCTTTCAGAATACTGTCATAATATGATATCTTAATCAGAGCTACTTAGCAAGGATGCTTACCTGGCAAAACAATTCTTTAGCTTTTGTGTCTCAAGTACAAAATCCAAGGCCAATGAACAGCTGCATATGGCTCAAACAGCACTATTAAACTTCAGTACTAAGATGTATGTGAATTTTATGTTTAATATGTGACTTTTTTTCTCCTTTGATGATACCTCTGTATTTCATCTTTGCTGAGGTGCCTGCTTCATTGTAACCAACATTGTTGATCTGATTACATTTATAGAGCTTTGTGCCCCAGCAGCATTGAGAAAATGTGTTTTTCCTGTCTCTGGTCTACATTGGTTATTAGCAGATCAGAGCATGTCACCATTATTGTTTAAAGGGCATTTGTGCTTCATGTCCTCCACTGTAGGGTCTGCTGACAGCTTTGAAATCAGACTTTCTGCTCTTTCCCAGTAAGCTTCCTAAAGCCTGTCTTTGGGAGATGACTATGTCTCAGGCACACGGTGGTTCATATGTGTGTATGAGTGTCCTGATGTTCAAATGGTTTTTGTCCTCAGGAAAGATTGTGAAAAGTCGGATCTTTACTGCTAACTTTGTGCAACATGCTCAGGTTGGACGTTATGGCTTGTGAGTCCTCCTGCAGCCCTCTGCATGCCAGCCAGATGTTTAGGCTTCTTTCTTCTCCCATCTTAAAGTGATTCCAAAAGCAAGTTATCTTTCTGCCTTCTTTCCTACCTGCCTTGGTCTTTATACCATGATCTGTGCTTTTGTCACCTGTGTGGACAGCTTGTATTAATAATTTGATTTTAGTTTTCATCCTTTGATCTGCTCTCCTCTAGTTATTAATTGTCTTATCTCATTCATCAGTGAGACTGCTCTTCCCCTGAGAGGAGATGCTCTCTTCCTCTGCCCTGTTTTCCTTCATATTACTGCTACAGCATGTTCATAGTGTCTGAATTTAGCTCTGCAATGTATTTTTCTTTAACTCCTTGCTAACAGCAGAGTGCAGCTCCTCAAATGACATCCCATCAAATGGACTCTCTTTTAAAATAAGTGTCGTTGTATCTGAATATCACCATGAGGCAGTCATGTCAGGACTGAAGGGAGGAATATGTTTTGCAGAATGTCAGCGTTGTATTTCAGATTGGAGTCAGCCCCTTGTGAAGCAAACAACACTTATACTCTGACTAGAAAATGCTGATGCCTCTCCTCTGTGATTCACTTGAGACTATAGGTTTAGCTCAATAGCATCTTATTTCTGGTAATAGTGATCTTCAAAAGCTCTCCATTTTTTTCCATTTTTTCTCCAAGGAAGCTCTAGTGTAGTGGATTAAACAATATGGTCAGCTTACAGCTTCTAGACTTCAGACCTCAGGTCTGTTTTGATAAACCAAAGGCTTAATCTTTTTCCTAAGCATCTACCTGCAAAATGTTGTCTGTTACTTGAAAGCCCTTTCCAATTAACATCTTCAGGGTACCATTCTGAATGGCTACTAATTCATGTTTGCTCTATTTTGGCATAGTACCCAATATCAAATCTTTATTTAGCTATTTATTTTAACCATAGCAATGTTGAGAGTTCTCCCAAATATTTTTTTTCACTGTTTAGGTAGCTTGTCAATATATATATTTTAATGCCTTTTTTTTTTTTTTTTTTTTTTTTTTTTCCCTTTCTCTTTTTTGCTGCAGTTCTGCTGCGGTCAGTCCTGGAAATATCCCAAACCATAGATATCTCCTCTGTGCTAATTCTGTAAATGCCATAACATCTTTCTGCTTCCATATGGTGGATTTTTTAGCCTTCTCTTATGCAGAAAACAAACAATTTCTGGCTGCTGCAGAGGAATTCAGTGTGATGTGGCATTTCAATAAAGACATGAACTGGATTGCTAGATATTCTACTTCAAAGGAGAGGCAGTTTTAAAAGTAGAATTTTATTAAATTGTCTATTTCCTCCCCTTCTCATAACAAAATAAAAAGCCAGTTCATCAGGTGCCTCAGACAGAATTGGCCATCAGACCTGAAGGAAGCACAGACCCCACTGGGCAGGAGGCCATTACACTGCCAGGTTTTCACCTGTTCTCTCTCCACACCTGCCTACGCTATATGGTGTCACACATGGGAAGCCCCAACGTGCAGCCAAATTTTCTCCAGAGCTGAGGGCAGAACTGGAAGACGTGGGCACTGATACTATTGTACCCAAGCTGGTTCACCCTGGGGCTTGTACCTCTGTGCTAATGTGATCTTCCAGCCTTTGAACCAGCACCTCTGGCTAGTGCTGGGCAGCTGGAGTCAGGGCCCATTTGGGAGCAAGAACAGGTGACCTCTGGGTGCTCCCAATAGAGCAGTAACCTCAAATAAGCTTTCCATACCTAACACTTTTCCTTTCCAGAGCCTCATTTTTCAGGCCCATCCTGTTGCAGAGGATGATGTGCTTTATTCTGAGTAAAGATGGCTCAGGTAGCTCCTGGGAGGACAGACCATACTGCTTTCTACTCTTCTGACTTAGCATCATGCCTAATGATTCCCTCTTCAGCCTTGCAAGACCCTCAATTACTCCCAGATAAGAATAGATGCCAGGGTGTTCTCCTCATTCCTCGTTGTCAAAAAAGACAAGACCATTTTTTCTACAGATGGATGTGAACTTGCCTTAGCTATCCAAGCCTTTTCCATCTTTGTATTAAATCATTTCAGAATATTTCTACATAGGGCTATGCTGAGTAGAGCATATGGGAAAGTTAATAATGAAAAAGCAAAGAAGTTAAAAGTAAATTGGGAGTTTTAAAATTCATTCATGTTAATAATGCAAACTGCTACTTTTAAAAATTCTTTTGTGTGTTTTTACAGTGTTCTTTCAGAAACGTCTCCATTAAGAAGGCTAAAAATCAAATGTGACTTTAATAGAGAAGCCACTGGTTCAATGATTCACCCACAGATCTTAAGAGCATAGGAAGAAGTTAAGGGGAGGTTATGCATTTCTTTTTGTCTTTCTCTTGCCTTCAACACAGCTGTTGTCTGAGTTGTGAGCATGCTGCCAACTCCAAAAGCTGTTGTAGCATGAGATGTAAAAAATAAAACACAAATTGTTTCTTCTTGGCCTCTCCTTGGGTTTTGAAGTATATGTGGGAATATTTTTAAGGCCTGGAGGGATGGATGTTTGCACGATGTTCTCTCCCTTTCTTTTTGCAAAAATAGCTAAATTTCCTGTGAGATTATCTGATTTAAAAAGCCTTAAGAGAGGGAAGAATTAAGGCCCTGCACAATGCTGAATGAGCAGACAGGTACACAGGATGGCTGTCAGTGCAGGAAGATTTGTCTTCATGAATTTTCATAGTGCTACAGTTGTTCAAAAGCTTTTCTTCATTTAGTGGTATTTAACAAATGCATAGAGCCTTTGATTTGGGGCAATTGCACAGATTAACATGTTGAATGTTTAACAGTTCTTAGGTGCCTTACATTCAGTGAGCTGGAAATACTTGGCAGAACATATATGAAAGAAAGGAAAACATTTCCAATATCATTAAGATATTTTAAATCTTTTAAAATAAAAATAGGTGGAAAAAGTTTCACAAATAGGATTTGAGCATTTTAAGTGTCAGAGCTGTTAGAAGTACCAAGCCAGTTTTGGGATCTTGAATTTTAATTCCTGAGGAAAGCAGACTGTAGGGATCCAGCTTTCACTGAGGAAACAAAATAGTTCCCAACAGCACTTGTGGTCAACATGGCTCCTGCTTCTCCAAATGCCTCCCTGAGGACAGGCCAACACAGGACAGTTTGCATGGACACACCAAGAAGATTGCAGTTTCTCTGATGTTTAACTTCAGAAGGCCATGAGCATTGCTTTAGGGCCCTGCTGGTTGAAGATCACGGTCAGCAAAGGAGGAGCACCAAGTGAAGACGAGGTCTCTCCAGCCCTTAATTGCCCTGAGGGTCACACCTACGGCCATTCCCCATCGTTGCCCACACCCCAGCCACTCCATTTTGGCTCCTCTCAGAGCCTGCCTTTATGGGTGGCTGATTTCTGTTGCTGCAGGTATGTGTTTATATGATGTTTTGGTGTGTACCTGGTTCTGTGCTAGCCCTGGCTTGGCTGGCAAAAATTAATCATATGATCTCTTTATGTGTGTCTTGTATTGCGGTTTGCATTATACTTGCTGCATGGCTGGTGTTTGCCTGCTTGCTGTGTTCAAGTTAGTCAAAGGGTCAGATGACCCTTTATGTCATCTTTGTGAGTCAAGGGGGTCTTCACCTGAGGTGGTCTTCTCCTGCTAACCAAGTTGTCCCAAGTTAGATGTGGGTGTTTTCTTCCAGTTGAGGCATGGGTAGGGGTAGTGGTGCAGGACTTCATTGGAGCTTGCTGTTTTCTTTTCATAATGCTAGCAGGGTCAGCTGAAGAATTTAAAAGGAGAGGGTCTAACTTCCTAAATTGGAAACTGGGGGTTTTGGTAACTCTGGGAGTCCTTTCTAGCCTTGTATTTGCCATTCACTTCCCCTGTGGGAGGCCTGAAGGAGCAAAAGTAATCTACTTCCTACTGCTTAGCTGTATTTATTTTCCGCTGCCTGCCTCTCTGTCTGCAGCACCACGAATGTTCCCAAAGCACCTGAAGTCATTTATTTTCTACCTCAATCTGTGGCAGTGGTATTGCACCCTGGAAGGTTTTGTTTGAAGCCTGGGCTTTGTTGGGAGTGTTCTAGGCATGTGAGAAAATAAATAGACTTGGGAGCAGTATGTGTTAAATCCGCAGCAGTATCTCCACTGCCAAGGTTTGTGTATGTTTGCACTTTTAATAAGTGTACGCAGATATATCGCTAAGTATCTAGTAGACAAACATACTCTAGATGCTGAAAACTTGTTGCTTGTATGGTCCTCTCAGGAGCAGTTTGAACAGCATCATCTTCCCTTTATAAACACTGTAACATTTCTTTAAGAACTTAGATTACTTTTGGTGGTCTCCATTTAATTAGGAAAATCTATGCTATGTTTGTCTTGTCTTACTTGGGTCATCTGAAGTCTTATGGGAGTGAGGAAGATGCTTGGTTGTTGCTGGGGTTGTTCAGGCCTTACTGCTTTGAACTGAGCATGCGTACGTAGATCAACATTCAGGGTTTGGGGAAAGGCCAGCTGAGGAAAGTAGCCAATCAGTTGGGTTTTTGTAGAATGATGAGGTTTGGAGTGATTAAATGGTTACAGGCTTAAAGGTAACAAGACTTCCATTCTTTGTGATTATAAATGGCTGAGAATTAAAATAAGATGATTTATTTCCATGACTGGCTGCTCAGGAAGTGCCTGGTTTATGCTTTGAATAACTTGTGTTTCCCTCAGCTTCAGCTGATTTCTTGTAGATGTACCTACACACAAATATATTAGCTGTTCCCTCAGCCCAGCTGGTGTCACTAACATGACTTCTAGATCTACACCAGCAGCTCTTTTGACAGCTCTTTTGACTGCTACCTCAGTCATTAAAAACACACAAAGAAACTAAAAAGTCACTGGCTCCAAGGTGGGGCTGGTGATCTGGACTGCTGTCCCCAGTTTGTAGCCAGCCTGGCCTGGAATGGTGCAACCAGTAAAGACCTGAAGACAGCATGTGGAATGCAAAGCCTGTTTTCCTTTTACTACCCTTGGGTTGTCTTTCATGCTTTTCCCTTTTCCTTCTCCCCCCTGTGTTTTACCAGTGGAGGCACCTGCTTCTTTGCTGACAACTGGTTAAGACTCAGGCTGGAAAAAGCTCATGAGATATTTAAAACTTCTGTAATTTGAGCTCTCATGTAACTTTTCTGTTTACCACAGGGGAGATAAATCCTCTTACCTAACTGTCAGGTAAGCCCAGCAGAGGAGCTGGAAATGAGACAAGCTGTGCATGACCATCCAGTCCCTGCTGATCCTTGCAGGTGTTACTGGGAACACACTTTTATTTCTCTGGTGTTGAAGATGTTGCCTGGATCTTTACAGGGCTTTTGGGATCTTTCCAGGCACTCTGGTGCTGACTGAGTCCTCTTTGCTCAGCAAAGGTGGCTGAGGTGACAAAACCAGTTTGAGCAATTGATACAGCTTAAAGTTACAGATGAAAAAGGGAACTTCTCATCAAAAGCTTCATTTTTTTTCTGTAATGTTGCTGCCCCCGAGCTTGCTCTCCTGATGACCCTCAGCTAGCCTGTGCTCACAGGGGTCATAGGAAAACCTCTTTCTCTGTTGAGGAGGGGGGTGAGGAGGAGGAAAAACTGATAAGAAATTGGTCCTATTTTTCCTAAAATTGAAAGACGTGAAGCTTTCCAGAACATGTCAATCTGGTCTTGTTATGGAGCAAGATTAGTGCTGTACATAAATAGAGATATTAGGAGAAAAACTTCACACAAAATAATGTCTTGTTCCCATGCAAGCTGGGATGGCTGTGTAATAAATACAAGGCATCTGGCTTCTTTAATGTGCTACAAGAAGCCATTTAAAAACAAACAAATACCCCACAAACTTCTACTGAGCTTCTAAAAAGCTTTGAAATGAAAAATAACAGCTGATTTGTATCATTTTTTTCTTGCTGGGGGGTTATATAGATTTTGGGTATTTTAATTTTGGACTGTTTGACAGCCACATAGCCCCGTGCAGAGGGCGTATGTAAGGTGAGAGCAGCTCTAATATCCTTCTTTGGGAGGTTTCTGAGTGCACAGGCTCTGCTGTAATTGACATTGCAGCATCTCCCTGTCTCTCTTTAAAATTGAAACATCAAAAATGTTTTCTCCAGTGTGCTCCCCCAGGCCATAATTCAGTCACCACTGCTTGGTGGCAGTGGGAGCACCTTGCAGGAGGTAAGGGATGGTACTCCATGAACTTCACAGCCTCTCTGTTGAGGATGTGCCCAAGCCAGCTGCTCCTCTAGGACTCATGCAGGTGTTGCTCGAAGCATTTGTCTCTAGGAAAAAGCAGACTTCTCAAACAAGAAGTTTAGTATTGAGACCTTTCAGAGTCCTGAATTACTCACCTCAGGTGGGGTAATGAGCTGCAAAGCAACAAGGCATTCGGTAAGAAAACTTGCTCAAAAAGGCAGTATTTCCCACCTTGCCAAGACTGGGAACTTATCTGCTATTTAGTCAGCACCCATCAGGATAGCAACTAATTGAAGCCAAAGGGACCACTCACAGCATAAGATACCAGGCAACATGAGTAATGGTAATACTACTTGGCCTTTAATTAGTCATTTACAGTTTACTTCAGAGCTAGAGAGCTCTGGTTGTATCCACTGCTCCTGCATGTGAGCTCCTTGTGGATTAATTTGTGGCTCCCACAAAAGGTATGAAGGGCTGGTGACTGCAGAGCTGCTCACGTCTGCAGGCGTTTGCCCCACTCTTACCCCTTCCATTCATCACCGAGAAATCAGGATTTTTCTTCCTCCTTTGCTACAAAATATCTGGGGTGTCTCGGTGTCTCAAATAAATCTTGCTGATTTCTCATAGTGTCTGCTAAATTACAGCAGCTTTGCTGAAGGATAACAAGCTTGGCCGCTTCCCAGGTGGTTTCTTTGCTGGCTGTCCAGCTGTTAGCCTCACCAGGAGAGTGTTGTGGATGTCTGTCACAACACAGTTTTTTTTTTTTTTTTTTTTCCTTCTCATTTCTTATGTTGCTGTAAGTATATTTGATTAGGTTTGAACACATGAAGTCTGTGGGAATTAAAATTCTTTGTTATTGCCCATTAACATCTATGCAGGGAGACTGGTACTCAGCAGGGCTCGTTTTTTTTTTGTTGTTTTTTTTTTTTTTTTTTTTTTTTTTTTTTTTTACTGCTGGGTTAGTTTATTTTTGTAACATACCTTCCTGGAAACAGATTTTGGTTCTCCTGATGCTCTCTGTGTACTTGAACAGGTAGATAGAATTCTTCAGTGACTGCCACTGCTGAAAAATGTTGGGTAGGCAAACAGTGTTAGTGGTAAGCTTCAGAGCATGCTTAGCTTGTGTCCTTTGAGGTCTGGGGTCTTTGCTGGGACCCATGGCTGTTGTGCTTTTCTGTGGATTGCTGCTGTGGTGTTGCCTCTGTGCATTAGATTTGACATTGCTGTAAGTATAGAGAGGTGGTTTACTGTTCATCAGCTTCTCTATTCATCTCAAACACATCCCCCTGCTATGTAAAAGCTACTTATAAACTTGTGCTGGAGTCTCTCCTTGGCTTTGTCTCCTTATTTCTGTTTGTGCTTAGCACGAGCAATTATATATCGCAGTGAGTGACATATCATTTACTGAATCCTGCCAGGGAAAAAAGTCTGCTATTCTTCATATCTTTTTGTATAAGTTGCCTTCTGTTGTATCAGTCCTTGTTTGTTTTGAAAAATTAATCCTTTGAAAACATTTTTCACCAATACATCTTGCTGTACTGTTACTGAAAGCTAGTCTCATCTTCATGCTTTCGTAGTGCTCACTTTAGAAAATGTGATTACGTCTGAGGAACCCATTTAGTACCTTTGGTCTTCTGCTTATCTGCTGGTGAATCATCAATAGGAGGAGCTCTCATTGGAGTTCTAAGTGGGCATAGCTTCAAAGGAAAGCATGGCGGGCACTTCAGGTCAATGTTGTGCTTGAGTACAACAGCAGCAATTAACCCAAACATGATTGCTGCAAGATCTGTTTATTCCCACCAAAGACGTCGTTAAACAGACCCTGCACTGTGAACTACCAGACCTAGGGGTGGGAGAGAATCTGCTGAGGGGAGGTGGGCAAAGCAAAAGGATGTACTTTTTGTCCAGTTCTGAAACAGATTTAGATCCTGTCTAAAGGGCTGGCAAAAATAACAGACATTACTGAATTACATCTTCTCCCAGCTCTAATTTGCTTATGAAGCTGGAAGGCATTGCTTCCCTCCCTCTGTCCCTTTCTTCTGCAGTCTACAGCTGCTGAGGAGTGTTATAAGAATGTGTAGCTGTAGTTCTTGTTAAATGGGTGAGAAAAATGAACTGCAAACAGCCATATACTTTATCAATTAGCAGATTAGATCAGGAAAATTAATTATGTCTACCTGTCCTCAACAGTTTCCTGTTTACTGGATTTATTGAGCCCATTCCTCTTGGCTGAAACATACATCTGGGTATGCAAGATTTCCTGCTGCTGCTTAATATGTGTGAAGAAGAGGATTTGAAAATCAATCCTTTTGAGGAGCAAATATTTTCAGCCCTTCACTCTTTCACATTTCTGCCTTTTCATTCTGTTCTCCAAGCTGTGAAAGCTCTTAATTTCTCTGTGTTTGACTGTCACCCCAGATAATGTGACTCATCAGTCACGGGATGGACAGGAAGTTTATGTTCTGAGCTTTCTCTGTAGGGACACATCAGTCCTCAGAAAGTTCTGGTTTTTAAGTAGCATGGAGCTGTAGTGGGAAGAAAGGTGTTTTAGATTAGGAATGATAAAGGGTATCTAGTAAAGGCTTCTAAGAAATATGGTCCCCTAAATTCCTTCAAATGTCCATTATTAGGGCTTTGTGCCAGCGAGCATCCAAAGGTAGAGTTTGGTGGAGACAGCAAAAAAGGATGTGGCCGACCTAGAAAGCCTTCTTTCCTTACGCTGCTCTGATTGGAAAGGTGACTTCTCTGGTTTTGACCAGAGGTCCATAAAGAAAGAGGTAGACTTTATCTACACTGCAAACAAAACTATGGGGTGTACCTGGGCTCTGACACAGAGCTCCATAGATTGCTCCCAGCAGCAGTTTTCTATATGTGATTACTTATTTTTCCCTTGGTCCTTTATGCTGTTCCCATCATCATGGTGTTGGGATGTCCCGTTTTTTTTTTTTTTTTTTTTTTTTTTCAGTTTGAATTAGATCATGCTGAGTTGTTTGCCTGCATATAACAACTAGCTGTCTTGCTCTGTGGCACAAACACTTGTGATTTACCCCGGGCATTTAGCACCACTTGCAGCCAAGTTGTCCTGGTTTCAGTTAGGACAGAGTTAATTTTCCTCCTAGTAGCTGGTAGGGTGCTATGTTTTGGATTAGGATGAGAAGAGTGTTGATAACATGCTGATATTTTAATTGTTGTAGAGCAATGCTTACACTAAGCCAAGGACTTTTCAGCTCCTCGCTCTGTCCTACCAGCGGGCAGGCTGGGGGTGCAGCAGGAGCTGGGGTTGGACAGACCCAGGACAGCTGACCCAAACTGGCCAAAGGGGTATTCCATACCATCTGACATCATGCTGAACAATATATAGGGGTGGCCAGCGAGGGTGGGGGGCCGGCTGCTCGGGGTTGGGTTGGGCATCGGTCAGTGGATGGTAAGCAATTGCATTGTGCATCATTTGTTTGTACTTATTATTATTATTATTATTATTTTCTATCTTAATAAACTGTCTTTATCTCAACCCACAGGCTTCACTTTCCCGTTTCTGTCCCCCATCCCAGAGAGGGAGGGGGGAGGGTGAGCGAACGGCTGTGTGGTGTTTAGCTGCCGGACGGGTTAAACCACAACGCAAGTGGTGTTTGCTTCTGGTCAGATACAGAATGCTTGGCCTTGCCAGTGAGAAGGTGACAGCCACATGGAGCTAGCTGGCCATCTGTGGTCATCTGTGGTCATCCCTTGCTTCATAGCCATTGTTCAAACCCTAGGGAAAGCACCTAGACCTTCGCCGAACAGTGATCAGCTCAACTGACTGCCGAGGAGTGACGCGTCATGGGAGGAGTCCTGTAGGTACTCAGATCCGAGACAACTTAGAGTTGTCATTGTAGGTGCTGCTTGAAGGGTGTTCATGAAGTGACTGGAGAACAGGGATATTAGGTTGGGGAGCAAGCAGGAGATGGCTACATAATACAGTGACATGTTCTGGTTTTCAGATCTGGGTGAGAAGCATATCTATAACAAATCTAGAAGCACCTTGTACGTGTGTTATTGAGATCAGTATCACTCATCATGTGTAACTGATACAGAGAAGCTGTAATATTGACTCCTAGTGAAAGGTGCTAAGCACCATCTTTTTTTTTCTTTCTTTTTTTTTTTTTTTTT
>CM021732.1:67464935-67539827 GCA_011075105.1 Heteronetta atricapilla | reverse complement strand
GGTGTTGATGCTGGTATGTGGAGCCAGTCAAGCATTTTGACATGTCCTTCACCTCCCACACATAGCAGTAGGAAAGAGGTTGGATTTCCTGTGGAAAGTGGCTCAAAGCATTTCTTGTGGTCTTGCTGACTGGGGTAAGCAGTTTCCATCTTTAAACAGATCAGCCCCATGTTTCTGAGAGATTTTACTTTCTTTTCCAGTTATCTGCTGTGTTAGGGCATTCTGGGAAGATATTATGTGATGTCCTGAAAAAGTTCAGCAAATTCATATAATGTATCTCAGTCTTAAACTCTTCCCCCGCCACTGAGGGAACCTCAGGGATTTTGCTTTTTTATTAATGAAGACTACAGGTGTATAGGAATCTAACTTCATAAGCTCATGAACTTGAGGCAAATGAATGCATCTCCTCCAGTTTCCTATGACTCTAATCTCAGTAGGCTTTGTTAATATAAGAACAGGGAAAGGACAGCTTGTTGTGATGGACAGTTTAATCTTACCTGCCTGCCGTGAAATACACTGCAAAGTATGAATTGCCTTTTTAATACTGATAAACAGCGGGGAGGAACAGGATGGGATGGGACGGGACACAAAAATTTAAGGAAATTTTACATCTTAATTGTAGTTCTCTGCTGGGATCAACAAATCTGGTTCATCCTTGATCTTCCATTGTTTACTAAGTCTCTCAGCCCCACTGTAATTATTTCCTTAACCCTTAAGAGGTTGGTGCCATAACCTGAAGCATAACAGTAATTGTGTAACAGCTTGATGATGACACTTTTGTCCATGTTTATTATGTGACCAAAACAACTGGCCAGATAAGCATCCTTCTTACTTTTTAGGGACTTTGTAAGCAAACTCATAATCTAAATGGTGCCTTAATACAAGGAGAGGGAGGTTGTAAATAATTTACTCCCGCACTCCCAAATTCTTGCAAGAGAATAAACTGAATTCCTTTCTACTTCAGTCCCCTTGTATGGGAAAGGTATAACAAGGGAATAGATGGAAAATACTTAACTTGGTTTAATCACAGAACTGTAGGGATGTCAGTGACACTTCATGACTTCATCATGCCAAGCCCTTCATTGTACCCTGAGAGGAGGCAGGATCCTCTCAGGAACTCATTACCGTGCCTTGCCTCTCTATCATAAGGCATTAGATGGGTCTTCTCAGATTGTCAGGCTGGTCTGACATAGGTGAGATAAGTCCTACAACCTGTCAGCTTATGACCAAGTGGCCTACAGGTGCCATGGCTTGGGAATACAGACACTATGGAGGGTGGAGATTTGTTTGAAAAGGTCTAACATGGGAAAAGAGAATCAAATTGAGAGTAGACAGAATATCAGAGTGATGTTTCCCAGCAGTGAGGTTTAACTGACTGCAGAATACATCTGAGGAAACAGCAGAAATGCTCCTATGTGAGTGGTGTGTATGTGTATTTTTAAAAAACAAACCCACAAATGTGCATACTGCCCTTTAAAGGAGGAACAGCTTACTGACCTATTGAAATGGTGATTTGTACATTAGTTTATTGATTGCAGTCTAAGTGTACAAGTGTATTTCACAGGGATGGCTATCATCACTAATCTATTCAAGAGGAGACACTGCTGGTGGCACTGCTGGTACGGCTAGAGAAAATGATCCCCTTCAGAGGAATGGGATCTGCCATTCCCCTTGGCATCATGTGGAAGGGGTGATGTTAGCCTCTCAACTTCTTTCTCTAACACCTACACAGGTCACTGGTGGTTCCCCAGGCAACTAGCTTGCTGTGATGTGATGGGGAAGGGTGACTTTGTGTTTTAAGTGCAACCCGTACCTTCTGCAATTGTTTGTGTGAGGCTGGGAAGACAGGCAGGTGAGGAAGCATCCCTTTCAGAGCAGAAAAGGGGTTGTTTGGCTTTACTCGTGTGCTTAACACGTGCAATAAACTTAAACATTCCCTTCAACTTCCTTAGAAGAAATCCCATTTGCATGTTACACCATTATTTACAGAGACAGTGGGACAAACATTGGTATCCTATTAATTATGGGCATGCTAATGATATACATTTCTGCAGTCAAATAGCACTGTAATTCTATTTCCTGTCTTAAGTTTGTGCTTTGCTGTTTGAAATGTTAATGAAGCCAGAATTCTCAAAGGTCATCCTCTGAATATATCGGCTGCTTTTTAATTTTGTTTTGGAACAATTTAAATGAGGTTTTGTTCCTAATGTTGCTAACAATGTTAACTTTTCTTTTTAATTAATGAAAGTGTAGGAACACATCTTTGCCCTGGTCAGTGAGCTAAATGAGAAAGCTCTGTTTTCTCCTTCAAGCTATTCCTTGGCATTTTCATCTGTGATGTGTGCCCTGTTGCTTCTGTTACCCTCAGCAGCCCCTACTTCTTTCTCTTCATGGACTGTATGAAAGAATGGTTTAAAAAAAAAGAAAAAAAAAGAAAAAAAAGAAAAGAAAATAAACAGAAAAGTGCAAATTTAGCAGAACTGAGCATTACGTTTTCCAAGGAGCCATTTATCATCTTCAGGAAGTTTTAATTCTTCACAAATAATAAAGAAAAGAACTGGTAATTGCTGTTTCTGGGTAATTGACAGAATTGTGTCATGAAAGAGGGAGAATTTCTGCACTGCCTTTGCTGATGACACTTGAAGGTTGTTTTAAACTTTCTATTTCTACTAAATTAGGAGATTGTCCCTTGCCTGTGTTCATCATTAATCCAGTAGGTGGGTTTTTCAATTGTTTTTAATACTGTTAGATGACAGGGAAGTGGTGAGTGTAAAGAATGTTTCCATCAACCCAATTTGTGTGATAAAGCTCTTCAGGTTTGTAATATACACCTTAATATTGTAAGGTAGTGCCTGATTGGGCCCCCATTTTGCAGTCTCTTCACTGGAAAATAGGTGGAGGCTCTTGATTATTTGGTACTTTAATGCATAAGCCTCCATACAGCTTTCTGGGTGTCTTTAATACCTCTTCTGGAGCTGAAGGTGTTCAGGGGGTGAATAAATGCAGAAATACTTTGTCTGTCTTGTTCGGTTTCAGGGTTGATGGTAGAGTTTTCAGCTTGGGAAGCTTTAAACTGGTTTTTTAGTTTTAAGCCTCTGATATGATGGAGCTAGAAAGGGACTGGCCAGACGGGAAGATGCAGATTTTTGTTTCTAGTAGGTTAATCAAAATTCAATGAAGGGGAATGGCAGAGAGCTTCAGCTAGCTAGTTTATTGGTTGTGCTTCCATGTACCTACACATGTGCATGAGAGGCAAGCTGAGACCTTCTGAAGTAAGCTTGTTATTTTCACGTTTAGATTTCATGATCATCCTGCATTGGAGGGCAAATGTGTGACCAGAATTTTACCTGCTAATATAATCAACAGAGTTTGCTTACTTCTGTCTTACACCATGAAGGTGACTTTATTCCACTTCCTGCATTTCTCAGTTTACCACTGAGATTGTCAGTGTTTTTTAGCTTCGCTGCCTAGGACTGGGGAGTTCCTCAAATATTATTTTACTGCGCATATTTCCACCTACATCTCTACATTTGCATGTTAGAGCATTTCAAGGGCAGCTTCCTAGCCTACAGACCTGACTGTTGTTCAGGCAGAGGACATTTAGTCAATCTCTGAATGGAGTTCAGCAAGCATGCACAGGCATTGCTGTTTTTTTTTTTTTTTTTTTGTTATGTATAAGTTGGGGCAATACTTCACCTGTGGTGAACAGCCCTGGAAACAGATATAAGAGCTTTATGGGAAGCAATCTGTGGCATTCATAGCTTGAGAAAACCGCTAGCTTAAAATAAGGGTTGTGGGCACATAAACCTCCAATATAACACAATTGCAGAGACTGGAAACCTCTTAAAATAATAGTACAAAGGATTATTATTATTATTATTATTTTGCTTGTGCCAGCTATTGGTAAACTTGTTTTTGGAGAATGGCAATTCTGGAAAAATTAAGCAAGAACACTTCAGTACTCAGCAAAGCTCTGGGGACAGGTTTTTGGACATTCTTCCCCATGAAATGCAGCAGTAGAGCTGCCCTAGACCCTTTTCCAGATGCAACAGGGGAGAAAAGCTCTTTCTTTCCTTACTCTTACAGAGGTTTTCAAGCCATGGTTGGTACAGACTGATCTCGACTTACTTTGCACCTGAAAACAGACCTGAAATCAGGTCTTCAACTGAGGTTTCTTACGCCTCCACTTGCAAAGCTTAGAGTGGTATCTTACCCTTCCCAAGAAATAACAAATGCAAAATCAAAAACAAACCCCAAACAAACAACAACAAAACAGCCAACCAACAAAAAAAAAAATCAAAAAAAAAAAAGTAGTGACGCTAGGCTGAAACTCTAAACTACTGGACAACGTCCTCTGCAACATTCCTCTTCTTGGAGTTAAAACAGTTCAGCTATGTGGATGTTTGCCATGCCGATATTGGCCAGCTGGAACTTTTTTTTTTTAAAAAAAAAAAAAAAACTATTATAGATTTAGTCACAGAGTCCGGCTTGTATCCAAAGTGCTAGCACATCCATCAAGATGCATTATGCTCCCTAGAGCTTTTTATTTTATATATTTTTAAAATAAAGACTGTATATTTGGTTTTATATAAGAAATCAGCTTTGAGAGAAGATGGATGTCTTCAGCAGGTTTTGGTATTTTATGATATTTCCAAGGCACAGAAAAGTGCAGAGGGGAAAAAATGTGACGATAACTTTTCTTGAGTACTCCAACTAGTTAAATTAAGTTCTTTGTAGTTTCCTGGAAAAAATGTCTTTTTTGTTTCATGAGGTAATTATGGATTTTCATGAGCACTTCTTGCTAATCGGGTTTAGTGACAGTAAACCCAAATCACATTATAGTTATTTTCCAAGGCTATGTGGGAGACATGCCACATTAATGCAAAAGAACAAAGCTCACAAATGACAACAAGAGTAAAAAGAAAAAGGGAAGAAGTAGAGAAGCAGGATTCTTACTACCTGTGGCTCTACCCATAGCACAATGTGAGTGATACAGGACTAGAGAAATAGGCACTGATAAAAATGAATGAGAAATAACATCATCCTTGAATACTTTGGAAATCAAAAGGGTAAATTTGTCAAAGAATCAACTAGACACTGTAATAAAGAAGAAGAAAAAAAAAGATTAAAAAATGTGATAGGTTATTATCTTAAGGTACTATCTCTTCTTGCTTGCCAAGTCTAACCTTGTTCAGTTGTCTAGTACCAAGGTTATGAGTAAGCCTGGACTGTGAGCTCACAAGCTCAAGAAAAAGGTTGGGTATTTGAGAAATGGAGGAACTGTCCATAGGAAACTGATGGTAGAATCTCATACATATGGTTGTGTGTAAAGCTTTAGCAGATGTGCCTGAAATGGTGAAAATAGATCAGTTCTACAACTACATGGAAGACGAACACATGCAACTCTGACCTCCTACTTCTGCAGCAAGCCATGTGGTTGTTTGCTTCTGGTCTTTGCAGATCTATGGTGTCTTCTGAAGATGGCATCTGCCAGTGTAACAGTAAATGCCAGTGTGGGTTGCTTGCCATTTCTTCATCACTTTCTTGCCTTTACCTCTCCTCTGTATACATAAAAGCACTTAAATGTAATCCTTACTTGGAGGCTGAATAAATGTTACCTGTGGTTTTACATATTAGTTACAAGTTATCAAGGAAGTATTGCTTTAAAAAAAAACAGTTATAATGGAGCCAGTTTAAAAAAGAAAGGGATGTGTTTATTTATTAAATCTTCTGCCCAGCCTGGTAAGATAATAAAAATTATGAAGCCTGTCCATCCCAGCTCTACACCGAGTAAGGATTTGATAGGAATTAGATCACTGAGCTGAGGAAGGGATATGATCAAGCTGTATCTTAAAATTCATCCATGGAGCACCCTTTAATGTATGTGCACGTTCTTAGTTCTGCTGAGAAAATAAAACAGTGCACCTGCTCATTTGTATCCATTTTGCTATTTTGTCCCATGCACTTATTACTTAAAATCCCCTTGTCATCTTTAATATGTGCTGAGGAAATAAGATAACTCATTACATGAGTTTCCCTTTTGCTTTCTGGCTTCCATAAAACATCGTGAGAACTTCATCTGTAATTAGTGAGTTGGTGTGCGGTGTTGTGAAGTACTAACCTGCTGTATCTGTTGTCTTTTTGGCTCTATGCAACTCTCAAAAGTGGAGATACGGTCTAGGATATCATTAATCTTTTCTTTGCGGTTCAGAAAAGGAATCTATTTTCTTTGATAAAAGACCTGTTGGTCCTTATGATCCATAAATCATTCTTTCAAAAGAAACCCTTTGAAATATTTCAAGATATTCTCACAGAATATCACTTTATAGCTTTTTCTAGTGATGAAAGATAATCCTTGTGCCTATCAAAAAGGAAAATCCATGTTATTTTTCACTGAATTTTGTGACTTCAGTAGAAGCTCTCTAAAGGCCCAACATAACCATCTCTAGTCTTGTGTATGAAATCGGAGCTTTTGTGTTAAAACAGCATTTCTCTAACATCCAGCAGGGTCTGAAATGTTTAAATTAAAAGCAGAACCCTATAAAACAGCATTCCTTGCAGTGTTGAAAAGCCTTAGCACCTTTCATGAGGAATATTTGTGTGTTATTTTATTTATCTATTTTTAAAGAACTGTTTTTCTGTCACTGGAAAACTGCTTTAGGGAGCCTGATGAACTATCCCCTCCATCAGAGGCATTTCTTACAAGGCACTTGGAAGGTGTCTTATGTCCCATGGAAGTACTTGATCTTGCATAAACCTGTTCAGGATATACCTGCCTGTGCCAAGACTACAGGTCAGTACTTGGTAGCCGTGTGGTTTTTGGTGAAACAGATGAAGAGGAGGTGGTAGCTGTTGTTGTCCCCATGCTGTCACAGTGGCTGTCAGTCCTGCAACTGGGAAGTTTTTCAGGAATAAGTGAGTGCTGGGGCGGGTCTCAACCATTCATATTTCTCCTTATGATATAAGGGATAGAAACTTATATTCACATAAGTTGAAAACTATAGCCACAGATTTAAGGTAGAAGTAATAAGCAGTCCTTAAATGTATGGAGCTTCATTCCTCAGAGGACTTCAGGAACCTGCTGTACAAACCAAGAATAATAATTAAACAAAACAGAACAACAGTGCAGTCCTCTTACATAAATAGTCCTTTCTGTTTCTAATCTCCTGGTTTATTCCTGCAGTGACATATTATTTGTGGTATTTATCTAAAGGGACTGTTATGGATCTTATTTGTACTGCTGAGGAAATGCATTTATCTGCATGAACCTGTATTGCTGGAGAGGTGCCCTATGGCTGTGTTTACAACTTTCCTGTTTGGTGATTATACCTTTTTTTCCTGCTCAACTTATCTGGGTGGCTGGCTCAGAGCACAGGGATGTTTTGGTGTGTGGTGTGAAACTGATTTGGGAAGTTAGAAGTATTTTTAATCTAGCCCTAACTTCTTCATGATTTGTTTTGATTTCATAGGGACATCTGTATTTCAGGTGTTTCTAAAGAAGTGAGAACTCGATAGAAGAGGGGAGAAGATGGTGGTGGGGAAAGACTACTGAAATTGCATCCTTAGTAAAAATAAAAACAGTAGTCCCAAAGGGTGAGAAAAGGATCAAGATCCGAATCTAGCTGGAGGCCATTCAGGAGGCCACTCAGGAGGGATGGGGTTTTATGGCAGACATGTCCCTCAGCCTGTATTCTTCTCTGAGGAAGATGGGAGGTTTGAAGGCTTGTTCAGAGTGAAGACTTCATCACATAGTTCTCATCTAAAACTTTATAACAAAGAGTGAGAAGTCCCTTAGATCTGATGCTCGGATGAGTGGATAGAAGAGAAAAATCACACTTCACTTATCCTTTGCAATATCAGAAATGGGGTGGTTGTTTAGGTTTTTGTAAGTCAATTATTTATTTGCTTTTTACTTGGCTTGTGTTATGGGTAGCATCAAGTTAACTGACAACTAGCAAAGCTCTTGTACTATTCCCATGGGATATCTTATCCTTAAAAAGTGGGAACTAAGCAGCTTTTGTGAGACTTAGCACCCTGAGCTGATATTCTAAAAGATCCAGAGCAATCATGCATGTGTCAGTAGCTGGTTTCTGGAATCAGAAAGAGGAACCTCCTGGTCATCAGCCTTAGGCCAAAAAAACCAACCAACCAAAAAAAAATACCTCCTTGACCTCTGGCAGGATGCTGTGGAAAGTCTGAATTCAAGGGAAATCGTTAATATCATCTTTAGAGTACCCCTTCACTTTTCCTTATTGAGTTGAGATGCCAATTTACTGCCTTCCTTGAGATGTCAGCCTCACAGAATTTCTGTGGAAATCTACTGAATTCAGCTTCTTGTGTGACTGCCATAAAGAAGGAAATCCATATCCTTTTAGCTACTTGTTCAGCAGAACCAACCTACTTGCTCCTGGGTGGCTGGGTGCATGTGATTGTGGAAGGATATGCTTTGTGTCTTTGAAGTCTTTGCTGGCTAAGTGTAGTTAATTGTCAGAGTGATTCAGTTCTTAAGGTAATTTGTGGCTTTTTTTTTTTCCTTTTTCTTTAAACCCATTAAGGGTGTGATATGGAAAAAACTTATTTTCTTCAAGATTATCCAGTGTAATTAGAACAGCATCACTCAACTTAGTAAAATTTTCTATAGATGTGTTTTTCTCTCTTGTTAAAACTTGTACCTTTTCCCTTTTATAATGGATTTAAGTTATTGTTCTCTTATTCTCTATCTTCCCATATAGTGTATTCCTAAAACTAAGAGGCACTCGTTTTTGGCTTTGTGACCTTTTGGAGCTGAGCACCACTATCTCTGTGATTGGCTGCTCTGTCTTTGGGTGGCTCGGAGGTGCTTTCTGCTGGTATCAGATTTAATAATTGCCTCTGTAATGTATGAAATCCTCATGCAAAGGATCACTGTGTAAGAAGCATGACTGGGATGTCAAATATATTTACTAGACGCCACTGGGTGGGACGCTTCCCTTACCTACCTGTCCCTTTTGATGAGAAAAGGAAACCACTGCTAGCCCACCTCTGTAACAGCCCTGTTCCCCGGAGGGGAACACTGCTAGGTTGTTACAGGAAGGCTGTGTCTAGTTTTGGAGTTTTCCCCTTCCCTCCCATGTAAGAGGCAGACCACAGTGAGGGCATAGACTATGAGGTGTACAGGAGAGACTGAAGGAACTCTGATTGTTCAGCCTTGAGATGGAAAGAGAGGGACCTATATTGTAGGCTTTCCATTCCCTATAGGGTGTCTGTAGAGATGAAGGACTTAAACTTTCTTTGGAGGTGTATGGTGAAAGGACAAGAGGCAATGGAGTGGGGGACTGTGGCCTGCAGGGGAGGGTCCTGCCGGAGGGAGTCCTCCCCCAAGTCCAAAGGCATCCCCAGGGGAGCCTGGTGAACAGGGTGGGCAGTCAGGTGGTAGGGATGGGTCAGTTGGCACTGAAGCTTGGCCCCTTTGACCAGGGAGCAGTCTTCCCCCAGCAGAAGGCCTCAGCCTCTCAGGCAGAGCTATGTGGGGAAACAGGCTGCCCCCAGGTTCAGGCTGCAGGCTGGGCCCTGCTCTGATGCCAGCTTGGGGTAGAAGTAGCAAGCACACCTGTGGGAGGCACTCCTCCACCAAGTGACAGGGAAGAGGTGACCAGGCTGAAGAGTATCAGGGAGTCTGAGAGGGAGATAGATGCTGGATTCGCTCCCCGCCTTCCCTGATACAGGCCCAGTAGGCAGAAGGGACACTCAATGTGGAGGGTTCCCTATCCTCTCTCCACACAGCTGCAGGCAGTGACCTAATGGATAAGGGTCAATGGCAACAAATTCCTGCCTGCTGTGACAGATACATCTCCTCAGTGACTCCCTCAGCTTCCTTGGTGCCCTTCCTCAGTAGTTATGAGGCTCTGTAAGTGGAACTGAAGAATACTGAGGACAACGGTTCATCTGGCATGGAGATGTCACCAAGGTCAAGTTGGCCTATGCCTTGCATCAAGACAGCTCCCACCAAAAAAAAAAAAAAAAAAAAAAGAGAGAGAGGTAGTTGTCATAGGAGACTCCCTTCTGAAGGGAATGGGAGACCCAATATGCAACAAAGACCCAGTTCATAGAAAGTCTGCTACCTGCATAGGGCCTGGGTTAGAGATGTAAAGAAATCCCTCCTGAAGAAAGCTTCCTTCCATGTGCAGCCCTCATGTTATTATCCGCTACTGATTTTTCAGGTAGACAGTGATGAAGTTTCAACCAGAAGTTCAAGGGCAATCAAGGGAGACTTCAGGGCATTGGGACAACTAGTTAAGGGATCAGAAGTATTAGTAATATTTTTCTCTATCCCTCCTGTTGCAAAGAATGATGAGGGGAGAATCAGGAAGAGTCAGCAGATCAATACCCGGCTCTGAGCCTGGTGTCCTGGTGTCACTGGCAGAACTTTTTTTTTTTTTTTTTTTTTTTTTTGATCATAGGTCATTTTAGACAATGCTAGGCCTGCTGGCAATGGACAGGGTTCAGTTGTCTCTAAAGGGGAAGAGGATCTTTGCTCAGGATTTAGCAGGACTTGTTGAAAGGGCTTTAAACTAGAATTGAAGGGGGAAAGGGATGAAACCAGGCTTGCTAGAGATACGCCTGGGGGCAGAATGCCAAATTTTGTGGGATGATGTGCTGGCAAGGTCCCTTGGTCCCCCATCCCAGTAGAGGTAGGGGATGGAGAGCCATGCAACAGCAAAGTCACAAGGGATATTGATGGGTTAGAAATAATGGAAATGCCTAAGAATGATTGTATAGGAATTATTCTCCGACCCCTTCCTCCTCCTCCTCCAAAAAAAAAAAAAGTGATGGGATCACTAGCCCAAATGAAGTGCATCTACACCAATGCATGTGATATGGACAAGAAACAGGAAGAGCTGGAAGCCACTGGGTGGCAGGAAAGCTATGACACAGAAACATGATGGAATGGCTTGCATGACTGAAATGCTGCAATGGATGGCTGCAAACTCTTCTGAAGGAATAGGCTAGGAAAGAGGTGGTTGGGTAGGCCTGTATGTTAGGGAGTGTTTGGATTGTCATTCTCTACAGCTACCTACCTCAAAGGAGGCTATAGGGGGATCGATGTCAGTCTCTTCTCCCAAGCAATAAGCAATATGATATAAGGAAATGACCTCAAGTTGTGCCAGTGGAGGTTTATATAGGATATTATGAAAAAATTTCTTCATTGAAATGGTTATGAAGCATTGAAACAGGCTGCCCAGGCAAGCAGTTGAGTCACCATCGCTGGAGGTCAAATGATGTGGATGTGGTGCTTATGGACACCTTACTACTGTAAACATCTTGATTTGGTGGAGACCTGCTGAGAAATCAGAGGATGCTGCTTCCTTTTGCTTGCTCATTGCTTTAATGTTAACACAAATTAATGAAATTTATTTCAAACACTGTTCATTAATTAGGATTTGGATGTTGGAGTTTAAGAAGCATATGGATTATGCTCTCGGTCATACGGTCTGAATTTTTGGGTAGACCTGTTTGGAGCCAGGAGTTGGACTCCATGATCCTTGTGGGTCCCCTTCCAACTCGTGATATTCTATGATTATCTTGTGCTTTGTGTAACCATTTATCATCATATAAAGGAATGACTGTGCTGTTCATAAGAATTTAATAGAAATTAAAAGGAGGTTTAAGCCAGCCCCCTATGCTAGTTGCATATCTGCAATAGGCTTTCTCTACGTATTTTATCTGTTTTGGATTGTTATTCTTTGGACATGTGTTACTGTTGAAAATTTTTGTTTGTTTGTTTGTTTTTCAGACAAAGCTGTTACCTGGAGGCATTTCTCCTGCTGTGCCTTAAAAGGGCAGAGGAAGATAACTGGGCTTTCCCACAAAAGCAGTTTGTTAGCAGCAAGTAGTCATGCAAAAGTCTGTTTTTGAGGACAGGAGTGAGTTCTATAAAAGATGTGTCCTCATGGTCCAGTGTAATTATTATTACTATTTTTGTGGGGCAGAAGAGTGAGGCTTTGCCTTCATGATCTGGAAGCTTTAATTTTGGTTTGACAAAATGCCTGGACGATACTGGGAGAATCTGAATACTAATGCTAAAAGTTGTTCTTTTAGTGCTTCAAGCTTATATAACTTTTTGTAAGTATGATTGCTATAACCCAAACCTGTTTTATGCTCTTAGGAGTTCAGTAGTTGCCATAAAAGGCCATAAGCATGATCCATCTTGTCTGCTCTGTTTGCAGGAGAACATGCAAGAACACAAAGTTGACTGTAAGCTGTTTCCTGCAGTGCTGGTTTGGTTCACATCCTGAAACATGGAAAGACCACATCCCTGAGACTTTCAAATGACTTTCAAATGATTAGTGTGTACACTTTTCCATTGTCCTTTGTTCTAATGTTGACACAAAACACCATGGCGGTGATTTTTGCAGATCAATTATGCACTGATTTAAGCTTAATTTGTAGATTATAGTTGAAGGTTTGAAAAATGTGAAATTTAATTATTGTAGCTGTGCAATGATCTGTAATGGGGATATCTAGAGATAGTGAAATGAAGGATTAAGGAGTAGAATGTTGGAAATCCATTGAATGACTATGTATGGGTTGTGGGAGATCTGTGTGGTTCTGTACAAGGAAAGCATGTGGCTAGCAACATCTACAGGTAACAGCTCATAACACCAGCTGAGTCCATGGTGCTGCTAATGAACAGAGCCTGTAAACATTCTTTTCATTAGGGGAGTTGGAGGTGAAATTAACTAAACAGAAAATGTATCAACATCAACATGATATGCAATACAGTATGCAGCATACTGATTACATGCATATGATACAGCCTATAGCTTGGGCTCTCTGGATTTGAAGAGCTGGAATGCTGTGCACCAACACTGGTTGTTTAGCCACCAAAGTGTAACACATGCTTGCTACTTAGCAAATATGATAAATCCAGTATGGAGTTGAGTGATGTGGTTGGGTAGGGTTGAGGAAATCAGGCTCATTGGATAAGAAATGGCTTCAGGACCAGTAAAAGAGAGTCGGTGGGCAATGGGTTGTATTCTGGAGCTCTGATAGTGTTTTTTGGGGTCCTAGCAGTGATGGTCTCTAAAATGCACAGGCAGCAGGTTGTTTTTGTCTACTTTAAAACTTGTTGCCTCTTGATTATTTTCTTTTTTCAGTCGCTTTAACTTGAGGAGAAATAATTTGAGTACCAGCTCTATTTGTCCATTTTATTTACTGTGTGTGTAGCTTCTTTGCCTTGTTCATATTTTTGCTGGAGGGGAATGTTGTCTTCTGACTGAATAGAAACATAGACTTTTCTAGTACATCACTTTACACAGGGAAGCGAGGTTCTTGGCTCCTTTACAGGGTGGGAAGTGCTGCATTTTAAAATTGTGGAACTGTTCTGTTGCAAAACTGCCTTATATGCATTAGGATCAAGGTAAAAGAGTTTCTTCAGCTGCTTGGACCAAACTGGTTTGGTAGTTCTGGACTGATTTGCAGCCTCATCTTTGCATATGATAATTTTAAGGTCAGGCTTTGGTACTAGAGAAATTTCTGGACCCTTGCAGATTTTGTTTCAAGGAACTCCTCTCCAGTCTGAATAGGTATTTCTTACATGGTTGAAATTATAGTCACAAATAACTTGCCTGTATGTGCATATACCTACTGGCGCTGTGCCTCAGTATGCACCGTAGTTTTACAGATGAATTCATTAAAATGCCTAGGCATTCATGGCTGACATTTGTTCTGTTTAATTGAAATAATTTCCTCACCTTCTAAACTTAGCTTTTATGACACATCAAAACTTTGGAATGTTCTCTTTTCTATTATTTATAAGCCTTACAAGATATTCTTAATTTCTTTTTTAGTTGTCCTAAATTATGTTTTTATGTGCCTATGTATTCATGTAATTGCATGACCTTCATCTTAGAAATGCTGCCTAACTTCTAGCTTTCTAGAAAATGCATCTCTTACAAGCTGTAGAATGGATGTACAACACAAACCGCTTTATTAAAATGCGTAGACCATAGCAATATTAGGCTTTTGAAGCAGGAGTGCTCTCAATTAATATGAGTTTATTTGTGCTATATATAACCTGTCCATTGATGCAAGTGACCTAATACCTGGAGCAGCCTAAATGAAGATTGCATTGTACACTACAATGGCAGAAAATGCAGGACATGTTTTGTCTTCACTTACCTTTTTCCAATTTAATGAAAACATGGAGGTTTTTATAACTGAGCCTGAGCCTGGTCACCTTAACTTGCTGATATATAAGCCCACTCTTCCATGATACATCCATTCTGAGAGTTTGTGATTGAACTGGAACAAAGGAAGAAAAGAGCGTAGGGGTTTATTGGCAGAATGGTGGTTCCGTTTTTGCAGATTTCACTGTTTTATATTATTAGCTGGGATGTTGCTTCCCAGCATATAGCTGTTCTATGGCTGTCTCAATTGTTTTTCATTGTAACCTCAACAGTGCCTTCAACATGTTAGTAGCAGCAGGGTTGCTCTGTAAATGAATCTGAAGAAACATTTATTTTTGTTGTTGTTTAAGGGGGTAGAAACAAACCATTTCTGCAGCATAAAGAGCCTTTGCCTGAATGGAGCAAATCCCAAAGTGTGTTGACTTTTTGTAATATGGGAGTATCTTCCTAGATTTCTACACAGTCAAGACAGTGAGGAAGAGGTGCAGCTTGGGGAAGTTCCTCTTCCTACAGAAGTCCCCTGTCCCTGGGAGCTGCAAGGGTTCATTTTTTATTTATTTATTTTTTCTTTCAGGTTGGGAGTCTTCCCCCCCAGCTTTTTAAATATAGTTCAGCCAGCCACTTGAAAGGTAGAGATAACACTGAGGTGATCTGCAAGACCAAGTCCTGAGGAATTGCAGACCTCTGTCTTTGCTCACGTTGAAAGTGTGCATCTCTCAGGACCTGTGGTTGAGGTTTGTGTTTGATTTTCAGTGTGGAAGTTCTCTTGGTTTCTGGGACTGTGTTTTTTGCTAAGCAGAGATATGTTTTTGTGCTGTTGTAATTAGTGATCAATATTTGGACTAATACCTTTGCTGTGGGCTGGGCAAGAGCATCAGAAATTGGAAGTGGTTGTTGTTAAGTGCAGTGAAAAGCAGTAGTTTCTTCTAAAAAATAACTTTCAGGAGCTCCTGTGGAGTTGACTGTTTTCTTGATCTTCATTTAAGTGCTCAGTATTAGTGTTCATAAAAAGATCTTAGTGCTAATCCTCCTGTAGGTTCCTTTGAAATATGTTAAACTTTCATTTTCTTTACTCCCATGAAAGTGCCTCCTACACTTCTTTCACTGAACAAACAGTCTCTTATTTATTAATGCATAATGTGTCCCAGAAATCAGTTTAACTGATTCCCATCCATCATTCAGCATCACTTCTATTATATTGGAGAACGTATTTTTTGAAGACCCGTTTTGTATAATCTGGACGATAACTTTGTCTAACTTGCCTGAAAAAGGGTATAACTTACCAGTTTTATTATTTATGATTGAAGGGTGCATTAGTAACAACCAGAAACCTAGTTTCCATATGGATATTGAGCTCTGTTTTTTAGAGTCTGCCTTCCATTTATACTTTTTCAGTCCTAGGAAAAAAATTAATGATCAAGAAAGGACCAGCAACACTAATTAAAATGATATTTAAGGCCAGGTCTGTGTAGAAATGCAAGGTGTGTAACCTTTATGCTTTCCGAATCAATCTAAACTGTAAATTTTATGCCTCGGAGGCGCAGAGTGCACAAGCCTGGTGCAAAGGCTGGATTTCTCAGGCAAGTGTCTTCTGTCATGTCACATCTGGCTGTCCCCTAACAGTATTCATAGTTGCTTGTCCTGAAGCACTAATCTCTGCTGAATACAAAGTATGTTGATTTGCACTTCAGCTCTGTGATGCTATTGAAACCGGCATAGAGGGTAATATTTGTTTTACTACTTCAGTCATAAAATACTACCTGTACCAAGACAAACTAGTGGTCTCTGATGTTCAGAAAGTAGGCAACCACAGGGGTGCAAAGATAAACCTGTTACTTGAAGACTTGTTTTAGCTGACACCTGGGAATGATTCAGAGCCTCCCCTAGCCAAATACATCCGAACCCACATCTGGATCTGGCTGCATTTAGGAAAGACTTATGTTTGCTTTGTGGAGCAAACCAGAAGAGAAGCACTGAAAATAAGTCAGTGATGGGTTATATCGAAGGTAGAAATACTTAAAGCAGAATCCTGCAGTTCACATTGAAGCAAAGAAAGTGAGAGACATCAGAAATTTCTGGTACTTAATCCTACACCCTGGACATGACAGTGACTAAAAATAGTTCCTTTAAGGTGATCCTGTTTGGGTTTGCTGATGGAAAAGCTGTACTACCAGAATTCCACGTATAGTCGCACCAGTATGCACTGGGACAATTGGGATTGTCCATGCCTGAGCCAAGCAGCTGCCTGCCATTTAACAGGTGTTTGCAAAGCCTGGCTGTGAAAGAACTGTTTTTCATGGAGGTGAAATTTCAGTGAGAGTCCACGAGTGAGGCTCCCTTTCGCTGTCTCACAATGAAATGGTGCCTGCAGCTCTGTGCCTTTCCCCAGACCGCATGGTGTAGCTGTGGAATTTACAACAAGCAGCAGCACTTAAGTTAGCTAAGAGACAGGCAGTGTGTTGGCACCACAGAGAACTCAAGCATGGCCACCCCACAGAATTGATGCATTACTATGTTAGAACAGTAACTCCTGTACAAAATGTTAAACAGGCAACCTAGGATTGCCCAAATGACTATGCTTGTTGGCAGTACAGAAACATGTGCATCCGCATCTCTAAAATTGTAAAAAAAAGTAAAAGCCTGGAGTCTGGAAAAGTTTTACAGATTGGCAGCACCCACTTGCTTTAATCAGGCTTGTAGGAGAACAGCTGAGGGTGACCTGTAAAGGTAGAATAAGAGGCTGGTGTGGGTATGTAAGAGCTGAATGGTAACTTAAAGACCTGAGAGAAGAGCTCACTATCAAGGCTTGTTCGTGAGGAAGAGAAAGCTGCAGCTTCTGGATGAGTAGAGACCTCCTAACCATTCAACAGGAACCCATACTAATTGAATGCAGAATCCTCCTTCCTGCTAAGCAGAGGCTGCCAGAACGTTATAATCAATTTCAGCCTTTTCCTGTCCCTTTTTTATGGTTAACTGAAGGGATCAGGCCAGCCTTTCGACAATTTCCAGAGGAAATGGTTCAGAATGTCTCCTTTTTCATAGGATATATTGCTTCTGTTCAAAGACTGTTTCTGGCCTTTTTGAAGCCCCACAGGACATCTGTTGTGAACTCTGGTACAACAGGTGGATGGACAGTGGCTGAATTTAACTGGTATTTAATGTAAGGAAGGAAGCATTAACTAATGAAACTTAAAATTACACTAAAGAAGAAAAGAAATGGAGATTTGAGTAGCCCAGGCTCTCATCTGAAAAAAAGAGATGATGTGGAAATGAGGCGACATACCCCTTACATGGGAAGAAATTTATGGAGAATGTGCTGAGCATGGATGTCAATACTTGATTTGTTTTCCAGGCTTCATCTACGCTGAGTAACTTAATTCTGACAGGTTCCTGGTAGTTGCTGGTGGTAGGATTGTTGGGTCATTTATGCCAGAGGGTGAGTTCTGATCTCGATGTTTGGGCTCTGTGCTCTATATGCAATGTAGTTGTCGACATTTGGGCTTATGACCTTACTTTGACTAACATATCCTATCCCGTGCCTTGGAAAACCTCCACATACACACCCACCACTGCACGTAGTTCACAGAGAGGACATATGAATCACAAAATCTATTTTGAAATCTTTCGTCTTTGCCCTTTGCCTTTTTGTTTGTAAATGTTTCTTTGCGAGACTCTGTTCTGTGCATGTTTGTGCCTACTTGATAAGTGACAAAACCTGATCACACTCTGTGCTTACATTTGTTTACTTCTTGATGATGGTGTGATACAGATTCTAAGAGAGGTGAATCTATTGTAAAGCAAATTGTAAAGACTCAGATTTTTCCACTCAAAATTGAGCTCGGCTACTTTCTTTTTGTGATTAAGTCTTTTCTACTGCATGATGTTCAATTTGTATTTGCAGTCCAGTAGCAGGGCAGTCAATGTCCTAACCAAAGCACAGGGACACTTACTAGGTACTTTCTTCACAATTTAATCATGGCTTTGGATGGTACATAACATGACACTAGTAGTAGGTGGCCAGCTAGTAGAGAAAGCCAGTTGCTTTAAATAAAAATAACTTAAACAAACAAACAAATAAACCCCAAACATTCTTTGAATCTCAAGTCGTTAGAATGAGGAGTCCTATATACATAGTCTAGGATTAACAGATTAGCACCAGGGTAAAGCAGATGGAGTACACTGTGACTGATTAACTCTGCAGCTAGTCAGCACCAAGTGTAAATGATGATGTAAGGGACAAGATAGAATTGCATGCAGAGATAAATCATGCTGAAAAAAAACTTCACAGCACACCTTTGTTTTTCCTGGTAAGCAGTTTCAAAGGCCAAATATGAAATTTGTGTACGACCATTATTCATTTAAAAATAAAGATGTATTGCATCTAACTTCACTGTGTAACCAGACACAAATATGAAGTTCTCTTGTGTTTTATTTTATTTATTTATTTATTTTGTGTGTTTTTCTTTCTATGTGGATGTGTTGCTCTTTCTCTGAAATATCATAAAAATGTATTTTCTTCTTTTTCAAAAGATGATCAAGAAGTATGTGGCACACTGACATATCAGCATTTACACAGGACACTTTTCCTCAGATAGGATGCTAATTAAACTTGAATCAAAAGAAACTTGAGCTAGAACTCACCTTCTGGTGAGTGAAGCATGTAATATAATCAAAGTAATAGCCTGTGAAAAATGGGACACATATAAGAAGCCTACTCTTTTGTGGTAGGAAACACTCTAAAATTTCCTCAAATTAATTTGAAGAGTATTTTACAAAGTGTAGTGGGTAATAAGTTGGTTTCTATTTCACTCCCCATTAATAGAGTACCCTCAAATGTTTTCTTAGCCATTGGTAGTTCTAGAGGCTCCTTCCAGATCTTAAAAACAGCATGAAAACTGGGAGAAGTGGTTGTGAGCGTCAGTAAGCTAAGGTCATTAAATCCAGATTTACTACTCCCTGAGGAGGTGTGCAATACAAAGACAAATTGTTTCATCACCTGCATAGTCTCCACTATCTTCAGGAAGGAGTAGGTTTGTTGTCCGTACACAAACAGATGGCGGAAGAAATTTCAGGTGAGTTTTGGGGCTGTGGACTTCTTAGATGCTTATGACTTCAGGGAGGTATGTAAACTTAAGAAATTTGAGATATGTCTATCTTCTAGGTGTTTGCAGCTGACTGAAGTAGATATTCTTTCCCTTCCAGGAGTGCTAGCCCCAGGGAACCCCCTTGTGTAGCCCTGGCCATTGTGCTGCACCAGGAATTTCAGTGCTGAACACCGGCTGTGAATTCCAAATTCAGTGCTCAAATTCCTGAAACTTTCTTCCTGAGTCAGGCCCATGTTTAGTCTGTGTGCATATGCCCACCTTCTTGAGCTGTGCTTCATTTCAATCTGATGATGGCTGTTTATTTATGAAGCCCCATTGCATGGTAAAGGAAATCAAACACAGTAAAATCGTGTCAAAGCAGAACAAAAGGTTTGTTGTTGACAGAAGTTCAGGATTTCCAAGATTTTGGGGCTATTTGTTGTGAGGCTGTATTGGTGTTTTTTATTTTTATTTTTTCCCCTCTCTTTCTATTTCTTTTCTCCCTGTTCATTGAATTTATTTGTGTACAGTACAGTGTGTTATTACTCAGATGTATCCAAAAAGATGCAGCCTTTAGATAGAAGAAAAAGATTATTCAAGTGCAGCTGCTGGGGAAGAATGCCATTTGTGCTTTACAACTTATTATTTTGTTGACCACAGAGCAGCCTTTCATTGTTTTACTGTAATGCAGACTAATTCTTCAGGTAAGAGGAGATTCATGTGCAATCAGGATAAATGTTCTTAATAGGCTCTTTCATTTGACCAAGCAGTAATAACAAACTCGTAATTGTTGTATGTGTATTTCAGACAAGTCAATAATTTGCTTCTAAAACTACTCAGAATTTCATCTGACTACTCCTAATGAGAAGCTTTACTATGGTTAATCTTCAGCACTTATCTTTTAATCTCTCATTGAAGATTGAACTATGATGCCTAATGTGGTTCTTGAAAGTGACAAATTTGTTATGCTTTGGTAAAATAGTATTTGTGGTTTTGAAGTGGATTAAATTAAACTCAACAATGCTGCTGTGAAGAGGAAGTAGGGAGAGACCAGGATCTCTAAAGTTGTCTTTGGAAAACAGCATACCTCTTTATCAACACCCTGGTAATCTCTCCATAATGAGGTATGGGCAGAATCTAAAGAAAATGACATAAAATCCCATTTAACCTCAGGCTTTTAAATTTCTCAAGTTAAAAGAATTTTCCAATCTACATAGATGCTATAGAACAAAATATGTCCTGCTAAGCCCCTTTTCATGGATCTAATTTAACGAACTTCAGTCAAATGCCCAGTCTCCTGAGGGTGGTGCTGTAGGAACCACTAAAACCACAAGCTTCTTAACTTATTTTGTTAATACTGGTTTAAATTGTCCTAATAAATTTCCATTTTAAGCAGGTCAGAGGGAAATGTGAAATACTGGTTCTTAATGTTCAGAATGTGTAGAACTATTCTGAGTTGTTGGGAAACAACTGACCTTCCAAACTTTCACACTTGTGAGAATCTTTTGAATATTTTGGTCACTCACTGCTTTTAATGAAGCATGCAGAATTAATGGCAACCTAATGACTAATTTTAGATGTAGAGCTTAGCGATATGGTTTAGTGGGGACTGTTAGTGTTAGGTCAGAGATTGGACTTGATGATCTTGAGGTCTCTTCCAACCTAGAAATTCTGTGATTCTGTGACTCCACAGAGCATCTGGCTGATGCCAGGACTTGAATCAACTGACTCGGTGTCTCTGGGTGATGGACAATCATGGAGGAGTCTGCTTCATGTAGACATTATGTCCTCAAATTATTTGTGTATAGACTTGCCAGTTCTTTGTTCCAGTCCTTTTCTGTCTGAATGTGCAGGAGTAAGATGCTCTTGGGTGGAGATGGGGAGCCACAGAAACTTGGAGCCATTGACATCTGATTGAGGAATTCATTTGGGAATGAAAGATTTGATAGGTTTATTAGGATTCTTGTACTGTTCTAGTAAGGACACCGTATTTGAGGCCTGCCCTAAACATTAAAAGAAAAGTTTCTGGAAGTTAGTACAAAGCAGGCTTATATTGGGTTTTGGACTGCATGTGTTTAGGTATGTATATGATATCCAAATTCTCATTATGGAGATCTGTGGCTTGATTCTCTTGCCTCTACATCTACAAGTGACCTCATTTAAATGACGTACGATATCCTACCTGACCTCCAGCTGTTGCTCTGGGTCTGCCATGTGACTGTTTCTGATACCACAGGGAATCCCAAAGGCCGGTATGTGACCCTTGCTCTGACATCATGTTCAGGAGATACCTACTCCTTGAAGAGTAAGGCAGTTCCTGCCCCGTGGAGGCTGAAAGATTCTAGCATGATTGCTCTTCATTGGAAATGACTCTCTGGAAGAACAGCTTTAATTAAAGGCTCAATTTAGTGGGGTTTGCACTTTATGAGGTTTCCTAGAAGATACCACGTACCTGCAATACTTGCTCCCTAGCTAAACTGGACATGCCTTGCTACTGAGCTAGGTAGTTCTGTGTCCTTCATTATTTTGACCATCTGTGCTCTCTTGACAGTGCTGTGATATTTTGGTGGATCCTAGAATGAAGATCACTGCAGTCCCTCCCCTTTCTCATCATTCTGACCATCTTATTCTTATGAAACTGAAATTACCTTTTTATGCTCACTTCTGAATGGAAAGCTTTTGCATGCCTCTCATGTCCGGCTCTGGATCAGATATTTTGCACGCTCAAGATTTCCTTGGGGAGCAGTGACAGAGTCCTTTGTGTTAGTTTTTCTTTCTTCTGGGATGCTGAAGTTATTGGAACTGTAAGGCAGTGGTGATGTCACCATACAGGTGAGAAACCCAAGTCTGTGGGTTCCTCAGCACATCAGCTGCAGAGTTGCACATGGTGATTAGCTGAAGTTATAGATACAGATAAGCTTTTTTTTTTTTTTTTTTTTTTTTTACTTAGAAACATTATTTAAGATGATAAATTAAAGGAAACAGTGTTGTTGCATGTGGTGCTAGGATAGAAGACTTGTACTCAGTTATATTAAAATTCTCCGTAAGTGGATTGTAATACCTCACTATAGGCTTTGCCTTAATAAGATGAACAACAGATATCAAAGATTGCTTTCTGAGAACAGTAATTTATTTTAATGAGAATTTTGACTTTATTTCTTGACCATTTTAAACTGTACATCTTAAACTGTTTTACTCACTGTTAGTAACAGAAAAACAGTGTGGTGAAACATGATGTTACCTTCAAACAAACTCCAAACAGAAACAACAAGAACAACAAAAAGACAAAAAAGCAACACCACAAGCATTGTTGAAGTCTTATATGGGCCCTTGATGTTGAAACATCTTTTTACCAGTTTATAGACACTTAAAATGTTGTTGTCCTATAAGGTTAATAGCTCCTGCTGCTTCACTAATGACAATTACATTGCCTGCCTTGTATTGACTTAAATCTTTATATACTTGTATCTGGAGTCACATGCTTCTTCCATTTTAAATACTCTTGTATATGTTATAGAAATTAAAACTCTTTAGACAGGCTTTTAAAAGGTTGATGTAACTTTTAAGTCATGTCTGGCTTCTCTTTACTTACTTTCAGAGCCAATAAGCAGAGAGGTCTAAATGTAAATGGTACTGTAATAAAGTTGATGTCTGATTAAATACGGATTTTGGCATACTCAGCTCTTACCCCTGTTCTCACCCTTGAATCATTCTGCTCTTTTAGCAGAATTGAAGAGGATAGTTTCTACTTTTAGTAGCTTGGGTGCAAAAAAGGACCTGTGGGGAGTCATAAACAGATTAATTTATTATCTAATTGAAAACAATAATGCCAGAACTGCTGTCCCTTCAGCACAGATTAATAGGTGAGAGAAAGACCTCAGAATGAAAAACCAAGATGATATATGCCATGATGACTCGTTACTTGCATATAAGCATCAATACTCTTTGTAGGAGCATTTACTTGCATGTTGTCCTCCACAAGTGAGTATGCAGGCACAGGGCAGCCTGGTACGTGGCTAGCTACCTGCTATATATGCACAGGAGACTAACAGAATGCAAAAAATCTGATTTGTGGAAACATAAAAATATGTGCTGAGAATCTAATTCCTCTGGAGCAAGTGAACTGATTGTTTGGCTCAAATTGTTTCTTAATTGAAGCACAAAACAGCTCCTTTTTAAACTTCAGACTACTTGGAATCACGTCTGTTAGGGAATATATGAACTGTATCTTTGAGGAGTGGTGTGTCTAATTTTTTTCCCCAGTAGCAGATGCCATTTGAATTAACAAATAAGGATTCTCCTCAGCAGCATTATCTGATGAGGTTATCACATTCACCTAAATTAAAGAGAACTTGACAATGACATCAATCAGATGTTATTGCTGCATATAGAAATGTTCATTTGCTAGCCCAGGTGGTAGCTCATCTTTGCACATCTGACAAATTCCTTTCAAGATTTGGTAATAGTTTGGTGTATTTGAGCAGGTTCCTGAATTGGTGCTGTGGACTATAGAAAGCACCCAAGAACATTTGTTCCTCATTTGGGGTTCTCTGACATCAGAAGTTTGTCTTTTTTGGCCTGTGTTAGGCATGGGGCAGCATAATTTCAAGCTCAGATTTCCTTTGCTAGGTTCATAGATGTATATAGGAGGAAATTCTTCTCTGTAGAAGGGTGGTGAGGCCCTAGAACAGGTTGCCCAGAGAAGCTGTTTGCCCCATCCCTGGAGGTGTTCAAGTCCAGGCTGGATGGGGTTTTGGGCAACCTGGTCTGGTGGGAGGTGTCCCTGTTCATGGTAGGGGGTTGTAACTGGGTGATCTTTAAGTTCTCTTCCAACCTGAGGTGTTCTATGGTTCTATAATTTCACCTATAATTTTGTTAAATTAAACATAGGTCTGCGATGTTAAATTCCAATTATGATTAAACCTACATCAGATCAGAGGGGACTGGACCTGGAGCTTTACACTTTCATTTTATTACAGAGTAGGGATCAGGCTTAAATACCCATTTACATGTCTAATGTTTGGAGGGTGTTTGTCACTAGACTTTTATTGTAACCTTGCCTTGTGTTTTGTGTACAGTGTGGCTATTTTATACGGTTAAGTATGAGTGCTCTGTATGTGGATAAAACCTGGGCTTAACAGTTTTCTCTGTCCACAGCCTTATCAGCAATAGCAACAATTTCTGTGTAACAAAAGCTTTTGCCTAGGAAATACCCTCCACACTTGTCTTAGTTGACCTTCTCTTAGCTCTGAAGATCCCAACAGGACAGAAATATCCCATGTGTATTTCTGATTTCATAGTGGAGCAGTTTGTCACTGCAGTGCCTTTTCAGGCCTTGAACTTTGAAGAGCTCCATTTCCTTATGGCTGCTTTTACAGGAACAAATAAAAAGCTGATCTGAAAACAACCACCATCAGCCCACAGCATCTGTGCATTAACACTGTATTAATTTTCTGGGCTGTTGTGCTAATTTGGCAGTGTTTTCCAATATTTAGTAGGTGGGAGTCAGAAGAATGTTGGTCCTTTTTGGTTTTAGCATTTCTGGATTTAGAACAGTATAGAAATTAAGTCATGTCTTGATCTCTCCATAGGTGGAAATGAAGAAAAAGGCTACGCATCTGTGTGAGCATAACCATGTTGTGGCACTCGGGTTTAGAAACCTGGTGGTGCTACTACATGGAGGGAGAGTCCTCCCATCCATACTATTCCTGCCCCATGGGAATCAATATATTTTGAACAGATTTTAGAAGAAGAATTAAGGAAAACTCATGACCATTTCCATACTTGGTGGAGGTGGGGAGGGGGCAAGATTCTTGGAGATGCAGAAATTGTAGTTTGAAGAAGCTCTGAGAAACATTTGCTTTTTTAGATAGTCTTTTATAAAGGTCTGTATATATTATCTGTAAAAAAAAAACACCACACTATAGCTGCCCAAATCCCTTCAAAACCTCCCTGCAGTGGTACTGGTTTTGAAAGGTACAATCTGACCCTGCTTTGCTCATGTTATTTCTAGTTTAAAGTGTGCTGTGAGTTAAAGCAGTCACAGGGTAGAATTCATCTGCTTACAACTGAGTTTCCTTTACAGTCGATGGGGATCAAATCAGGACAGTCAATAGGTTCTGTAGTAAAAGTCCTGCTATCCTAAAGCAGCATTTGAATAGGACAGATTAATCATTCCATAGAGTTTTATTTCTTCCCACTGATCATAGAGGGAGAGTAGGTGGCTGTGTTACCAACATCATCCCTGTAGACACTGAAGTTTGGTGATGCGCATCCCACCTGTTATGTCAGTGCACAGTTGTTCCTACAGTGGGGGTCCCTCCCGCCTACTGGGTTTCTAAGGTTTATACATTTTTGCCTTGACATTAGAGTTCACAGACATGAAAATGTAGTTTTTTTGTTTGTTTGTTTATTTTGTCAAATGGGCCATTTTCTGTTACACCTAGAGCAAGTCAGCCATTTTTTGAGAAGGGTTGGATTACGTGACCTCCAAAGGCCTCTTCCAGTCTAGCTGATTCTATGACTCTTCAGCCAGAATGTCTTCTTAATTCATTATTATTTAGTGGCAGATTTGGAGTCAGGCAGTCTGTGTTTGAACAGCTATCCAGATCACAACCGTAAATCTCAGGTGGGGACTGTATCATGCTTTCTGACCTACTGGTCTTTTCTCTTTTCTTTAAAAAAATATTTTTTCTCCCTAATACGAGTCAGGATATTGTGTAGATACCCAGCAGAGTATTGTTTTACAGCACCAGGTTCTCCCTTCCCTCTGTTCCTCTGTAAAGAACAAATATATGAATTAGAGTGAGAGAAGATGTTTTTCTATTGCGCTAAGAACTTTTTATAAGACTTGGCATGAGTATCCTGGGAGTCTAAGCTAAAGATGGTGAACATATGGGAAAGCCCTGGGGGAAGCACATAGTTTTAGTTCTCAAACCTTGCTCTTGGATTGTTACACTAATGTAATGAAAGGACATTAAATGAGCTGAGGTTATTAAACCCTAAAGGTTAGCAAGTCCTATTGGGTATCACATTCAAAATGTAATTAAACCAAGTCCAGATATTTTATGATCTAACTGGAGATTTATGCAACATGAGTTGATTCTTTTTCCAGTTCTGAACTTTATTGAAAATAGGCTTGTTAATTTGCTTATTTCTTTTTAGTAGTAACCAAATAGACATTGTTTAGGCTCACTTGGCTCTAGTAAAACTGTAAGTACCAATATCATAAAGTCATGCTTCAACTCACATCAAGTGTCTGGGAAGACAGACGCTGTTATTAAAATCTTACTCCCCTCAAACCATGTAGAGTCTGCAAACTGCTATCCATTGGGATGCTCCAAAGCCCTGGCTGCCTGTTGTTCCAGATGGTCCATTGCTGATATAAAGCTCTCCATTGCAGTGTGAGAGAGAACAGTCTAAACTGTTAATTCTGCTTATTAGGAATATGGGGTTACGTTGATTCATAGGGGGTTGTTTCCTTGTAAAATATTACAATTTTCATTGTAACATGAGCTAAATGATTTTAACTAAGAACACAAAATATCTTTTTTAAAAAAAAGTAAAAACCCACCCCGACCCCCCCCCCCTAAAAAAAAAAAAAAGAAAAGAAACTAAAAAGCAACCAACCAAACAAGCCAGAAAACCCCAAACAGGACATTTTTTTTGTATGGATTTGACTTCACTTCTAGGGTTGAGTTGGCTTACTTGTTGGGCTTGTCTCTTCTCTACTTCCATTGGACTAGCTTAGCTGCTCTTCCATGAGCAAGCAGGAGGTGGATTAGCTCTGCAATCGATTTTCTTCATGCATGAAGCTGGCCTAAGGGGTTCAAGTCCCAGATGCTGTACTTCACAAGTCTGGGCTGGAAAACTGACTCTTGAGATGACCTGGCTGAAAAGGATGAAATCTCTCCCCTTACCCCAAACTAATTTCTTTCTTTGGCTGTTTCAGTGACCTTTTTCAACATTGTGATGCCACGCAAAGCAAAAAGTTTCTGCACAAAACATGACTTGAGTGTGTCCTGTGGCTGCCCCTGAGTGGAGGATTCTTCCTCCTGGTGGTGTGATTCCCATTTATACAGAGTATGAGATTTTTTTTTTTTTTTCTTCTCTTTTTTTTTTTTTTTTTTTTTAATTGGAGAAAATAGACTGGTACCACAAAAACGTTTAGGTTTTTGAATTTAGAAAAAAAAAATGGGATATGGCAAGCCAAATTTTTACAAAAACTTACTACTTTTGCTACTCTTACAGGGGTGCATCTATTTGGGCTGTGTAGGGGTGGACTACTCAGGTGACTAACTGTATCAAAGACAGTAATTAGGGAAAGGGTCAATTTAGGATACCTTCCCCTCACTCAGCAAACAGAGAAAAAGAGAGGTCTGAATTTTGCACTTGAATCCAGAGAAGCAGGAAGCATATGGTAATGTGTGAGAATAGCCTCAATATGCAGAATGGCTTAGAGAAACCGGCTCAGCAGCAGATCTAGATGTGGGAGTCAGCCAATGCTCCCATATTAATTAATGAGGTGAGTAAAGAAATGGAAATGTACGTTCTCCAAGTTCATTCTCTACAGGAGACTTATCTGGAAAAGCTTCTATGTAGATTCAGTGGAGATATACACACTCCTTAAGGAGTTTGTACATATGGTTATGGGCTATTTGAATGGAGGTCCCAAAAATAGAGTGGGGTGAGTGATGATAGATTTACCCCACTAATGGTTTACTTACTTATTTTTAATATATTTCTTAGTGAGTGAAAGTGCCACGGATCTGAGGACAATATTTGAGGCAGTTATTTTCCTGTCCTCACTGGGGCACAGTGCCCAGCCCTGGCGGCTCCCTGCAGGAGTGTTTCCTGAGGAGGAACTGGCTAATGAGTGGTGAGTAAGGAATCTGATTTCCCCCAAGAGAGCAGCTCTCATAGTTTTGTCTTGAAACAGGCCAGTGTATGAATCTATTCCATATCCAAAATACTTTATGAATGCTGGCAACTTGCCCGTGCATTATAAAAGAAAGAATAAAAAAGGGAGGGGGGTGAGGGCAGGGTTGTGGATGGAAGAAGAGACTGTGCAGCAGCCTGTAAAATATATCCAGGCAAAAGGGATAAAGTGAATGTGCTGTGGGCGAGGCAAGCTATTTTGGGTGAGGTCAAAATCAAGGGGGGAGCAGGTCATGAACACCAGCTTGAGAAGGTCAGCTTTGAAAGGCATTCAGATGAATTTTCTCTGCACTGCGGAGAGGCAGCAGCCAGTCGTGACTCTGCTGAGGCTGGATTTTTGAACTGCTATGTGTTGTGACCAGAAAGATGCAAAAGATCTTCCCCAGAATGTCATCTGAGTGCTGCAGAATTGGGTTTTCATAAAGTGCAGGAGTCAATCAATTGATTGGCTCATGAGCTAACATGAGCAGAAAGTGGGTCGCTGCAGTCAGTTCCCTGTGGTAGCTGATGGCTCTGCTCCATGTGCTCACAGCAGTTCTGCGCTCCATTGTGTGGTGGGTGGTGCTGGCAACAGAGGTGTAAGGCAGGCAAGGTGTAAGTCATCAGTTTCTTTATTAGCGCATGCTTGATATTGTACTATGCTCCTGCTTATGCTCTCACATATATGCACTTTGTGAGCCCCTGTAATGGTGTGGGGATAAGAGGTCTCCTGACACAGTCTGCCAGGCTTGGCTGGGTTGGTTTAAGCACCACGTTGTATTTACTGCCTGATGCTTATTGTTTTCTTTAGCTGTCCGGTTTGCAGTCTCTTGGTGGATTTTGGGGATTTACTTTATCCAGGCTCCTGGTGTCATAGTGCCTGGTGTCTGCCCCTTCCTTCTGTGCTCAGGCATTGCAGGGTACTTCTAGGACTGTTGCGCTCTCTCCCCCTGAGGTTGTTGCTGGAGTCCAGCTAATGATATCTTGCTGCTCCAGGCTGTGGGAAGAGTGGCTTTTGCACAGAAAGATGTCCTCTCATGCTCTTCTGAAAGGGGAGGGAAAGCACAGGCTGCTCTCATTTGAGGCAGGGAAGGGAAATTGTACAATAAAGCCTTATTTTGTAAACATAGTTAACCAGCTGCTAGTTTTGGGGTTGCATGCCAACAAGAGAGTTCAGGATACCGTAATACCCAGTATTGAACACGTAAATGCAGAAAGTTCTGTAGCAGGCAAGTGCAGAACAGGCTCAAATAGTCAAAAGCCTGGAAATACACTGCTGAGAAATTCTGGAAGCTTTAGCTTCAAGCAGTAGTGTAAGCAATAAAAAAGAAAACCCAAATATCCCTTGTTTCATTTAAAATCCTCCAAAACAAACAGCACCTTCAGGTCTCAGTTGTTTTGGAAAATTAGCAGGGCTACAAATATTCTTATACAGCACTCTGAATGGTATCATTATTACACCTTTCAAAGAGAAAAAAAAATATTTGTGACTTAATGCATTTCCATGCATCACATTTCAATTGGCTTTTTTTTTTTTTTTTTCAATTTAAACTTAAATTGGAATTTCTTCACTTTTGATTATTGTTTGAGGGATTATTACAATATTCCTATAATGTTTTTGCCTTCACTATAGAGCTGTGATGCCAGATTAATGTGAGTTTGGTCTAAAATATAGAATGGAAGAGAGCTGAAGCTGGAGTTTGAATGCATACAAAACTGTGCATATTTAAAAAAGCCTTCTGTTAGGTAAAATGTTTTGAATAATGGAGAAAAGGTACCACTATTTTTTTTCTGACAATTGATAGGGAAAGTTCTGGATAAACTGGAAATATTGTTCAATCAGTCCTATTGCCTCCCACTCTTGCATACATTGCTGAGTTCAAGAGAGAACTCCAGGGACTGAAACTGACTTTATAGAGTAAAAAGTTTATCTTTTATTAGAATTTATTTTTCCTCAGTTTTGCAGAACTAAACTTGGTGCCCTGCTGTTGATGTCATTTTAAAGCCTACCACTTAAGCATTTTAAAATCTTTGACAGACCACTTATAATTAATGTGATGGGTCTACATCATACAAGAATTCTCATCTTTTCTCTTTGAGTACTTGGTATGTCAATATTTTTAAAAGTTTCTCACTTTATAAATTTTTAGGGTACTTTACTCTTCTGCTTTGTAATAATTCTATCTCCTGAGATACTTGTGCCCTTTGTTTTGCTGCTGGTTGTTTCTTTTAGGCTTGGTATCTGTGGGACCAGTAGTCCTTGGTGGCCTCAAATATTCTGTTAAAATTTGAATTGATCTTTACTTTTTCTTTGTCTAAAGGAGCATGGTCTAAACTAGTTGGTTCAGGAGGAATGTGTGAAGAATGTGAAAGGTGAAGTTGATCAAGAAATAAACCTAACCTACAAAATATTTGAAATGGACATCTTTCATCTTGTTTCTGCATATACTTAAAGTTATTCTGTGATGCCTCTTCTTTCCCCACCAAATGTTTTGTTGTGATGCTCCTTACTTTGAAGCTCTAGCAGAGTCCTGCTACAGTACCAGACTTTGAATCGGAGGTCAACAGGCTGGTCTCATCCAACAGCAAACTCCATGGTAACCAAAGTGTCACTGATGCCATGCCCCAGATACGTCCTGGTAAGGTTTTCCACAGATGAAAAGATGACAGTTTTGACAAAGGCCATCAAGTGGGAATCATCAAAGTAACATGAAAGAGGAGTGTGTTCACTGAAGAACGGAGAAGTTTCCTTCTGGGACATGGGGGAGGGCCAGAAAGGGAATGAATCTTTCTTGTAAATGTTATACACTGGGGAGTGGTGGAGAGAAACTCTTCGCAGGCTGGGCCAAATGACAGAGCTGGCATGAAGTGAGCTAGATAATGAACTGTGTAGACAGATGTATAGATGGACTGTGAATTTCTTCATAAATACCATTTCCTCTTTGATGTTAATGCTGTTGATAAAAGAAGGACTCCCAGTGTTTCCTTACCTCTCCAGAGGTTTGCTGGACCCAACCCCTCATGATTATTATAAACTTTTTACAGATTGTGTAGAGCTAAGAGTTTTGTTGAATGTCATTCATGCTGAATTTGTACAGCTGTGCATTAGCATCTAGAAGGCGGGTTATTATAGTGGGTCCCTTTTTTTTCTTTACTAACAGTTCTCCTATCAGTACGTCACACAGAATGTGATAACTTTTGATTCAGCATTACTTTTAAGACAGATTGTTTCTGTAAGCGGTCAGAACTGGCATATGTGGAAAAGAGAAAGTTTTCCTATTGTCCCCTGATTGCAGAAACATGGTGGCACCTAGAAAGAGCATCATAGAAATCATGAGCAGGATGTGAATTTGCCGAATGGGGTTGCTACACAGAATCACAGAATCTTCTAGGTTGGAAGAGACCTCCAAGATCACAGAGTCCAACCTCTGACGTAACACTAACAAGTCCTCCACTAAACCATATCACATATCACAAATCATACATGCTCCTTAGTATAGAATGATGAATGACTTAGAATGGAGACTCTGAAGAGACATTCAAAATGGAGAACTTGATATGCTTAACGTAAAAAAGGATGACTTCGTGGAAGCCATGTATGGCATTTTAATATTTACAGCTTTTCTAGGGTAGAGGAAAAAAAATCCAAGTGGCTACTTCTAAATGAGTTCTAGCAGTGACCCATGCACTCCACCTTCTTTTTTTTGCACACAAAGGATCTCTCACTGTAAAGGGTGCTAAGTTGGCATGCTTAAATTTAAAATCCTGATTAAATAGATTTTAACTGAGACCTTAACTCTCTTGACATTAGACCTAATAATTATTAGGCAAAGCAAGTACTGTCTTTTATTAAATTAACTGGTAAAGCTGGAAAAAGTAGATGAGCTCTTGGACATACAAACATGTCTGCTTTTTCCATCTCTCTTAGTCTGGGGTGGGAAGGTTGTGTGTATGTGGGGGGGGAAGACTCTCTATTGGTTCAAACCATGCTTTGCCTGTGTCCTTGAATCACCACAACTCCATTATGTCCCTTATTATTAAATGTTACTTGTACTGTAGTTTTGCAGTATAAAGATAAGGTGAAGGTCCTGTTGTGGGAGGCTGCAGTCTGATCGAGAACCAGACTCCATGGCAAAATATAACAAGCAAAGTGGAAGGAGCACCAGGGAGAGATTATGGAAAAAGTAGGTTTACATAGGTCAGCTCTCCATGTAGTTGGTATGCACTGGAGTAAACTTCAGATGCTGCCAGTAGCCCCTCCTCCTTGCTGGCAGTTATTTAAGAAATTAATGGTAAAAGTTTTAAGGTGATTTTGAAGGAACTGATGTAGCTTGTGAGGTTACGCGTCAATGTGCAGTAGATGGGGACGTTGTGTCCCCACAGTGCCAAGGTGGCCTCTATGTCCTACCACAGACCTCTGAAAAATGAAAGATCTGAGAAAATGATGGTAATTCAAACCTGAGGCCTAGGTTAGGCTCTTTAAGGAGGCAGAGAACACTTAGAAAAATCAGTCTGAACTGGGGTTTTGAGCAATGAGAAGATCTGAGAGGTTCAGGTTTGATGTTAGTGCAAACCTTTATCTGGCAAGACACTTGGGCCTCTTTCTCCTGCTCAGATGCTAAAGAAGGACTGAAATCTGCTTGGATTTGTCCAGCTGGATTTGCCCAGTTTAAAAGAATTTTAACTAGCATAAAGCACATACAAACTGTATCTGTGCCATGCTCTGTATCCCTGACTTATTAGGGATGCAAACAGCAGCTACGCTTAACGGTATGCTGTTCTCCAGCTACCTCTGGTCTTGCAGGGCAGTTTTTGCTACAAGCAGTCCTGAGGCTGAGTGGCACAGGTCTCCCTGGCCAGTTGGAAAGCTCTAACGTGCAGACCTTGCTGTGGAAAAAAAAAGTTCTGCAAGTACTGCTGATTCACCTGCATTGTTCTGAGAATAAATGGAAGCACTGCTAATGAATTTCATTGAACATACACCAGATCCCCCAGAATGGGGTCAAATACAGGTGGATCTAGTATGAAACTCTGTAAAAGGGGATCAAGTCTCTTAAATGCAGAGATTATATTTTCTTTACTGCTCTATACTAGCCAGCATCCTAACTAAGCTTGGTAGGGCCTCCTGTAAATAGTGCTTAGCGTGAAAACTAGGTCTGGGTCTGAGTAGGCAGTGATTTATATCAGGGTTCAAACCATGCGTAACCCATTTCTATGAAATATTTATATTCTCAAGAAGGATTTTAACATGGGAGGATTTCCCAGCAGGGTAGGTGCATACCTGTAAAGCCTTCATTTTTCATGCTCTGATTTAACTGGGTCTATTCAGGAAATGAGTAATTGCTACACCATTGTGTTTTTTGCTTTCTCTTAAAATTGCTAGTTTAGCTGTTGCCTATGAAGTTCTAATCTGAACCTGGTAAAACAAGAACAAGTTGCTGACTTGGACTGGCGTTGAATCTTGACTTGGGTCCCTTTGCATGATTTCTGCCATAATCTGCAACGTTTCCAACACCACAGCTGCTCACCTTCAAGAGAGGGTAGCTGCTGATTCCTTCCATGTTGATAAAAGGTCCTCCAAAGTCTGGCAAAGTCAGGCCCCACAGCTCAAGTAAGACTACACTGTTTTGGCATGCCATCCTTGAGCAATGAGTGGCCCTGGTAAGTCCCCTGCAAGGGACTTTGAGCCACAGCCCTGTGCTGCTGCCTTTCTGCAGCACTTCTTCATGAGGGGAACACTCTTCAGGCTCCAACACTTCCAAGCTGTTGTAGTCCCAAAGTTTTCACTTCAGGTTGGAGGGCTGAGAAAAGCAGTTTCAGTGTCTTACACTATTAATTGTTGTCATCTGGTAACCCTGTTTATCTGATGGTTTCAGGAGGCCGTGAGACTCAGAGTGGCATGGCTATGCTGCCTGTGCAGAATCTGGACCACATCTGCTGGTTATTTAAACTTTTCCAGTAGTATGCCCTTCTCCGCCCCCCCCCCCCCCCCCAAATAAACACAGCAGCAGAAAAATATGTAATTTTTGCAGTAATTGTGATTGTAACAATTGCTTGTAAAGATATTCCCAGTGCATCTATAGCAGCAACTAGGGATCTTCTCTTTACCTTCTCAACCTTCTGCTCCAAATCGAACACTTTCATCTGAGATGTGTGTTGAATTATTTAGAAGGCTGTTTTGATCTTGTAATCATTTTCTATCATCTCTATTTTTTTGGTGGGCTTTTTCTGCCAACCATGATCATTCACATAGTCATTAAAAAAAAAAACAAAAAAACCTGAGACATAGCCAAGACCCAAGAACTCCATCTGGTACTAGTATTGCATCACAATATGAATCATAATTTTCACCAGCCACAAAAAATGTTGTAATTTAGTTTTGGCTTATCTATAACACAAGGCTGAGCTAGGCAGAGAGCAGTCTGGATGAATCTGTTACGTGTAGTTGTTTAAAGTACAATGCTGATCTCCCTTTGCATCATTATAAGTAATTTTCCATCTTCAGAGTACTTTCAGACCATTTGTATTTGGTCCTAACACCTTGGAGAAAGTGGTGTTATGGAAGTTGTCTGAGATGGAGAGGTTCAGGGACCTGCTTTGAGCCATGGAAGGAGTTGGTATCAGGGCTAAAATCTGTTTTCTGTAATTCCTATCATGTTTTAAAGACCCGTGTTGTACATTTGATTCCCAGTCCAGAGGTACACCCCCCCAAGAAAAGCCAACTAAAACTTATATCTACTTTTTAATTTCTATTTTTTTTACAGTGCAGTGGCTATATTTTACTGTTCCACTTCTAGTACAGCACCACTAACACAAGTTTCAGCGTGGCAGCAGTGGGAATAAGAGGTATTTGTTACAGATGACAGCTTAGTGTTTCTCATAATGACATCTCTGTGCAAATGATAATTCAACAATTCTGTGTTAGAGTTGTGTGATGGCAACAAAATTTTCCGAATCGAAGGTATGGGGGATAATTAGGACTTCTGCTAATGATTCTGTTCGTTTTTATTTTTTCCTTCTCAATGAAATGAGATTCACACAGATTAATTACTACCTGCTATAAATAAACCCTGAGAATGGCAATCTGCATCGCAGAGGCAGAGGGTAGCTGTCATTTAATATATCACAGCTTTACATGCACCTGTTTGCCCAATGCTGTTGCCATGGGAACCACACTTTATAAAGGAAGCTCTGCATAATTAGCATGGATCAAGGTCTATATCAATCAGAATAATTTGGAAGAGTACAGAGAGCCCAAAGGAGAAGGCAAAGCTGCTTGTCTCAGTAGGGAAGGTATCAGACCTCTGCTGTGTGGTAAATAGCAAGGCAGTTACTGGGAGGATTCAGCAGAATTAGCAAATATAAGGGAACCAAATTATACAAAAACAAACTTTGTCCCTTTGGTTTTCATTATGAAACACTGTTAGAATGGGCTTTGAAAAGTGAACAAAGACAAAAAAAATGTAATCAACTTGGAGGCTTTGTCACAAACTGGGCAAAATCATAGGTTGCACAAATGCCGTCAGGCTGGGAGTCAGGCAGCGATGCCAGCAGTGCTGGTTGGCACTAACAGCTATACCTGTTTATAGCTGTTCATAACAGCTATACCTGTTTGGCCTTTGTGCCTAGAGGTCCTTGCTTTTTGTCTAAACCTGAAAGGCACATGGCACACTTACAGATGCAGGTATGTGACCAATGTGTCACCGCAGTCACAATACAGCAGATTAAGGGTAGAACAACAGCTTTAACTTCAGTTTCATTGTGTTCTTGTGTCAGAAATGTCATTGTGAGAAAGAGTGCTCAGTGGTTTTATAAAAACGCCTGTAAAAAAAATGAAATTTGTTTTTAGAAAGTCTGGAAGCATTCTGTGTCTGTGTGCGTGTGTGTCCATATACAAGTGAATGATTGCGAGCGAGTCTTCTGCTGATATTGTCTTGGCTGTGAGGCTCAGCTGGAAGTGATACAACTTTAGTTAAGCGACTACAGGATAAGAGCTGTGTCAGTCTCTGTAGCTGTGTGTGAAGTGGTAACTTTGAATTCTTTAGAGGTCAAATTTGAATGCAAGTGACAATGGTGTAGCATCATATTTGTGTTAATAATAAACCTTAATAATGTGAGCTATCAAAGCAGTTCAAAAGGAAAAGTGATGGGAACTCAAAAATTTGTGCTATTCAGTATCAGTAATGCTAGAAAATAATTTCAAATACAGTGAGTGGTAGAGGTCATCCAACAGAAGGACTTCTGGTAAAACAGTAATGTGGTGGGGTGTAGTACATGTATTGTCTGGGCTTTTGAAGATGCAGTTACTGAAACCAGTCTAGGTTTGAGGAATTTGTAGACGTTATACATTAGACCTTATACGGGAAGTTATAATTCTCGTGGGACACTGGAATGGCCTATGCTAATTCATTAAACTTATTTTGGAAGATCATGGTAATTTCCTATATTGGCCAGATTGTGAGGAAAAACTGGAATTAAAATTACAAATCACTTTGGTTCATTTGCATATTTTAGTCTATGCTCCTAAAATCCTCACCACTAGGATTTTATTAATACGCAAGCTTGTTGCCTCACTGAGAGTTGCACCAGACTGCAGACTCAATAAAACTCCTTTGCTACACATGAACAAGTTTAGAAGAGAAGAAGGTGAGGCGGTTCTTTATCTTTGCTGATCCTTGGCACAAGATGAAAAGGTTTCCACCCATGCTATATCTGCTTTTTGTCCTACTGGAGCTAAAAGAGAGAGGGTGCTTGACAGACACAGGTGCAGCTTTGGATGCCACTGTCACAGAATACAGAAAAAACACCCCTCTTTGCTGTTATACAGGACAGGGCAGGTACATGAGCCCTGGATGTCTTGCCCTGCAGCATCCTCACCGCTGGGTTTCAGAGCTGTGCTCTGTCTGCCTCTCTTCTTCCTCCCCCTTGAACTCCCTCATGCATAGTGTCACAGCTTCAACAGGCAGAGCAGTGAGTGCCCTCTCCTGAAGCAGGTGGTCAGAGCACTCATTTGGGAAAAGCGGTTTTGAATCCTCCTCCCTAAAGTGGGGCACTGGAAAGGAGAGCCAGGGATGCAACCTTTCTTACTTAGCAGTGCACCCTCCAGCCTGGCTTTGCATCAGGCCAAGCTAGGTGCTGCTGTGGCTATCCTGGGCAGACTCAGAAGAACTTGAGGCATGTGACAATTGCTAATTAAAAAGGAAAGTGTGTAAGGAGTTCAAGTTCTTCCAAGGAAAGGTTGCAATTGAGCCAAGTCTTTTGGGGTGTAACTTTGCAGGGAGGTACCTAGGTTCCACAGAAAATCCTGTTTTTATGAGCCAATTTAGCTTCAAGTCACTATTCCAAGTTAAGCATTATAGCTATGAGAGAAATGATGCAATCTAAGTACTTTCATAAATTCAATTCATTAAAATAATATTTCCTCTGGCCTCAAAAGTGCCAGATCTCATGATATATCCATTTGAAATTGTTAGATACTTTTTTTTTGGTATTGTTTTTCAGTAGAAGAATGTTGCCTCAAGACTAGGAACATTTGGTACAATTTAGTTGATTTTAGAGATGTGTTCTCATTGGAATTATTCCTCATTTTACTTTTGTATAAAGGAGATAAGAAATAGGTCTGTAACTCCAGTGCTGCAAATCTTCTTATACCTGTACTGTAATCATTTTGAAAGAAAGGGAAAAACTTAGTCAGAAAAGCTTAAGTGGTGTGGAGACATAAGTTTTGGAAGGTAGTCTTTGTGCTACATTAAGATTGAAGGATGGCATAGACAAGCAGTTAGAATAATTTCCTAACCTATGTCAAATTATTCTGTGATTTGGTAAAACAGCAGGCTGGATTTTTCTCAGTGTGTCAGCTTCTATTTTTCTTCCAAGGTTTTTTTTTTTTTTTTTTTTTTTTGATTTAAAAACTCTATCTATTTTGTTCCATTTATTAAAACACAAGTGAAAAATGAATGTAAATTTTCCTTAAATATATGACCATCTATCTATGCATCACATACATCATACCTGAGGGAAAAGGATGAATAAAAAGTCTCCTAGTATGAAGCCTTGAACAACTGGATGGAAACAAAGATTACATTTAAGAAGACATTTCTAGTGTTTATGAAAGGGGCTGGATTGTGATGACAGAAAAAAATAATCTTGTAGCAATTTATTAACAAGGCAAAAGTCCATAGCCTGGGAAACTTCCCTGGCTGCACAATTAGAGGTACTTCAATGGTAATTGTGAGGGGATCATCCCTCATGGAGATTAAATAAGAGATTACCCCCTCCCCCCCCAATTTGGAAAGACTGCTGTTACCAAAAACTAGAGTGAAATCACTGAATCATTTCATGTGTGCCTTCAAAACTCTCTTTCATCACGGCAGACTCTAATCACTACCAATCACTATCTGTACAAGAAATTGAGGTGAAATGAAAGCCTGGTATCTGCATTGTCAATTCCCAAAGCCAGCCAATGAACTTCATGTAAAAATGTGATCATATTCTAGGCCTAATTGCAATGCATCTGAAAATGGAGACTACAGAAATCATTCTAGCTTTGGACTTACTGTTGATTTATGGAAAATGATGAATTCACCCCCTTCCCAGGTAGGAAAATGGCATCAGAGATGTCCTGATGCTTCTCTCCATCTGAAGTACAAGCAGCAACTGAGTTGGTGCTTCTTGTAAAGTCACAAAACATCAGTAAATTCAGAAAACTTCATCCTTACACCTAATAGGTTTTTCAATGAATAGTGTTTAATAAACACCAAGTGATGACACAGGCACAATTGTGGGAAAGATCTTTAAAGGTCTGAGGATTAGCATAATGCATTTGGAGTTTGAATTTTGCTTGGAAATTGCTTGGTCCAGTCTGTCCCTCATGGACCAAGCGTAATTTTTTAATTTTTATTTTTATTTTTGGAAGCATGACTCTGTTTTGTTTTGCTTTAGCTACCACACTTGAGACCTGCTTAAGTGTGTGTTGTGTGTGTCACACTGGAGAGCAGCTGTTTGCCTTTACTTCCTGCCCTTTCCCCTCATTTTTTTTTTTTTTTCTCCAGTCTTTTTTCTCTTGTGGTGTTCTTTTACTCCACATTCAGGGCTAGACACCTGGAGTGGGAAAAGCAGTGAGCCAGAATTGGTTCTGTAAGCTTGCCTCTCTGGCAAGGCACATGGCAATAGCTCTAGCTCCTCATCGTCGTTGTTGTGGTATTATGCAGGGTTACCACACTGACTTTTCAGTGTAAAACTGGCACAACGGGCTTTTTGAAAGTGGTGTGTAATTCAGATATATCTTCTGTAGCCATGCAAGTCATGTTTTGGGGTTCCACACTGTGGAGGAAAAAGGGAGTAGGAAAAGAGTCAGATCTCTGTAGCCCCCAAATACTGTTACCTCAAGCAGTGGGTCCATTTGCTTCTGCTAACATATGGAAGTGCTTTGGAGAGCAAAGGAATCCAGAATTTTGCCATTTGGGTGGGACTGGGCGTGAAATGTCACATATCCTCATTGGGCTCTGTTAGCCCATTTTGAGCTGCCTATGTTGGGCATGAATGCAAACACAGATCTTGACAACAAAGAATGAGAAGTAAAAGAACTACTTAATGATGGTGCAAGAAAAATGCAGCATCATAGAATCATAGAATATCCTGAGTTGGAAGGGACCCTTAAGGATCATCAAGTCCAACTCTTGACACCGCACAGGTCTACCCAAAAGTTCAGACCATGTGACTAAGTGCACAGTCCAATCTCTTCTTAAATTCAGACAGGCTCGGTGCAGTGACCACTTCCCTGGGGAGCCTGTTCCAGTGTGCAACCACTCTCTCTGTGAAGAACCCCCTCCTGATGTCAAGCCTAAACTTCCCCTGCCTCAGCTTAACCCCGTTCCCGCGGGTCCTGTCGCTGGTGTTAATGGAGAAAAGGTCTCCTGCCTCTCGACACCCCCTTACGAGGAAGTTGTAGACTGCGATGAGGTCTCCCCTCAGCCTCCTCTTCTCCAGGCTGAACAGGCCCAGTGCCCTCAGCCGTTCCTCGTACGTCTTCCCCTCCAGGCCTTTCACCATCTTCGTAGCCCTCCTCTGGACACTCTCCAACAGTTTCATGTCCTTTTTATACTGTGGTGCCCAGAACTGCACACAGTACTCGAGGTGAGGCCGCACCAGCGCAGAGTAGAGCGGGACAATCACCTCCCTCGACCTACTAGCGATGCCGTGCTTGATGCACCCCAGGACACGGTTGGCCCTCCTGGCTGCCAGGGCACACTGCTGGCTCATATTCAACTTGCTGTCTACCACGACCCCCAGATCCCTCTCTTCTAGGCTGCTCTCCAGCGTCTCATCGCCCAGTCTGTACGTGCAGCCAGGGTTTCCCCGTCCCAGGTGCAGGACCCGGCACTTGCTCTTATTGAACTTCATGCGGTTGGTGATCGCCCAGCTCTCCAACCTATCCAGATCCCTCTGCAAGGCCTTTCCACCCTCATCCGAGTCCACAACTCCTCCAAGTTTGGTGTCATCAGCAAACTTGCTCAAAATACCTTCTATTCCTACATCCAGATTGTTTATAAAAATATTGAAAAGTACCGGCCCTAAAATGGAGCCTTGAGGGACCCCACTGGTGACCGCCCGCCAGCCTGACGCAGCCCCATTCACCATAACCCTTTGGGCCCTGCCCATTAGCCAATTGCTCACCCATCGGATGATGTTTTTATTTAGCTGTATGGTGGACATTTTGTCCAGTAGGATCCTATGGGAAACCGTGTCAAATGCCTTGCTGAAGTCCAAAAAAATCACATCAGCTGGTTTCCCTTGGTCCACCATACGGGTGATCTTATCATAAAAGGAAATCAGGTTAGTTAGGCAGGACCTACCCTTCACAAACCCATGCTGGCTGGGACCAATGACTGCTTTGTCGCCCAGGTGCGCCTCAATAAGTTCGAGAACCATCTTCTCCATGATTTTACCAGGCACTGACGTGAGACTGACAGGCCTGTAATTGCTTGGGTCTTCTTTCTGACCCTTCTTGAAAATCGGCACAACATTTGCCAGCTTCCAGTCTACCGGGACCTCTCCAGACTCCCAGGATAGTTGAAAAATAATTGAGAGAGGTTCCGCGATGACGTCCGCCAGCTCCTTCAGCACCCGGGGATGAATCCCATCCGGACCCATGGACTTGTAGGGATCCAGGTGGAGTAGCAAATCCCGCACACGTTCAGGGTCAGTTGAGAGTTTGTCATCCCCACCGTCCCGGTCCTCCAGCTCAGGGCACCCTGGGTCCCAAAGCCCATCATCGGCATTGAAGACAGAGGCAAAGAAGGCGTTAAGCATCTCTGCTTTGCCTATGTCATTGTCTGTGAGGAGACCTTCCCTATCAAGGAGCGGCCCTATGTATTCTTTAGTTCTCCTTTTTCCATTCACATATCTAAAAAAACCCTTTTTATTATCTCTCACAGACACAGCCAGCTTCAACTCTAGGTGTGCTTTAGCCACACGAATTTTCTTCCTAAAAACACGAACAGCATCCCTGTATTCTTTCCATGTCACCTGGCCCTCCTTCCAGTAGCGAAAGACTCTCTGTTTCCGCCTAATCTCCATTAGAATGTCCCTGGTCAGCCACGCCAGCCTCCTGCCCCGCTTGCCTGATTTGCGATATTTAGGAATTGCCTGATCTTGTGCTTCTAGGAGGCATCGCTTAAAGAATGACCAGCACTGGTAGACATCGAGGCCTTCAAGAGCAGCTTCCCAAGGGACCTTGCTGACTAGTTCCCTGAGCAACCTGAAGTCCGCCTTCCCCATATCTAGGGATGAGGTTTTGGTGGCACTTTTCCTTCTGTCACCGTAAATTTTGAACTCAACCACTTCATGGTCGCTATGACCAAGGCGGCCACCAATCACCACATCTCTCACCAGACCCTCTCTGTTTTCTAGCAACAGGTCTAGGAGGGCACCTTTCCTGGTTGGCTCCGTTAGCACCTGCACCAAGAAGTTATCATCTAGGTGCTTCATGAACCTCCTGGACTTGCTCGTGTCAGCCGTGTGGCACTCCCAGTTAACGTCTGGCAAGTTGAAGTCCCCCATAAGGACAAGGGGAGTTAATCTCGAGGCCTCTCTTAGTTCTGTAAAGAATAATTTATCAGCGCTATCGTCCTGGCCAGGCGGTCTGTAATAGACTCCCACAACTACATCCCCTTTATTCGTTCGTCCCTTGATCCTTACCCAGAGGCTCTCAACTTTGCCATCGCCGACCTGAAGTTCCACACAGTCCAGCCCCTGCTTCACATACATCGCCACCCCACCACCTCGCCTACCCTGCCTGTCCCTCCTGAAGAGCCTGTAACCATCTATCGCAACACCCCAGTCACAGGACTCATCCCACCAGGTTTCGCTTATGCCAATGATGTCGTAGTTGTGGGACTGGGCCAGTACTTCTAGCTCATCCATTTTATTCCTCATACTACGTGCGTTCGTGTAGAAGCATTTCAGGTGTGTCTCCTTACACTCAGCACCTTGTGGATCTAACCAAAGGACCTCACTGGCACACAGCCCCTCTGATTCTAGCGTACCATCCCTTAGGTCTTCACCGGCGTGCCTGGTTTTAGCCCCTTCCCCCTTCGACTCTAGTTTAAAGCCCTATCTGTCAGCCCTGCCAACTCCTGACCAAAGATCCTTACCCCTCTCCGAGAGAGGCGCATCCCGGTGTAGCATAGCCCGGTGTAGCATAGACCTTCCCATGATCAAAGAACCCAAAGTTCTGCCGGTCACACCAGTCTCGAAGCCACGAGTTTAGGTGAACAGCACACCTTTCAGCTTCGATCCCCCCTATCGGAAGGACAGAGGCAAACACAACCTGCGCGCCTGATCCTCTAAGTAGTCGCCCCAAATCCCTAAAGTCTCTTTTGATCGCCTTCAGACTTCTCTTTGCTACTTCATCGCTACCAGCCTGAAAGACCAGTAGCGGGTAGTAGTCAGTGGGCCGTACCAGGCGCTTGACTTTCTTGGCAACGTCCCTGACCCTGGCCCCAGGGAGGCAGCAGACTTCCCTACGGGTAGGGTCAGTCCGACAAATAGGGCCCTCTGTTCCCCTAAGGATAGAGTCTCCCACAACGATCACTCTCCTGTCTTTCTTGGTGGAGGCAGTCGCGATGCATGGAGTCGACCTCCTCGCCCTAGGCATCCTCCTGGGAACACTTTCTATCTCTTCCTCAGTTGCTGGTCTCTCAATCTCCAGGGCCTCAAACCTGTTTCGTAAGGGCACCTGGGAAGGTGGGGCCGGAAGGGGAGGGCATCGCCTGCGATGTCGAGCAGGGACCTGTCTCCATTCCTCCTCAACTCCCAGATCCCCTCCCTCTGCCCGACAGCGACAGGGCAGGGGGTCCACCCCCATTTGGGGTGTCTCACCCCGGTACCTCTCCTCGAGGCCCTGCAGGGAGTTACTCCACAAGTCTATCTCCCGCTCACACTCCCTGATGGCCCTCAACCTCTCCACCTCCTCCTTGAGCTCCGCCACCATGCGGACCAGGTCATCCACCTGCTCGCACCTCACGCACGCAGCGTCTCTGCCTCCCGCCGATGGCAGCAGCAGGCTCTGACACTCCCTGCATCCGGTGACCTGAACTGCTGCATTCTTTAACGGGCAGTCGGTCTGGGTGTATACCGACCTCCTGCAAATCGCTCCGTGCCTGGTGGAGACCATTATCACCTAGCTAAAGACCGTCGTTAAGAGGTGTTCGTGTGGGCAGGGGGTTGCTCTCCGCCCTTCCTGCTCGCCCTGCCTGCGCTAACTGCCCCGCTAACTGCCGCGCCACTCCCTTCTGACGCGCCCCGCCCTATTTGCCCGTCCTGTTCGCCGCTGGTCGCTCGCGCTCCCTAGGGGCTGCCTTTGAACGGCCGGGGAGGGGGCGCTGCTGGCTCCGCCTTCGCCTCGTCAGCCTCCCTCACGAGGGCTGCCGGGTCCTGGCGGCTACCTGAAGTCGGCTCGATGCCGGAGAATTTGCCCTGCCTGGCCCGATCCCCCGCTCCGCTGCAGAACGCGTCTGCCCCGGAGCCGATCGATGGCATCCTAAACCTTCCCTTTGAAACTCAAGGAGTCTTTAGAGATCTGTAGATGGCAAGTGTCGTTTATGTTGCTTAACAGTGTCTTCTGCCACTGACACAGCAGCACTTTGCTTTTCTAGTTAACGCGGCAGATCCAGTCCCTTTCGGATGCTGATGAAAGTTATTTACAACCTCAGAAGAAAGATCAAACTACACTGCGATAACTGGCCCCTGTTGACATTGTCACTTTTCCAGGTCTGTAAGGCAAATGTCGCTTCTGGCTTGCAGCACCCCATGTGTTGTGCATTTTGATGCAGATTTTTATTACCTGGCAGGTGGCTTGGGAGCAGTGGATGGGAAAAAAGGGCCGAGATCAATAACAGCAAATGATCAAGTTGTGTCAGAGAGAGGTCAGTAGGCAGCAGTTGTGGAAGCTGCCCCTTGACATAACCCTTGTGGGGGAGGAAATGGCCTTGATTTCTGAAAAGCATCACACTGTGTTAAGAGTGCCTAATTACAGCTGTCACTGTGGCCATATAACATAGGGCTTTGAACAGGGTTGGTGAATAACTACATTTTGCTCTGATTGTTGGTGCTGTTGCTACTATTTCTTGGTCTTGTGCTGGGCTCATGCTGGCCTGGGTCCCGTAATGTGCTGGCTCTGTACTTTGCTAGTGCCAAGGGGCTGGAAGAGGCCCCAGGAGACTGAGTGCAACCTGACATTGACTGCAGCCATTTTATGCCTGAGATAAGCTTAGCCTGTCTGCTCTTAAAAAGCTTCCCTGTCACCTTCCCTTAATGCACTCTCTTTTGTGTAACAACTGGAGCTGCTACTATTCTGTCTGTAGGCATTTCAACGTAAGATTAACTCCTCCAGCTCAAAAAGGCATGTGGCTAAGACTTTTGGCAAAAGAAATGGGCTGCTATTGTGCTTTTATCTTGCTGTACTTCTTTCAGGATCAGGGAAGTCCTGCTTCCTGCAGTAAGCCTGCAGGTACTATCTGATTTCAGTGATGTACTAAAACCCAAGGAAACTGTTAAAACACAAAACCTCAAACTAACAATTTTTGCTCTGGTTGCACAAACAGGGCTGTGATAGGGAAGGGCCTCGTCAAAGTTTCAGACAGAACCGGCAGTAGATTTATCATGGTTTATATCTCCTCGGAATTAGATGAGCAGCAGATACTGCAGTTTTCTTCCAGCACAATCCAGAAGATGTCTGTAAGCGATTTCTGCATTATAGTCCCTATTTATATCCGTAATTAAAAAAATAATTATCATAGTTATCTTTCTAATTTCATAATTACCTCTTTGAAGTAATAGCTCTATTCCAGGTGTTTTCAAAAATAAAACAGCTAGGGAAATTAATTTCAATTAGAAAGGAAAAAAATACAAACTGAAGTGGATTTTTTTTAAGACAACAGCAAACCAATGACAAAACATAACCACCACAAAAAAAAGGGGGGGGGGGGGGGGGGGAAGAAACCCACAGTGCATTTTTTTGGAGTGTACTTCATTTAGGTAATTAAATCTGTGCAGTGTGAATGAACCATTGGCAGCGGTGCCCTTTTTCAAACGACATTTAGAACACATTAATCTGCTCAGTTCTGAGGCATCCTAGCAGCTTAAAACACATCTGGAGGCAAAGAAATCAGTGAATTCTTAATGGCAATGAATAGTCCTTTGGTACGTAGTACAGATGCTCTAGGCTTTCTCACTTGGAAGAGTTAATAATGGTGAGAAATTTGAGCAGTATACATGTAAATTCATAAGCAATCACAAGTTTATGGCATCTGTATGTTGGTGTTTAGAAGAAAGTTACTTTTCATCTCAAAGAAAATGAGAGAATCCATGAAGGTGAACACTCTTATCTCGACCACTTACTCTTCTTTCACCCTAATCCTTTTTCCAGCACTTCTTATATTGTGTGTGACCACTGCAAATCCTATTTTCTTCCTGAAATAGGGTTGCAAGGGCAAACCATTTGATGTGGGTTATATGGAAAGGAGCTCTTAGGGAGCTGCCGAAGCTGGCAGATTCTGGGAGAAAGTAATGCTTGTTAAAGCTCAAAGTCTAAAGTTGAATTCTGTAGCAGCATCTCTTCTCTTCTCTGGCTCTTGACAACCCTTCAAAATGGCCACTGAAACAGAGCTCCTGAGAACAGATAAGACCTGAAAGGAAAATTGTTAGGGTCACAGCTCTCTTCTGGAGTCTTTCAAAGTGTGCTCACTGCCCTTTCAACCTTGCTGTTCCTGTCAGGAGTTACATCAGCAAGGTCCAGGAGGACCCACATTCCTGCAAGTCCATTGTGAACTACTACAATTTGAAATTTTGGAAACTTATTCCCAGGTTTGAATTCATCAATGCAGGACTTGTAGTGGTCTTGATGATGTTTCAGGTTTAACCAAATGCTTGGTACAAGTGAAGGCCTCAAAATTTAGACCTTTGAATGTGTGTGACATTTGAAAGTGGCCTGGCCATCTCTTAAAATAGGATCCCTGAATTTTTGAGAAAAGAACTAAAACTGTTCTCAATGAGCATGGGCAAGTGTTATGACAGATTGTGATAATGAACAAGAAAATTCATTTCACCTCTTTAGAGGTGTAAATTGTGGTATGGAGGATACTCACTGTCTGAAAGTATGTGCTTGGAGGTTTAGACAGAACTTACCACATATGCTTGTTATGCTAGCCATGTATTATTTCCATTTCAGGGTAAAATCTGGCACTCACCACCTCTTCCCATCACACACATCACCTGAACTAAATGACTGTTTTCAAATGCATTTCTTTCTTTGAATCAAATATCAGTCCTTTAACTAATAGTCTGGGACAACAAACTCAGCAGGGTGATCCTGCGATGGGCACTGGGGAGGAATAGAACGAGAAATGACTGGGGTTCATTCACAGAAAAGATGCATTTCAAATGGAGGGTGGGACTGCAGATCAGAAGAACATAAAGTGAGCATTTAGTGCTTTAAAAAGTATTTGCCTTCTAGGAAAAAAATATTATTTGAACATTGCAAGACATAAATTAATTTGCATTGAATGTATCTTTCATTATTGTTCTTTTTCTTTGTGTTAGAACTAAGGCTATTGCTGCTTAAGGACTTGATCCCTTGCAGCCTTTTTCTCTGTCCTTGATCCTTCAGTGAAATCATAATACTGCATTTTTGGGTGGTATTACTATCATTTCCATGGCAACAGACTGATGTCCAAAGTATGGGATCATGACTTTAGAGCGGGATTATGCAAGGGGAGAAACTGTATTTTAACAAGGACTCTGTCAATAAGAAGAAAAGAAACTTATTAAACATCCATTAATTTTATTATACGTTTCCCTCTCCAACTGAGTTTAATACAAATGAAAAGTACTTTTGTAAAGGGGTTATTTATTTTTTACTTTTTAATGTTGATCAATAAAACCTCGTCTTTAAAGAAAACTGAGCCAAAGAATTGTCATATAGAAAAAAAAAAAAAACCTTATGTAAAATCCTGATAGTAGTTTTTCTTTGAAACAAAGGAGTGCTTTCTCATAACAATAGATCTACATAGCTCAATGATCATAGAAAAAGACCCCAGAAAAGATTAGCTTTATGCATTTATATTCTCCTTAGGAAGTTCTGGGTCACCCCAGCTGTATTTACACTCCATTAGGCTCCCTTAGTCATGATATTTCTCTCTTAAGACTTTGCAGGGCTCCTAACAGTTCTGCCTCTGATCACCAACACCACGGTAAAGGAACCATAGCCCCAGTGACCTGTGCTGTAAACCTTGACATGCCTGGCAGAGGTGACCACCTTCTGACCTGCTTTGGAATATCCCAAACTCACCAGATGTTTTGGAGGACATCATGAAGGCCAGACAATGTTAGAATAGGTCTGTATGCTATTGGCAGTCCAGAGGCATCAAACAGCCTTCCCAAATAAAAACTGTCAGGGTCACCTTTGTTTTGTGTGCTTACCTTCCCTAGAACTGGGGATAGCTTGGAGAGGTCACTTCATGAACACTCTCTAGATATTTCTAAAGAAGAGCAAGAAGAAAGTAAAGGATACCCTGTTTTAGTAGTCCTCTACTGCAAAGATGCAATGGGATTAGTGGACTCATGTCTATGAGGTGGTTCCTAAGGAGAGGCTTTACCAGCTTGAGGTTCTGCCTACTCCCTCCAAGACCTAGTTCTAAACAGCTGTCCCCCAGTGAGGAAACACCAGGTTTTCTGTATGTCCGGGAAGTACCTGTGGAAGGGCTGAAACACCTTGAAACCCCTGAAACTCTCCTCTGGAAGAGGAGAGAGATGGTGAGGTAAGGATGGGGAGGTTGAAGCATGAGTCCCAGCCTGCCTAGTGCTGTCATCTTCTGAGAAGTCATCATGAGTCAACCTATGTTACTCTGAATTCTCTTTCTGACTTTTGCCACCAGAATAAGATGTTGAGGTCTCTGCTCTCATCCCTTGGGCCTTATTCTTTGCTGACTTACGCTGACGCATGTCAGAAGCGCACCCCCTGAGGCCCATATATTGGTGTAAATGAGAGAATCAAACCCTTGCTGCAGTGGATAAAGACAGTTGTAGGCTTGGGGGTCTGTTCTCCCATCAGTGCATTCTGTGATTTATGCACAAAACTCCTACTAGCATCAGTGGGAGAAGGGATACTTATGTTGCTAAACAGGATTTTTTTTTTTTTCTTGGCTGCCTGAAGCTACTCAGCATAAGCCTGTTGTGAAAGTGATTGGAGATTTAGGAGAAGGAATGCCAGAGAGAAATAAGAAAAACAAAACAAATCCTAAACTAAGCAACTGTAAGAATTGTGGGCTTTTTTTTTTTTTTTTTTAATCTGGAGTTTTTTAGCAACTGAAAAACTGTTCTTAATAGTTCTGAGGTCTATAGAGTGGCTGCGTGGGTGGGAATTTGCAGAGCCACTGGTGAGGGTGTATGTACAAGGACACAGAAAGTTGCAAGTGGGAAACCTGAGATCATTCTCATTTCCTTGATCACAATGTTCCTTGTAACAGCAAAACTGTGGAAATACAGCTGTAGCCCTTGCTATTTTGTTAATCAGATTTTGCTCCCTATTCCTTTCTGATCAGGTTGCCAGCTTCAGAGCTGTTACACTGAAGATAAGTTTTTCCTCTTCCTTCTCTGCAATGTCTTCTAAATTTCTGTGCTTCCTTCTGAATTTCTGGTCTTTAACAGAAGGATTACTCTCTTGCCTTTAGATAGATATGTAAGGGTAAGCTACTCCTTGATGTCTTGGGGAGAATCTACCCATTTTGCTACTGTCCAGGCATTGCAGGAAACTGGCTAGAGTTAATCTTTATTAAGCAGAAGCATACAGGACCCACATAGCCTCTATAGTCCCACTATATTCTCATGCTTACCATTTCCTTTATTGATTTGCCTGTCTAAATGAGTACTTCTAAACTCTGTGGGAGTTTTCCAATTAGATAAAAGGCAATTCATGTCACCCTGCTGCAGCTTTAACAGCCATAACCAAGAAAGTGCATTGAGGACTTCTCAGCAGAACAACCTAGTTTAATCAAGGCGGCCCCCTTCAGTGCCGCCTCATCTGCAGGATATCTCTCTCAACATGCAATGCTTGTTTTACTTGAACTTTAGAGGAATGGGTTGCAGCTCCACTAACAGCTAGGTGGGTAGCAAAGAAGATGCATGAGCCTTCCCTCAGAGGCTGTTGGGGAAAGTGCTGCTGCTTCAGAAAGGCAGGTGTGATGCACACAGAGCTCAGCACCTTGCTCCTGTTAGAGCTGCCTGCAGCATTGCCCTTTCCAAATGAGAACAAAATGTCTCAGAAGATAGGCACTGGTGCTTATGTGAGTGGTGCTGCTGCTGTGATAGCCGAGTCCGAGAAACCTGCTGGCAGACAGAGTTGAATGGGCATTTGCTGAGTGCTATGTGTTTTCTGGGGAATTATCCTTTTGTGGGAGAAACAAGTTTTCTTGTACACCCAGAGAGCATGAAAGACCTGGACAGATGCTCCTCTTCTCACCTTCAACAGGGTCTTCTTGGTTTACTATCCAGCACTATGTCCCTTCTGGTCTCCTTGACTGTTCCAGTGACGCAGCCCACACTACTCTCTTTTTGAGGCTGGGAGCAGTCTCCAGGCTTTATGCGGCTTCCTGTCCCCATTAGCAGCCTCCCAGCAGGTCCTTTTTCACCGTGGGCCAAACAGTAGCATTTAAGTGCTGCTGAAGGCAGGGTGGGAGCAGGGGGACAACTGAAGGGGATGTAAAATGCTTCTCTCAGCCGGGAGGAACACGGCCTGCCCAAGTGCTGGGGCTGCACCAGCACGTAGAGTAGTGCAGCGTGGTCCCACTAGGTGGGAGCCCAGCATCAGGATTAGGGCTGTTTATGGTTCTGCTTCTCACCTCTTCCTGCCCCTCTCCAGGAATGGTTTCTAAGCTCCCTTGAACAGCACAAAATGAAGCAGTTACAGGCTTTACTTCATTTTTCTCTCTCCTTTTTTTTTTTTTTTTTTTTTTTTTTCCAAGGATAGGAAGTGCCTCTGAAGCGCTGCTTTGAAGCCTGTGCATCTGTACACCTGTGAAGTGTAGGAGAAGCTGGTGGACAGGGAGGCAGTCTGGGGAGGACAATATGGTTGGAGAATGAGCAGCATGTTCTGGGGGAAAGCCTGTGAGTCTGTTTATCACCTATATATAGGACGGCCGGTGTGAACCTGTAGTGGATAGTGAGCAACCAGCTGTTCCTCGTGCTTTGCCTAGAGCTCTGAGAATGACAGAAATAGAAAGGGAAAACATCCTTAGGCCTATGTATTTGTTTTTAAGAGAGAAATATGACTGGGTAAACAGAACTTCATTTGCGCTGTTTTCTACCTGTAGTTCTCTTGGAAGATACTGTGGCTTCACAACGACTCAGAGTCACTGAATGGCACTGACCTGAAGGAAGGGGATGGGATTCTCTTTGTGTACTCCATGGTCTCATTTGCTGTCTGGTGTAGGGTAAGGTATGTACATAGTGTCCTGTAATGCAGGAAGAGCTCATAGCTTTGACTGGAGAGGACAGAAGCAGGGAAGTGAAAACTCATATGTGACCTATCTAGATACTGGGCAGAACTGTAATTTCTTTAACTGTGTAAGGTCCTTCCCAGAAATTTTCCAGTATCAGATGGTCTTTACCAAGGAACGGATCCATCAAAGTGCTACTTGGGACTCATGGGCAATGCCACCATGTGCCCCAAACTGTGATCAGAGTCTTGTGGAGTACTGGGTGGTCAAGGAGTAGTTCTCAGTTCCAGCTTCCCAGACTGTAACCACAGTTTTGGTGAGGGGTAATACGTTTTACCACTGCTGAAGTTAATGCTGTATTTTGTTGAGTAGGAAGGAAGAAGGCGGAATCTTGTTACTCTGTTTCTAATCCAGTTTAATTTGTGATCTATAGGAAGAGGTGATGCTTTTTGGTGGTGGTGCTGCTGATTTTGTGTTTTATTTTGAGAGAGGGTGAGGGTGAGAGAGAGTGAATAGCATTTGGTTAAGGTTCTCCATTATTTCAGGTTAGGATGTGTCTATGCATCACCTCTACAGAGCAACTACAGAAAATATGCTGTGATCTCAGAAATTATGGGTGTTTTGTGTCAGGTTCTTTTCATTTTCCCAGGGTTTTTGAAGGAAGGTGACTGTTCCTTCTTGCTTCAGAAACTGCTAGTGCTCCTTCTGCAACAACACAAAGCTACAGAAGTACCTCAGGTCCCCCTCTTCAGGTTGCTGGGACAGGCTACCTGTAAGAGATGCCTTGGACTCTCTGTGGCTTAGAGCTCACCTGGTGCCTTCTGGCTGGGGCAGTGTCGACAGAGCTGAGAAGCTTGTCAGTGCTTTTTGTAGCTCAGCAAAACCAGTAGTTGGACTTTTCTGTGTTTGCAAGGTGCTACCACGTCACCTTTACGTTGTAAAGAAGTGAGTCACTGTGAAAGGTAATGTGCTTTTTTGGAATAATGTGGCTCTTCGTTCAGCTTTAGCAGAAAGTGCTGTGAGCAGTTCTCCTCTCATTGCCACATGTGTCAGCTGGGATGAGCACTGCAGTAGCTCTGCAGTCTGTTCTCCTGCAGCACTTTTTGAAAGTACATTAGCCGGCCGCTTTTGAAGTCTCATTCTGCTGCCCTTCACTGCAAGACTACTCGAATCCTCCCATTGAGTATGGTGCCCATAAGTTGTATGTTTCCAGGCTGTCACTCTCAGTCCTCTGAGTTATTGGAGTTTTCTGAGGAAATGGTGTTGAGGTCCAGCTAGCAAACTGCTCATCTGTAATTTGTCCCTCCTGTCCACACCAACAGCAACCCCTTGGCCAACCTGCAGCTTGGCATTGCCAGTATGTTAATGCCACCTGGCTGCTGTAAAGCGGAAAGGGAGATGGCTCTGCTCTGCTCCCCTTTCTTCTGGGGTGTTGCCGGCCATGTTAATTCATGTCTGTCTCCTCTAGCCTTCCCGTTTTTCCATTAAACTTGTAGGAACTCAGGACTATACCCTCCTTTTTCAAGTTTGGGTGAAATTAGCTATTGAACTCAAAAGGTGGGGGAGGACTTGCAAATTCATACATTCACTGGACAGACAGCATGAACATATAAGCATCCTATTAGAAAACTAGGTTAAAAATAAATAGTAAAATGCCTGGAAATTTACAGCATAGCTCTCCTTATCTTAAACATCATCATATGATATGATACTTGTCTACACAAATCATTGTAAAAATATTCAGCAGGGAAAAATAGGGGAGAAAAAAACCACAAACCAAATAGTCATGGTAAATGGTATTTTTCAGCTCTCACTGGAGCATAAGCAGAGAAGCAGAAACTCGACATCCCCAACTGAAATGACTAGTGTGTTACTAATTTCTCACATTGAGAGACTGAGAGCAATGTGAAAAAGCAAATGTTAAAAAGAGTAAAAAAGGAGTTGAAAATTATTTGCTGGCAATTTACATTTTTTTTTCCTACCAAAATCTAAGGAAGTTCATTTTTTTTTCAAAATCTGTTTTAAATGCCTCTAGCTGTAAATGTTACAAATATACTGAAGGACTTTATTAATTTTAAGAATCCTTTAACCTTGCTTTACGTCATCTGAGAGATGTAGCTTTACTCAGGTATATGTAATCACCAAGAAAGTGCTGCGTCAGAGGGCAAGATGAATAGAATTAAGGTTGCCATGGGTACTTCACTTTCGAATTTCTTCACTTTTGAATTTAAAGTCTAAACATAAAAATCCCAGTAATTTTTGGCTTTTGTAGTTTAGCATTGAACACACACATAAATTAGCAGCTTACTCATGGCTGCAGTGTAGCTATTACTGTCTAATGTATAATTCCATGCACACAGATAAGCTTTGTTTTTACTTGTTCTCTAAGTTTTTAATTGCCTAGTGTTTTGCAGTACAACATAAAGAGCAGGTGTTTGGAAACCATGTAGAACTAAAGGGGGTGGAAAAAAAAATAAAGGAGATGCAGGTTATCTTTTGACTGAGAAATTTCCTCTGGCATTTGGAAGAATGGAGTGGAAGATAAATGAAGACCAGCATTCGGCTGGGGGTTTTATGGAGACTAGTGCAGGCTATAAAAAAAATAATCTGAAGGAGCCTTTGAATAAAGGCATGTGAATGTCATTGACTGGGGGAATATCAAATTACAGAGTGTTTCTTCTCCTTTATGCAAACCTGGGAGAGAAGTCTGTTGCTGGGAGGAGGTTAACTGATTCTAGCCTGAAAGTTTGATCAAAAAGCTGCACCAGGCCTGTTTGATGTTCATGCCGGCACCTTGAGAGGCATGCGGATAGTGCAGTATGTGCTGCACTGAAATACGGGGAGCTGAAATGCTCCCAGGAGACGTGGACTTGCCTCCACTGCTGCTTGTTGCCCCTCTAGCAGGGGCCACAGGCACGCAATGCAGGACGAAGCCTTGAATTTTGTGTTCTGCAGTGTGTTGCTAAAACCTTGGCAAAAGATGCTGAGACCCCTTCAGGCTTAAAATACAGGGCAATACTCTCATCTTCTGTTGAACAGGCACAGGCGAGAGACCCAGGCTACACCTGGCTGCAAAACTCTTTAAGGAATGTTTTCCTCACAATATCTGTATCCATAGCCAGAGCCAGGCAGCTGCTGAAGGAGCTGCCTGAGTTTGTAGTCATGGCATAGCTGCTGGGGAAGCCTTTCCTTAGTGTTGGGGAGAGTCTTGCAGCCTCCTTTGCTTCTTGCATTGCAACGTGAGAGGACTGGTTGCCACATGAGCTGCTGCTGCTGCCTGGGTATGTCGCTGGCCTGGGTATATCTCTGGGCACGCTCGGTGGGCTGCTGTCCTAGCTAATAGGGGTCCTTGAGGATGGGATGCTCCCACATCTGAGTGATGTGAGGAACCTCATCCTGCCCATCCTCTTGGCTGGCGCGGGATTATTCCCCATGGTGTATTTTCAAGTGCTTTCACTCGCTTAATTGATTCCAGTGGTGGGGTTTTTGTTCCTTGTCTTGGGAGGCAAATTTTGAAATATAACGGACTTCCTTGTTGAAAAATATTTTCTGATATGCTGCCTACACTTTTGCTGGTTTAATTACTACTGCCATTTTGCAATTGCCAATGCTAATTACCATTGCCATGTTCATTTGTAAAACAATGTAGTGAGTGCTGAACTAAGCTGGCATTTTAGGATTCCCACTGACTCTGAAAAATGCAGCTGGATGAATGCTCATGCTGTGGGAAACTCTCCAGTAAAACACAACATTTTATTCTAAATCAAAGTAAAGCATTGAAGTGAAAAAATATCTTGTGAAATAAGAAAAACAAGAAAAGGAGCACTTAAAATCAAAATAAATTTTTAAAAATATTTTTTTAATTTGACATTATTATAAAAAATAGCCTACATTTTTAATCATTTTCTGTTTTAATTCTTTCTTTACACCTTAACTTCTTTACACCTTAACTTATTTATTTATTTGTTTATTTATTTTTAAATGACTGCTACTTTTAGAGCAAGAGAAGCATTCTCAGCCTGGCTGATGTGTCCCTTGATTCAGATATATGGTCATGCACCATTCATTGGAGCACACAGTTGTTTCCTCACTAATGTATTAACTTCCTTGAACCCCAGGGCACCTGAGGAATTGGGATCCCTGCCTCTGAGACAGTCTCCTGATAGCATCCTTTTTCATGCAAGCACTGACTTCTTGACTTCACAGAGGTCCTCAATTGTTCAGCCAAAAATCCAGGAAAACCAAGAAACCTTCCCTGGAGATCATGGAAAAGTTGGACTTCTCTGCAATTGCCACAGTCCTATAAACAGCTAACTTTTTAGTACCTTCCCATGGAAAACTATTTTGCTGGAAAAAATTTTGAGCATGTGTAAGGAGGGCGTATCAAGGGAGTAATGTACAAGCAAACAGAGAAATGATGGTTATCTTGGAGCACCTCTGCTGGCAGGACTAAATTCCTTCTGATTACTGGAGATACATTGGTATGCTCTTCTGCCTCTCCTAGTCTTGTGAGACATTCCAGAGGATATCTTTTTAATGATAATGGCCACACGTTATAAGATATGCCTTGAGACGAGGTGCTTTTTTAAGAGTATATACTGTTACCTGCATTACAAATGTGACACTTGTGGTATGAGTTAGTGAGAGTTAGTCTTGATAGTGTTCAGTTGTTATTTCAGCTTCAGTGCATTTTAATCATGCTTCCTCCATCAAACACAGTGAATATTTCCATTCTTCATTCATGTATTTTTTTTTCCCCATAGCTCTTTGAGACAAACCAGAGCAACAGGATTATTTCAGTTCTTCTGTATGTTTGTGCATCTCTTAGCAAAAAGCACAGCATTTAAAAATCCAAGTCTTTTTGGGAAACTGTTGCTTTTGCCCTAACTATGTGATATTCGATAATACCTCTAAAACTGAAGTGTGCTGGAGTGTTTAAGACTGGAAGAATGTTTAATAGCAGGAAAGGAACCTATACAGAGAATTGTATTTTATTTATTTATTTATTTATTTTTAAGCCCAGTTGCCGGGGAATTTGCAGTGTCTAGCCAAAGCAAAACAATAGTGGGCAATCGGAAGTGGAGGAAGCCAAAATCTCAGTAGGATCAGCAGTGCTCAGGCTGGGGGCTGGAGGCAGGAACTCTGAAGTTCTCCTGATTTGTTCCCTGAGGTATGTTCTAATCTGGGGCAACTCATCTACTTCAGCTCTTGCTTTGGTTTTTCTGTCTGTAGAATGAAGATGATGATGCTTGCAATGATCAAGATGAGGAATGTTATGCAAGTGGTTTTTGTTTGTTTGTTTAAGATTTAAAATGAATATGAAGATGGGAGGTCACTGTATGCCTCTGCCTGTCTCAAGTTCCCTCTCACCATTGGTTCTTAGAGGAGTGTCATTTTGGAGTTAGCTGAAATCTCTGGCGCTTTTCACTGTTTTTCTATTCTCTCCCTTTCCCCTTTGGGTTAATCTTTTTATTAAGTCACAAAACTGGCTCAAATTCTCTGCATGCTGTGGAGGGGAAGACTTGAAGTGAAATCCCAGTAGAGAGGCTGGTTCTTTAATACCATATGAGGGAAAACAGCTAGAGTGGAAGAGTTTTTAGGATAGGGCCTGCTTTGCAGTGTCAGAAAGGGCAACAAGATGAGCTCCAGTGAAAACAGCTGAGTCACATGTAAATAAGAATGGGATGTGAAGTATATTTCATGCAGCAATTCTCTTCAGCGGAGAAATGGAAAAGAAATCTATCATGCACCTGATTTACCTTGCTGTGTTCCTTAGCAGGCTGGTTTTGCATGGCTTTCTGAATACTTGTCCTGGGGTGCCACGATGTACCCGTTCCTCTTTAGGCCCCTCTGTCTTACTGTTATTTTAATATTTCCTTTGGGTGTCTCTTGTCTCCTATGGATAACTAAGCACAGGCTATCCTGAAATCTTAATCTGAGACAAAATTTTAACAACTTTGGTATTAATTGGAGATTGTTTCCATTACATCAGGCTTTGTATTTATTGATGTGTATACTGAATAAAACAACATAAGCCCTGTTATGTAAACATTCTTCGGAGGATTATTCCCTGTAGTTGAAATTTATAGTTCCCTGTAGTTTGGAAACATCAAAAGTAGGTTTAAAGAAATTTCTGCATGCAGTCTTACCATTAGTCTGGAAGCTATTTTATATATATTCTTTGTGCACAAAAACACACCAAAAACCCGTTAAAGTATTTTAAAAGGTTTTAATCAAAAGTATCAATCAACTAAAATGAAAGTACTGTTTATGTCATTGCAGGGTTTAGTACAACACTGTTCTTGTATGTTAGGTATATGCCCAGAGAGGTTTGTCATATGGCAGCTGAGGAAAGGCACCATTAGAATTAACGTCTAGTTGAACTTTGAAAGAGCCTTGTGTGAAAACAATGTCACACAGCATAAGAATGATTAATTAATTACAGTACTCTGAAGATGCAAAGTACTATGGAAATCCCAGGCATTCATCATAGCATTTAGACTGTAATGGCTGATTTGATTTTGCTTTCAATGAATCATCATCAAAGAAATTTTTTTTTCTCTGAATATTTTCACTATTTTCCATATGTGTTTTATTAGAGTATGATGAACACACACAAAGGAGAAACATTTAATTTATTAAAATCAGATCCTGCCAGTATTAGTGGAGGCACTTTCAGTGCTTTCCCCTGAGAAAATCTAGATAATCTTGGACAGAATTGCATGTCTGAACCTTTTTGATGATGCTGAGATGTTTACCAACTTTTCTTTATTAAGAACAGAGTAAGCAATAAGATCTACATTGGCTTTATCCAAGGGGAAGATAGTAAAAGTCGTATTTCCTTGAACTGTGTTATTACTGTTTGAAGAGCTTATAGATAACATTATCCCGAGGAGTATTTTCTCTTCTCTTAATAATTTTAATAAAATAGGAAGTTATTGTGCTGTGGCCAGCTGCATATCATTTTTTTTGTTAAGGATGCAGTCTGGCTGACATCAGTAACCAAGCACAGATTATGTATTTTAATTTTTTTATCAGAGATCTGCTCACTGAGCTGCCTTGACATGAGCAGAACAGTAGTTTTGTCTGTCTCTCAGTGCACCCTGACAAGGGGCAAAGTGTGTCAGGAGTTTTGTCACACTTCTCTTTTGTGAGAATAATAATGGTCAGATTTTTAGTGCCTTATCAGACTTGGAAGAATTTCTGTTGCACAGAGGCATGACAGAATTTTTCTTTCTGTTTTTCAAAGCTACTCCAGTGTTTTCTTGGTTTGTCATCTTTCTTTTCAACATGACTGTTGCCATGTACCATTGGTTTACAGACAGTGCTATGATAGAGATATTTCTTGCAAACTTCTTGTAATGAATTTGTGACTGTCTCTGCAAAGGCGTCCTCATAGTAAGTGATCTTTTTCCTGTGGAGCTCAGCGAAGGAAGCCAAGATGTTCAGCTCTGGGAACAAAGACTCCCCAGACATTTTTTCCTGAAAACAAACAAACTTCTCTCTGTCTCTCTCTCTTTTTCTCTTTCTTTTTTTTTTTTTTTTTTTTTTTTTCCTGTTAGTAGCAGAAGTTCTTTTGCACTCTGAGTTTTGACAGAAGTGACCCATTAAGCACCAACATTGCTGTTACGTGCAGTGAAATCTCTCATACCCTCAACTGGTGCTCAGGTGCCCTTTGCACCTTCTGTTATGGTCCATTTTCCTCTTGAGGCCTGACATTGGCCTGACCAGTTTCTCTGAGGTGGGAATGCCCTGGCTGTTCATACAGGTCAGAGGGTCTTTCAAGCATGTTTGTCTCACAGTGCTTATTCCCTTACATTAGTGTTAATCTTCCTTGTCTGTGCACTTTATTTTTGCAGCAATTCTTTCTTTAAGGAAGAGTTGTTAATGGTTACAAGATGCTTGCTGTTTATTTTACTTTATTAGCTGATGCAAGACTAATAGTATATGGAATTTTAAAAAATAATACAACCAATATCCTTTTGACTATTATAAGCTGAGTGACTTCTTCAGTTAATAATTCTTCTTTTTTTTTTTTTTTTTTTAAATTCAATGTGCATGCTGTATAACTTAAAAGACACTAATAAGCAGGACATAGCACAAATTGTTTCAAATCTTTAGTCTTTAAAGCAGACACATTGAACATAACTGTGATAAAAGAAAAAGTAAAAGGGAAGCAGCTAAATTCAGTGGTCTGCAGAAGAGGTGCAAGGGGAAAAGGACCACATATGGGAACACCAATATTAGTAAATGAAACTTCTGGGTACCTAGCCAGATCCCATGAATTAGAAGAGGCTGTATTTTCCCTTGGTGACAGCCCCAGCAGCCAACTCCCTGAGATTTCCCCTCCTCTGCTTTGCTGAGTGGATCTCAGGTGTTTCATGAGCAAGTGAAAACCATGATTTGCTTTGGTCCTATATTGTTAGCAGGGATGATTTTCTTTGTCTGCTAGAGCTGCTGCTGCACAAAGCCAGCAGGAGAGCCCAACCAGTTGTGCAGGAATGGGAGATGATATTCTGTGATTGATCTGAAAGGCAAGAAAGGAGGGAAGGTAATTGTGTGGGCTCAGCTGTTTACTATTTTCAGTATGAGACTGTGAACAGGAGACTTTTTCTACCCTTCTTAAGTGAACCCGGTGTATTGAATAAATAATGCTAACTCAGGCCACAGTCCCTCAGTTTTCTGTGGTTTGGTAAATAGGTATAGTGCTTTCAATTTTTCATTTAATTCCTTAAAAAATCTACTGAAAACTAATTGAAAGCTGCGTGACTGTGCTGTCTGCTGCTATGTCTTATATTTCATTTCCTTCCCAACTACCTTGTGACTGAAATAATTTTGAGGACATTTGATGAAGAGGTAGAACATTCAAAAATAATGAGTTCTTAATAGTTTTGTGAGAGTAGGTAGCTGGTTGGAGAAGGTGGCTCTTCTGCATGTCCCTTGAAGCAAAAATTGTTGGAAAATGCACACAGAGTGAAAAGCTGTGTTTTGAGTTAAAACTTCCTAGAAACTGTACTTCCTAGCTTTGGTTGCTGCTGTCTCTGATTGCTTTTCATTTTAGTGCATCAAGTTCATCTTTGTGTTTGCAGAATGGGGGGTTATTCCATTCATTTGGTTTATTTGAAGAATTTTTCCATACAAATTATGCATGGATGGGTTTATGGTTCAATTTACGGTAAATGTAGGTCTCTTCTTAAAGAAGAGATTTTTTTTTTCCTGTTTGATTAACCATAATATTATTTTTACCCTTAAACATTACTTGTTTCCCTTTCTAGTTTGCATGGATAATATCCAGAGGGTAATTGTACAAACCTGCAGTTTTTGTTCCCCTATTTGTATTTCAGAGAGGTACATCTCCCAGAAACATTCTAAGAAAAGGCCACAGAAATAAAAATTGTTGAAGGTCTTATAACCACACCACTGAAGTGTTTTAAACTGTTATTGCTGCATGGATTCATGCCTACAAATAATCCCTCTGACCAAGGTTTGTTCTAGGTAATGCAAGTGACTTCTGTTGATAGATGGGACCTGTCTTTTCAGAGACCAAGAGGATAAATATTGCAGGTCTCACATGGTTATGGTTTCCTCTTTTGTTCCTGCTTATATGAGTTTAATTTGATATCCAGTTGAGGAGATAAGTCTTCCTGGTGACTCATGTGGCACTTGAAGGAACTGGTAGGATAGAGCTATCTAAAAGTTTTTGGTAGTTAGTTTTTATCTAAACTGAAATGACTTGGTGGTTTCTTTACAGCTGTTATTTCTGGCTGTAAATATGCCTGGAGAGAGAGGGAGTATCCAGCCCCAGCAATGGACCAGGCAGAATAACCCTGAACCACTTCCCCATATGCATCGCATAGATGAGTGCCCAATAGAGGCCCCATTCTGTATTCTCCTTTTGCTATTAAGTACGTGAAATACATTTTCTTTTCATTAGTATACAAATAGATATTAAATTAAGTCTGTTTTACAACCAGTCCCACTGATGCATAGTGTGGACTTTCTCCTTTGAGCAGCTCCTACAGCAGCATGTGGCTGCAATGGTACAAAGGTTATCCTTGGTGGTAAAACTTCTCTCTTTGCAGAGAGTCAGCACCAAGCCCAGAGGAAACCTGCATGCCACAGGAATCCTTGTCTAAAAGTGAACAAGGAAGGAGTTTAAGTTGGCCTTTAGGGGTGAATTTCAGTGGTGGTTTATATCAAAGATCAGTCACTCTATTTTTTTCTCTTTCCTTGTGTGATACATGCCTTCTGTGGTTTGACTGTCATTGAAAAATCCATGCTTGATTATTTTCATGGATGTAAAACTTAAGTTGTTTTCTTTTGTGTATATTTAACTCTACTCCTTCCCTCATTCTAGGCTCAACCTAATAATTTCTTGTATAATTGCCCTTATGACTAAATTCTTGGAGAAATTAATCTGTTCAAGCTGTCAGGTAGCAAGATAGCATTTGTATAATAAGCAAATATGTAGCTCTGGAAGTAAAATATGGAAAGGGTACTCATACACAATATATAAGAGTATGTGTCTATACATGTACATAACTTACATTTTTAATGTGTGTATTCATATGTATATGCGTAAGTATGTGTGTGCATACATACAAATATCTACATATGTGTATGCAGGCAGATTCTGCTACAAGAGGGAGAGGTCAGCTGAGATCTGTGAGCCAGCAAAGTGATCCACATATTGCATGTTGAAAACGAGAGTTATGAAGCAGTGAATGTGCATGAGAATATCTGACTCAAAAGGTCAGGTAGCTTTACAGTTAGAGTAAAGGTCTAAAAGTTTTAAGAGAGTGTAGGGAAAATACTCATCAAAATTGCCCACTTTGCAGTTGCTGCTCTATGCAAACAGACTGCAGAGCATTTTGGAAAAGGGCGACCATTAGCAGGGGTGTGTTTCCAAGAAACTGCTTTAGAGCGAAGAGGAAATAGTGTCCCATGCATTGAAATGTTGTGTGATACTGGTCTAACTGGATGGAAAAAGTCTTATTTCAATTAGGCCTGCATTGAGCCAAACAACTTTCTCTGTGGAGCTAGTGTGGATGCAGGAGGGCATTTGTAGGAGCAGACAGAGTGTGGTTGTCCTTGTTTATGCCAGACTCACTTGCTTCAGTGAAGAAGAAAATAGTTTCATAGTTAATTCTGGAAATGTGGGACATGATGATATAACTTTTGTGTGCAAGAAACTTTGTTGATATTATTGATTTTCCTTTGAATTTATACTATTGTGAATGAAAGGATGGATTAAACTTAGAGCAGGAACATGTAGGCACAATATCAAAAATGTCAAGGCACAGAAACAGCAACACGAAAAAGTAATAGGAAATTGTTCTGCAAACAGTAACAGGATGACCGAGGGAAGAGCTGGTCTTCTGCTCCTGGGAATAGGACATCTGAGCAAGAGATGATGTTGAGAAATAATTAATGCTCCATCAACCTTCACAGAAGAGGTCACCCACAACTAGTCTTAGAAACACTTAGAAGAAGTGACAAAGGATAAGATCTCCGCCTTTAACAGAAAATAACAAAATGGAGACTTTGTGACTAATTTGATATTTTTAAATTGAAGTGGCCTGAGAAACTTCATCCAGGGCTATAGCACCGCTGAAATGCCACAGCAAGGTACCAGCAATCAAAATACAGGGGCTGTCTTAGACCCAGTATTATTCAGTATTTTCATCAGTCACCGGGAAGACAGCGTAGAGAACATTCTTGTTAAATGCACAGATAACATTAATCCAAGAGGGACTGCCATGATATTTTACGGGAAGATATGAATTATAAATGGTAAATTGAAACTCCTATCTGAAAATAAAAATAATAAAATAAATAAATAAATAAAAGCTTCTCCAATAATAACAAGGCAAGATACCAGAATAGATAGGACTGTCCAACCTGATCAATTATTCAAATTTAGGATGGTGAAGTCCCATGGAAAATGAGTGAAGGGGTATATGGTAGACACATCACAAATATGATTCTAGGATGCATAAATATGAAGTATTTTTTTTTAATTATTATTATTATTATTTTTACTCAGATAATGCCAAACAACTCACCTGGAGTGGTTTGTTCAGTTTTGGATTTCACACTCAAGAAAGATGTGGACCTCCTACAGAGAGCTCCCAGAAGAACACAGGGAAGAATCAAAGATGCAAAGACACACGTGGACAAAGCAGTTTCACAGCATAGGGAGAAATTGTCAGAGTGGAATGTGGCAACAATTTTTCAAATATTCAAGCCAGCTATGTGAGGAAGGAAATAATCTATTTTCTACATCCAGGGAGTTGTTTGCTAGTATGAATATCCTCCTCAGGTGGTGTATTGAACTATAGTTTCTTCCTTATTTTATGAATCAACTATTACATGTGAGTAATGTGGATGCATAACCTGCCAACCTTTCTCATATCATACAACCTAATAGATATACTTTTGTGGGTAAGGTTCAGGAAAAAGGTGGAAGGGACTTGTCCAGGAATACAAGTTTGTGGCCAGTATGTGAACAAATGAGGTATTTCCATTTGAAGTAACAAGTATGGAGATTAGTTACTTTCAGTTTTAAAAAATATTTATTGAAACTTGTCTCAACTATAAAGCTAGAAAATTGATTTGGCTTCCTGGGTAAACTTCAGTCATCCTAATGAACATATGCAAAAATGTTTGGATAACAAAAGAAAGTATTACCAAGGTGATGCTTAATTGAGCTAAATCCACATAGAGTCATTCCTATTATAGTGAAGTACTGTAGCTCTTAGAAGAAATAAGCCACTTAGAAAATTGTGCAAATGTTTCATTGTGTTGCTGCTTCTCTAACTTACTCTGATGGGGATGAAGAAATGCTCTATTGAAACCTGTGGTGCTAGGCAACAGCTGAACATCATTTGACATGCTAATATTAAAGCAGACTTATGTTTTCTTTGATTTTTCTTTTTAGTAAATTATTCATTATTATAATAAGTTAATGGGCAGAGCTTCAAAAGAAAAAAAAAAGCAGCTAAGGAGGTGAACACAAGGAGCTCATGTTGAACTGATGGCCATGAGGAAGGAGTTTTTTGAGGGGGGGGGAAGGGGAAGAAAGGAGTGTTGCCTTGGTCCTAAATCATCTTTTGCCTCTCAAGTCACTTATCTATGGAGTATTTCACAGATTCTGACTTCATTTAATGACAGTTTTATGTACAATGCACTCCAGTTCATCTGCGGCTTTAGGAAAACCTGTTGCCACTCAGGTGCCTTGTGGTTACATGTATAAGTTTGTGGGGAATGTCCTGCATTGGTAGCATTCAATTTACATGGGAAGAGAGGGGCCAAGCTAGCATGCTCATTCCTATGCTGCTCTTACTACTACTTTTTTTTTTTTTTTTTTTTTTTTTTTTTTTTTAAATCAGAAGTTTGTAAAGGATTAAAGTAGGGACGTAATGGCAAAGTCCGCAGTTATTTCACACTTGTATTTAGAGGTTCTTTTCTGGGCATGATCTACATTTCTTGGTCTTGTCTCATGCTGTCTGGTGGACGGAGATGGAGGGCCTAGCCCTGGTGTAAAACCACCAGCTGTTTCTGTTAGGAATCCTAATAATCATCCACAGATTTTTTTTCTTCATTTACTTTTTACTTGATGTTAAATGCTCTGGGAGTTACTTGAATTGTTTATGATACTTTTCTACAGGATAAATTGAAATGTTTCTGGTCTTTTTGAGCACTGGTTTTCTTTAGATTAAACAATTTCCTAGCAAATTCTGTGCACTTGTATTAAACCATTCCTTTACCTTTTATATTATTATATATATATTTTTTAAATGCAAACTTGTAGAAGGGTGAAAGAATGAATTCGGAAAAGTAGAGAACAATGTTTGGCTTATTTCCTGAGAAGGGCAAATGCGGTTCTTGGCATCTGTTTTTATTTCTGAATATTGGGTTGGCCATGTTATTTAAGTCTTTGTCTGTTTCTTTCTCAAAGCTTTGGACAGCCTGAATTCTAGAACAGCTGTATCTTTTGTGAAACCTAAATGTCAATAAAGCCCTTGGGGTCCTAGGTCAGCATCTTCTTTCTTCAAGCCTTTCATGCAGGAGAGTGACTGTGGCTTACAGTGCTGTATTGCATAAATCTATCTTTCCAGTTTTTTCTGAATAATATAAGGAAACCTCTTCTGCTGTTGCTTTAGAGAAACACCTTGTTCTCTGGTTTATTGCTGAAAGCTCACCAAGATCTTATTATTCAGAACTTGGCAATTCATGAGAGGGATAACTGCTGTGATTTAAACTGGGAATATAGGTAATGTAACAGTATTTCTTTGAGTCCACTATTTACAGTGGAAAAGAGGAGAAATGTGAATAAAGGAAGGAAAAATATGACAGGTATTAGTTTAGGAAAATCTAGCATTCTGTAATTTTGTTTATATTTTATATTAAAAGAGAACAGCACACCTGATTAAAACTTAAGTTCATTAGTGCTAATAGTTACCTCAGAGAGACCTCACTTTGTCCTTTAGGATAGCCAAAAGGCATGTGTTTTTGTTGTTGTTGTTGTTGTTGTTGTTGTTGTTTTAACGTCTTTTTGTTCATAATCTGAAATAATATTGTGATTTTTTAGGTATGAATCTTTTCAGCTTTCCTAAGGGTGTGTGCATCACTGAAGATATTAAAGATGGAAAAGCCTTATTCAGTTGTCAACAAGGCTGTTACAGGTTTTATTCTCTGGAGGACAGTTTCTAGTATTGTGCTCTCCTGGTTTTATATTCTCTCAACAATAAGGCCACTGTATCTTTTCTCAGGAGGATATTCCACTGCCTAATATGAATCACTATGAAGAAATACTTGAGATACCAAGCCTACTGTTTCCAAGAGGCCTGATGCAGCGGTGTATGAAGTCATCCTGTACTGAGCTCGTGCTGATCCATCAATACAGAGAAGCTCAGTCTGAGCTTTGTGCTGCTTAGGTTCATGGGAAACTTCTCATCACAGGGGAATGGTTTACTGCATTGCTGTTGGATTTATTTCACCTAAAACTAATTCTCAACAAAATGTATGAAAATTAATCCTCATTGGTAAAATATTTTGATTAACTGGAGGACAGTGACTAATAGCTAATCAATACTGGCAAAACTGGGCTGATTCCTTTCCTTTTTTCTTTTCTTTTTTTTTTTTTAAAATTATTTCCAGGCTGTTGATATCTCTTTCATTGTGGCTTGAACAACTTATGGACACTTGGTTCTTTTAATTGTCTTTATAGTCCCTTCACTTAGTGTGTCTCACTTGTCTTTGTACATTTTATTGACATAAAGGAAACACTGCGATCTACTAGTAAGGACTGGAGGCAGTCCAGCATGTGAAGTCACGCTGGAGCCATAGAAGTATGGATTTTTACCACTCTGACTGCTAAGCAGCAGCTGGAATAACATTGAAATATATGTATTAATTTTACTGTAAGTGTGCTCAGTTATGTGAATCTTTCAGCCCATCTCTAAAATCAGTGCCTATGAAATACCAAGAAAGCAGGTTACCATGTTAGAATTATTTTATTACCTGCTTCATCCCAACCACTGAACTAGTAATGAAGCTTCTCCTCTGTAGTATCTTCCCAGTATACCTTTGATATATCTTCATAGATGTTTGCAGAATTCTTAAAATCTCAGGTGTCTGAGCACTTGCTGAGTTATCCCATTGCTGGCTTAATGAGGAAAGCAGCCAAGAAAACTTTCTGATAGCAAGAGTAAAGTCACCAATAAAGCCCATTTAGAAATCTCCTGCAGCCTTTTTATTGGTTGTGGGAGCCCTCCCCATGGAGCTCACTGGAAATAGTTCTGTCCATCTGCTGTAAGTAGGGATGCATGTTGTAGTTGAGCTTTGCAAGCAAGTCTATTAAGTTGGACTCAAGGTATTACCACTGTTCAGATGTTATTGTATCACCTGCATAATAGTATGCAAGGAGTGACTGCAGGAACAATGGAGAGAGCAGGGGGCATGCTGTATGCATATGTGCGGTACTGTGAAGGGAATATTAACTGAAAAACCTTCATTTTGTTTTGGTCAGAAGTTGTCAGGGTTGCCTTTTGATGTGAGGAATGTGATAAAGGAAGAAACTGGACAAAGTTTTTTCCTGTCTTCAGCAATGTGAATGTGAATTTAGGCCACGGAACACAACAGAGACCATGAATTTATACTAGCAAGTACAACATCTGAACCTTTGCCTGCCCAGGCTTTTTCGTGGTACTAGCTCTAAATTTCCTCTGTTCCTGGCTGTTCTTGTTGTCCACATTGCCATACACACTGGTCTTTTGAGATACATATTTCTGGTGAGAAGGTAGATGTACCAAGGAGTTTGGCAATGTGCTGCTCATTGCCGTCTATTAACCAAAGATATTAGCTAAACTGATAGATAGCTCTGCTCACAGTGTTTGGTCAACCTTTGAGATGCCCTGCATTGCTCCTTCCAACAGATGAGATATCCTCTGCCAGTGGCACTATGGCTATTGGGAGATGGCAAACCCATCTGTTTTGGCTGTGCCAGGTTCACAATCTCAGTCTGCTCCATCTGTGTTCTCCTTGTCCATTTCAGGCAAGAGGGCAGATTCAGTGCCCTTTATATCTTTTTCCTGTGTGTTTTTGAAAATCTGTTGCTAGTTGCTTTATAAAATATGTCTGCAATGGCAGCGTCATATAATTGAGGGCAACCTCTTGAGACACTATTGCTATTTACAGCTATTGCTTCTCTTCATTGAAATGCACAGTGCTATTTTCATGAAGTAGGGCAGTTTCCAGGGCTTCCAATGGTATTATTTTATTTGTTGTTTTTCTTTATCTGTTGCTTTATATATCAACAAATCTCTGATGTGTTTAACATCAGGTTTTAACAGTGTGGGCAGGCATTCTGGTTTTCAATTTTCTGTTGAGCACTGTGTCAGAGGATGACAACTCACAATTCAGCAGTATTGTTCCTTAATTAAAGAGTACAAAATATGAATATGAAACCGACTCCAAGGTCTTTCAAATAAGCACTTTATTTTGACACAATTTTCCAGTATCTCTTTAAATTAAGGATAATGGAGGTTAGTGTTTGCTTGTCACTAGACGCTCTTTAAATTCATGTCCATTAAACTCTAGCCCAGACTTAGACATATCTCTGGACAGGTAGAATATGCAAGAAAAATGGATTTGATATAAGCAGTTTTACTCAATTCTACTATTTTATAGTGAGACTATGTCAAGGGAATGCAAGTAGCAATCTAAGGGAAGTTTGCTTTTCTATGCAGAATGAATTGAGGTTGGAAAGATGTCATTCCAGCCATGCTCACCTCACATAGGAAGTAATTTATAGAGTAAATCCTTGCTGGCAGCTATTGAAATGGATATCCATGTGTTATTAAGAATACTTTTTTTTTTTTTTTTAATGCAAACTGACACAGAAAACCTGTTTTGTTCCACTGCAGGCAAAGGCTGCTGAATACATGCCTGGTCACCAAATCTCTGTGCTCCTCATATGTTTGGAATTGCTTTTGTTTTCTCAGTGGGAAGGTGTGTGACATGACAATAAGCAGTTACTGGCTAGTTCTGGGTAACTTAGTAAAGGACGTTTTACACTTTCTTAGTATAAACATGTGTACATTCAGCTTGTGATGCAAAATCAACACTAATCCCTACTGTTGGGATATTCGCTGAGAAGTCAGTTTTGTATAACAGGCGTGTGTCACAGATGTAAGTCCTTTTCTTGAATTCCTTTGATTCCTATGGTCTGTTTTTTAGTGTGTATTGGAGTGTTTTCATTTTTAATATACAGACCTGACTTTGAAGAGAGAAAAACATTCCTTTTCTGAGTTTTTCATGCTGAGAACTACAATTAAAAGTAATAGCTTCTACTTCTGAAGTAAGACATGCCTTTTAATACATATAATACTCACCAGTACTCAGGAAGACACTTATGTCATGTAGAGATAGTTTCAGTATTTCACTTTTTAGGTGCTCCCATCTGCCTCTCTTCAAGCCGTTCTTCCTAAGAGATGAATGGAGCAGGTTCCTGGAAAAAGGCAGTATAAAGGGAAGAGGAACACAACATATGAGAAGTAGAAAAATGAAATAAATGTGATCACTGCATAAATCCAAAGGCATTTGTGCAAATAAATATAGACAGTGTAGACTGCTGTGGTAAGTAGAGACATTTTAAGGTTGAGATGTTTTGTATACGACTCTGATGCTAAGTGTAAACTAAAAAGATTATATTGATAAATGAATCTTGCTTTATTATTTTTTTTCTCATAAAATAAAGAAAGTCACATGAGTTAAATGTGTTTTACTTATAAATAATTATAAATAAAAGAGAATCAAGAAAATATCTGAACTTTGAGGGAAAACATCACTGTAAAATGGATTTAGAAACCAGTCCTGACCTGCTAACAAATTGTGCTGAAACAGTTTAACACAGAAGCCCTAATCAGAATATCCCACGTTTGGAAATGGGAATTTTATGCCTGGAAATGAAAAGAGACCCATACAAATTACAAATTTAGGTTATACAGAAAGGGGAGACCTGGCTTTCTGCAGAGCTTATGCCTGCCTGGGGTAACTCACTGTTGTCTGACACAGCTAGGAGAACTAGACAAGTTTTTATTTTTGCTGGCTTCCCTAAGGTATGTGTTTCCTTGAATGCACCCTATGGACAGGGCAAAAGCAAGATGCTTGCAAATACAACAGAAAGGAAATACAGAATTAGATTCATTTGCAGCCTCTTAAAATGTCATGAAATTTGAGAGCTTTACATAGAAAAGCACCAATGCTTTCTGGCTTAATGAATTGGCCAAATCTGATTTCCAATGCCCTTTGGACCTAATCCATAGTTGAAACCACTGCAGAAATAAAAATAATAATTAAAAAAATGCAGCCCAGTCTATGAAGGGGTAGGCCAAGCTTTTAGAAGACTTGAGCATCTAAATATAAAAGCCAGATTTTTAGAGGCTATGCTCATTTAGCCGTAGACATGGGAAGTACTTTTAGAAGCAAGGGTGAGGTAGGTTGGAGCACTAGGAGGAAGCTTGGGAGACCTGATGCCTGACATCCTGCTCTCAGTAGATATCTTACAGGATTTAGGGCAGATCACTTTGCCTCTCTGCATCATGGTTACGCAGTTGTGAAATGGGGACAGCTGTCCTCCTCTATTTCTCAGAGGACTTGTGAAAATAAAGGCATTAAAGATTGTGAAGCCATATGTTGCTATGGTGATGAGGCTCATTTAGGTGCTGAAGAACCAAGATTAGAAACTAATATGTTTCCTTGTACAACCTATTTAGAATATGGATGGGCGGTGCTGACGTATTGGGTCTGGTTCTGCCTCCAGTAACAGGGTTATTGATTTTCACTGGGGACAGGATCAGTCCTGTGTAGATTATAACAGATGTGCTTTGTAAAACTATTATGTTAAATGCCTGAAATTGGGTCAGTTGAGTAATGCCTTAAGGTTTCTTGTTACACCAGATAAAAGCGATGTGAAGGGTTTTAACACCTGTCAAGATTGCTAGATGTTTCTACACTTCTTGTTAGGTGTTTGGAGCCAAGGTAAATGCAGTGGAAATGTGGAAACTTAACAGTAGAGAAGGTTTTTAAAATTCCTGGAGGTACTGGGGAAAGTGTAAAGGGGAAGGGATTTCTTTGTTTCAGACCTATGGGAGTACTGTCATAACATGGTATGGGTGAGTTGGAGGATTTGGAGAGATGTGCTCGGTGTAATACCTGTCATTCTGCTGGTGGTAGGGAAGGCTGATAAAACTTATTTCTGTGCATTGATTTGGCCTGCAAGTGTAGGTTTGATATCCAGAGATTGACAGATTTCGCAAATTTTACCTGCCTGTCTTTTCACAGTGCTCTGCATCAGTATGTCTAGTGCCATGTAGCATTCCTGAATAATTTAAGTTGGAAGGGACCTCTAGGCCCTCTTGTCCAACATCCTGCTCAGATGAGGGCAAAGTTCAAAGCTAAACCAGGTTATTGGAATTCTTGTCTAATTGAGTTTTAAAAACCTTCAAGAATGGATATTGCACAACCTTTCTGGGCTCTGGTTTCAGCACTGGTCCACAGTGAAGAGTTTTTTTCCTTATATCTAACCAGAATTTTTGTTGGTGCAGCTTGTATCCATTGGGTTTGTGTTGAACTTTGACAAAGAACTGCCAACCAAGTGCAGTGCCTTGAAGCCACGTGAGTGTGTCAACAGGATAGTGGGCTTACTAACAAAGGCAGTGCTGCATGGAGTCACAAGACTTACAGCCTACAGGACACGAGCTGTACCTCTGCGTGGGACAGCCCTGTGCCACGCTGCTCATTCTCAGTTTGCCTGAGTGTCTCTTGTGCTATGCTGCTCTGCACCATCTGTGTTTGCCATTGGAAATAAAAAGATAGAAAAACAAAAATCTATTTAGGATGGGGAGCTTTAATAAGCATTTGATACAGAATTTGATAAAGCATCTGGGGTCAGCTGTAAGATGTTTGCTTCTAAATGGCCTATCAAAATATGAAATTCTTTCTATAAATCTGATCTTGAGAGAAATCCCAGAGTTTTATATCCCATTTCCAGATGGCATAACTTAATATCTTGGTGAATTATTTGGCATACTTTAAATTAATTCTTTTTCTCCCTGCACCTGAGACAAAAGTATCACAATATTCTGCCAGGTTAGTTTGGTGAATTGTTGCTTCTCGTGCTAAGGAATATTGTATTCCTTTCCAGGCTTTTCTGGGGGGTCTGGTTAATATTCTATCTGTCTTAAAACCTGATAAGACTTTTTCACTGAGTGTTTGTCTCTGGGTTATTCTAGCATCCAGTTCTCAGCCAGTTGTTTTTGTTCATTGTCTTGTTTCCTTTTCCAGCTGCCCTGCAACTCTGATGCAGAGGGAGCATAGGAGCTGGTAAAACACTAGAGCAGCTAATATGCATTATATGTTCCTGTGTGAAGGGGGAAGTTCCTTATTTTCTGTGTTTTTTTCCAAGACATTTCAGTCAGAAGTGATAGGAAAATATATTATTTTCTCACATCCAGGTGATGGCACACATTGATTCTAATAGTTGAGAACAAATTTTGGTGGTAGTAATCTATGCATCACAGCTGCCTTCGTCAGTAATTTTCTGTTAAAATAATAAATAAAATTAAATGTGTAGAACACCAACATAAATATTCTTCTTTATCACTGTCTACTATTCAGAAAATGGTTCTGGGAGGAAGGATTCATGTTTCCTAAAGTTTATGATATTAGTTTGTTCAGTCATTCATGGCTCTTTCAGGTGATTAAGCTAAGGCTCAAGTTTTGCTTTCATGTACCTCTGAGTCATTGCAATGACATCCAGTTTTAATTTGCTTCTCTTGCCTGAAGTACAAGCCAACAATCACAAGTAAATGCACTTCAAAAATTTCACGGGTGCTACACAAAAACTGGCTTATAAATTGAATTGAGACGGAGCTGGGTGCAGCTGAAACATAAAAGAAAAGGCTGCATAACTGGAAGCCAGTCAGAGGATCAGGAAACCAGCACAACCGAGCAAAACACAGTCAGAAACATTGGGAGGGCAGGAATGAGCAGCACTGGCCATTGAAGCAAGCTTGGGACAAAGCGTGCGAGCATGGCGTGGCAAAGATGCTGGCTATTCACCTGTCCTCTGTACCCGTTCCAGCCTTGGAACCATGCACAATCTGTAGCACACCTGCATGCTGTGCTGCCTGGTTGCAGTTGCTGCTAATGGCTGGAATACACATTTCTTAACCCCCTTCTCCTTGGAAATGCCTCTACAAGGAAAGGAGCAGAGTGGCTGCCTATTTCTGAAAGTCTCTTGGCCTGATTCTTTGGCTTGCCAGGTATATTTGCAGTAAGGGGTTGCAAAGCTCTCTTCAGTCTGTTTGCAGTTAGCAGATTGCAGCCCAGAGTTTATGAGACATAAAATGTAGCCTTGCAAAAGCAGTTACAGCTTAGAGTGGTGTCTTTGCCACACTCTCTCAATAGATGATTGATTGCTATATTATCCTCCAGGGCAGGGAGAGGATGAGCAGCCAGAGCTATCAGGGAAGGAGAAAAGTGGATCAGAACAAGAAAAACAAAATGATGCAGTCACTTGGGTGAATCCACAGAGAGCAAAGAATGCATGTGAATGGCCCAGACTTTTTTCATAGCCCAGTTGCAGTATTCTCCAAACAGCATGCAACTTTCCAAAGATTTGGTGGTGTGTCTATGGGGAGGGTTTCCACTTGCTGTACCTAAAAATTATTAAAAAGCTTTCAGTGTCAAAAGCCTTTCGACCTTCACTGTGTTTCCATAACTGGAACCCCAAGTTAAGCACTGCATGTCTGCTGCAGACTTGGGCTCTGCTTTAGAAACTGGACTGGCATTTTGTGGACTTAACCATGTGGCTCTGAGAGCCTTTGTTGCCATCTCTTCCATTATCTGGAGAGAGAGTACTTGATGTAAAATGGCCACATTCAAGTTAACTTTGCAGCTGATAGCTGTACTACCACTGCCTGTAGCAGTATCATCTCATTTCAACACTCAGTGTCTGCAGCAAAAGATTGAATGGGTTTGATTCTGGTCTTACTCAGATGTGGTTATGCCGGCAGGCTTCTGTGGTGGTGTTTTTGTTTGTTTATAACTATCAGAACAAGAACAGAGCTTCTGGGGACAAATCTCGATAACCGGAATATTTCTGTGGAACTCAACTCGTTCCTGGCTCTCCCTCATCCTGTCTCAAAAGCAAGGGACTGAAACAACTTAGCAGGTTGGTGCTGTTCCAAGAAGGTCATCGTGAAAGTTGTACAACTTGGCAATGTTTTAAAAACAAACAATAAAACCTGCTTGTCTCATTTCTTCAGAGGACAGAATGGATACTGATCTTGAAGAGAAGGTTTTGAGCTGTGAATTACAAGCAGACAGAGGCATCTATTGCAGGTGTGAAGAACTTGTTGGAGGGGAATGCAGATTTAAGAAACACCCTATCCTTGCTCTGTGTTTGTTAGCTAAGGGTGGAGGAGTGAAGATTTGGTTGGCAAGGTTGGTATGTGTTAGACCCTGCTATCATGCATCAGATGCAGCATGTACTAGGCAAGACCTGCCAGTATGGGTGAGGTCTTCAAAAGTGAAATATGATAATGGCTGTCTTCAGTTCTCTCTTTAGCGTGAACTTCTTTTCCCAAGAAAGGAACTTGTTTTCATTGACTTTACATTTTCTCTAACAGCTCAACTGAGATTTCCTTTCTCTCTGAATCAAGAAGAACATTTTGCTTTAGTAAAACACAAGAAAAAGTTATATTATTTGACAGGAGAAGGGGAAGAGAGGGAGACATTTTGTCCTTCAACGTGTTCTTAAGGACATCTCAGAGATGTGGTGTTTAGAAATTGGTGAAAACTAGATAGGATTTAAATATTAAGAGGCAGGAATTTGCCTTCAGGTAAAGGATGACATTTGCATGATAACTCTCATGTTGTTAGGTGAATGTCTAATTAGATTCTAAAATTCCCGTGCATTAGTGACCTTTTTCCTTGGATAGCAATGGGAAATATGCTAAGCAAGGGGCCCAGCTCTCCATTGTGTTTCACCATAGGAACTGATTGTAAGGAAATCATAAGTAGGGTGTAGTGTAACAAGATACCAAGCTAAATTTTATCACTGCTCAACTAAAACTCCCATTACTTTTAATAGAATACTGGACTACTTTCTTTCTTTCTTTCTTTCTTTCTTTCTTTCTTTCTTTCTTTCTTTCTTTCTTT
>CM021732.1:67420702-67464925 GCA_011075105.1 Heteronetta atricapilla | reverse complement strand
TTTCTTTCTTTCTTTCTTTCTTTCTTTCTTTCTTTCTTTCTTTCTTTTTCTTTTTACCACGAGCACAATGCAAGAGCAAATCTCATCTTCTAGCAGCTACTTTAGAAGTCATGAACTTCACTGCGATTTCATTTCTGTAGTTTAAATTGTATGAAAGAGTGTGCTGATTTCTTTGCTTAACCATATCTCTCCTCTGCCTGGAATTACAATTTTCAAAACAGGGTATCCAAAGGTAGACAGGCAGTGAGACACCTCTGTTAAGTTGTGCTGATTTATGTTACCAAACTTGAGGTGATTGGTTCAAACATAATGTTCCTTATTGTAACACTTTGAAACAGCTTTCCTGCAGAGAATCTGTTTCAAAAGCAGTTCCTCATCTTAATTTTTAATAGAATCACAGAATGGATTGGGTTGGAAGGTACAGTTTAACAGTTCAGGCAAGATAACAACTGATTTTACTGCAGTTTCCCATTAGGGGAGTAACTCAGCAAGAATGACCCCTAATTTAATTTTTAATTTTATTTTCCATTTTTAATTCCATGTCTGTAAACAAACCTGCTTATTGGACCCTGAAAATATTCTATACATCTACTGAATATAGCCTGAAAATAAAAGTGTTACTTTCATAAGGAATGCATAGTGAAGTAGATGACAACTTTTGATTGCTTCTCCATGCAAAGCATCTAAGTGACTGTAGGCCTTCAAATGCAGAGGAATGGAGTTATGGTGTCTGCTGGAGATTTGCAGAGTGAAAATACAAGAGACAGAAACTTTCCCAGTGACAGAGCCAGAGCCTAGCGTTGCTCGTCTGCAGCAATTCTCATTAGTTCTGGATGACCTCAAATGGCTGTTTGTATGAGTCCACAAAACAAATCTTTAGTTGAGATTTAAATACACAGTCTGAAAATGAGCTGGTATAAATCAGTTGACTTTCAGAAACATATGCAGCTGTAGAATTAGCCCCTGGTAAGTAGCGTCAGTGAATGTCTAATGGTGCCCTGGAAGGCAACACTGTGCAGTTTCCACTGTGGCTGGGGATCCCACATTTTGTATGTTTTATTTAAAAAAATATATAAATAAATAAATATATATATATAGGGTGGACAGATGGGTTCCTCATTTCCATCAGAATGAATAAGGAGTTGCTTCACTTCTTGGAAAACAGTGGAAGGGAAGTGGTGTCTTAATAAGTTTCCACATGGAAATCTTTAAGACCCTGTTTGCTGTTGGACAGACACAATAGTTTTCAAAATGACTTTTCACGTGCCACGTGAATATTTCTGTGTGAGGAGACCTTGTGTGTTGTAATTGTAGCTGTTGCCTGAAATCATGGTGGCCTGGATATTTAAGTATTTTTCTGGGAAACTTTCTGACTTGCAAGTTTTATGTCTGCATGGAGCCTTGTAAAGCTTCTGCTTCATTCCAAAAGCTTTTAAATAAGCTGAAGCAAACTTACCTTGCCTCTCAGTCTCACAAAGGTGTATGACTGTCTGTGGATGTTTTAAATTGTGTTTTCAGAAGTTTTCACAGAATCATGGAATCGTCTAGGTTGAAAGACACCTCCAAGATCAACTAGTGCAACCTCTGACCTAACACTAAGAAGTCCTCCACTAAACCGTATCACTAAGCTCTACATCTAAACATCTTTTAAAGACCTCCAGGGATGGTGACTCAACCACTTCCCTGGGCAGCCTATTCCAATGCCTAACAACCCTTTCGGTAAAGAAGTTCTTCCTAATATCCAACCTAAACCTCCCCTGGAGCAACTTTAGCCCATTCCCCCTCGTCCTGTCACCAGGCACGTGGGAGAATAGACCAACCCCCACCTCACTTCAGCCTCCTTTAAGGTTCCTGTAGAGTGCGATAAGGTCGCCCCTGAGCCTCCTTTTCTCCAGGCTGAACAAGCCCAGCTCCCTCAGCCGCTCCTCGTAAGACTTGTTCTCCAGACCCTTCACCAGCTTTGTTGCCCTTCTCTGGACTCTCTCAAGCACCTTTTAGAACAAATGAATCCTGACCAACTTTTCAGTATTTCTTTAGTGGCTTCTCATGGTATTCAGGGAAGATTCCTGCCTGCATTATTTAAGCCAAATTCAGCATGACCTTAATTCACTGCTGAAAACAGGGTTTGAAGATATCTGATTATAGGCAAGGTTCTAAACCTCCATCTACCTCGGGTTATCCACTTAAAAATGGTAATATAAACAGCAACCTACTTATATTGTTAAGGATCAATTCATTTATTAATAAACTGAAGGCTCCCAGAAAATATAAATTGCCATAAAAGTAATTTTTATCATTAACAGTACATGAAAACCTAGAATGCTAAAACATTCATTAGCAAAATCTGGTTGGTACTGAAAGAATATTGTTTTAGCTCAAAATGGGAAGGTGCATTATCTGGATGTGTGTGAAGTTGCTATGGCCCCTAGGAGTGGAAAAATCCTGATTCTGAGCATACCTCATGCCAGCTGGAGTGAGGAAAAGCAGTGACTCTCAGTATTGATGGGCTCTACTGCAAGACTGATGAAAAATATATCAACAGTTGTGACTGGTTTGGAGAAGGTGTAGATTTATGTTATGTAAAAAAAATGTGAAGTTGCTCTTGTTTTTTGGCCTGTCTGTAATCATTCCCTGAGACCTCTCACAATGTTTTTGACTTGTCCTCTGTGGGCTTCCTGTTTGATGGCATGAAAGGATGAGCAGGGTATAAAATTTGTTTCTCAGTATTAATTGCTCCAATATGTGGTGCTTTTCTGTGTGTCTGTCTTCTTTAAAGTTTGCTCCTGCTCAAAGTGTGTGCTTTCAGTTGTCTTGTGTAGTGGTAAAGGGCTTTTAGCAAGGGAAGGCTGCTGTTCGCTGGTGGAGAAAATGCTGTGCTTTGATCAGCAGCTTTTGTCCCTGCTGAACAACCAAACTCTGATCTGAATGCTGCATGTGCAGTTCTGGATGCTTGATCTGTGTATTTTGTTTGCTGTAGTTCTTGTCACAGTATCATGCAAAGCTTGTTAAAATGCTGAAGCTCTCCCCACCCTCAGATTATTTTTCCTGTGCTGTTGTTGTGACCTCTGGCTGAGGCACTGCTTCTGTACACCGCATATACTAATTTGCTGCTGTTTATGTCAGAAATATGATGCTCTAACTTACAACATAACCTACAACTATCTAGGTTATGAAAATATATATTCAGTGAATATATCCTTTTTGTTTTGATACTTCATTTTATTCATGTTACATTTTATTCATGTTATTTGTTTCAGTATAGCTCAGACCAACGCAAACTATTAACAACTGCTTTCTCCTGGCAAGTTTGAATGCTCACGCATCAAAGCACTGAAATTCCTAATCCTGGTATCTGTGTAGACTGTATAGATGCCCACAGGGCCATTTTTGATACAAAATGCCACTTCTTTGCTTTCTTTTAAAAGCTGGTGATGCTAGCGGAGGTAGCCAGGGTGTGTCACCGTGCAAGTGTGTGTTTGTTCATACCCAGCTAGAGGGGATTCAAACCCCACTTCTATGGGACAGAAATGATTACCACATGAATCATTGCATGCTATTTGAGGCCAAGTAGCAGATATCTTTTTCAAGCTGCTAAATATTGCTTTCATTAATAAATTATCACACTTTGATAATACTGAAGTAGACATAAGACACCTTAGTTTTACCAAAATAAATTTAATGAGACAAGGGAAAGTGTGGACCTTGTCTAATTAATCTGCAATAAAAAATAAGTGGCAACCACCTTGAGATCTAGAGAGCATGAAAGCAGAATTTTGTTATTTATGACATATACTTGCAACAGAAGATGCATTTACATGTAAAATGTATTGCCAAGATTCGTCAAAAACAGTACTTGCACCAGTGATAAGGCACTTTCTGGTCAGTTGTGTGTCACAGCTTGCCAAAGTGGAATTGCTGCTGCGTTCCCCTACAGCTTTCACAGCCACAAGGTCAGGGAAGTGGGAACACTCAGCAGTAGCCAGCTCCTTTGCAGCATCAAAACCTTTATTCGTGCTTATCAGCTAAATGTACAGGCAACATTTCTAATTTTCTGGGAATCTTAGTCCAAGTATAAAAGCTTGATTTTTCTCTACTCTTTATATGTCATTGACGGCATTTGCTTTCTTTTGCTGCAGCTGAGATGCTGTGTGCTGCAAGCAATAGGTACTCTGCCTTCACTGTCAATCCTGCTGGTAGGAGCAGTGACTTGCCCTGGCTCTGCTCTCATTCTGAGCCAAGGGCATTGGGGAAACGTTCTTTCTTTAGAAAGTGCCATCCACTTCATTAATCTTGTTCTTAGTTTTATGTATTAGAACATTAAAAAACCCCTCTTTTTATGGGTTAAAATAAGCCCTAACAGTCTACAAGCATAAACAACCAGCATATACTTGGAAGTTCATACCTTTGCAGTGTGAACTCTTCGGTCATGTCTTTAACTTATGCAAAGAATTTGGGGTGCAAATAACATGGCCTAAAGTAATTTGAGCAAGCAAAATTCATTGTGCATAGCGATGGTTGGTCCAATCACTTCATCCTTACATACAAAGATAGGGCTCGGCTGTGGAAACACCATAAAGTGTTCAGTCCTGTGGCAGTCTAACTTAGACTGTTCTGGGAGGGCAGCTGAAGAGTCTCACCTTTGCTTTTCCAGTACTGTAACTACCGAGAAAGGGGCTCTGTAAAAACACATCCCATGTGGCAAACAAAAAATCCCACAAGGTTAAGTGACAGGTTTTGTGAAAGGGGAGAAAGAGAACATAGCTAACCCTCTTCCCTCTACTCCTGTCACTGCAGTAGGACTCTGGCATTAGTTTTTTAATGCTTTTCAGACATATAAGCATCCTTTCCTTTACAACCTCTCAAATTATTGCACAGTTCCATGAGAGGATATTTCGTGTGCAAAGAGGTATTCCCAAATTCCCTAGCTAAGGAGTCAGGTGGATTAAAAAACTGAACAAAGATAACCCTTCTGCCTTAAGGTAGCAGGATATTTAGTCTATTACTACTTTTTATTTTTTCTTTCACTGCCAGCCTTATCTTCCCAAAGCTCTCCTTTCCCCCTCCCCTTCCTCTCTTTGCCGTATGAAAAGCTCGGTGTGATGTGGGTACTCACAACCTCCAGGTTGCCTGGACATTCTTGCTGCCCAAGCCTTAAAATTATTCTCCTGGCATGTGTGTGATTGGGCGCCCCCCCCCCCCCGAGAGGAATCTGGCCCTTTTCAATCTCGTCTGTTAATGATCACTGGTCCTTCTATCTTAGCATCTGTAAAAACATTAATTGGGCAGACCACATACAGCTAGGTAGGGAACAGCATAGGTGTCCTGCTGTGGGTACAGAGAGATGTGGAAGGCCAATGGAGAAATAATATGCTTGTTATTTAAGGCTCACTAATAATTGCAGGAGTTCTGTCTTGGTTGCCAGTTTTTAGATTTGTGTGTTGAAACATCTCAAACAAAATGTTAGTGAGAGCATTTCTGCAGCGTCCTGCTGACTGAATTGCTGCCATGTTTGCCATCTGCCTGCAAACTCACAGTGGTAATTATAGTGAGTCTCACAAGTGCTGGAATGAGAGGTATGTCAAATGCATTTCCTTCTTTTTGAAGGTAATTTTCATTTTCTCAACTCATCTAAAACTGCACATGATTATCAGCTGCAGGTGTGAGAACTACACAGAAGAAGACAGACGTGTACACACCCACAGAGCAAGATACCAACTCCCAGAGTGTCCAGAAGAGCTTACATACTAATCTTGGCACTTCTAAATTAAATGTAATGCCAGAGAAAATTCCCTCATTATTACTGCTCCTGTCCTTGTGGGTAGAATCTTAATGTCTCTCTTATTTTTATTTATTTTTGTAATTGTATAAAAAGCATTTGATTTGGGTGACATTTACTGGAATAACATGCACTGGAATAGTAACACATATTATAAAAACTACTGAAAGGGGAAGTCACATCCTGTTTGGTAAAACTTCCAGGGGTTTGAGTTTTAGCTGAGTTGCTGCCATTATATGTGTCAGTTGTTTCAAAACCTTGCAGGGTTAAAAAGGATTGTGAGTAGCAGAGAGAGAGAACTGAAGTAGGTGGTATTAACAGCCTTCCTCTGGGTACTGCAGGCATTTCATTTAGTTGCCATTCAGAGCACCTGATTGTATTCTGTGTGGTCGGTGGAGAAAAAAGGTGAGTCTGGAGGCTGATCCAGAAGACTTAAATTAGGTACATGTATTCCCAGTACGGTTGCTGTGGGAAGTGCAGCACAGACTGTAGGTGTTTGATCTCTTACCCTGATGGGTTTCATCTGGTGTGTGAATGCCACCAAGGAACTGGGTTCCTAGATCTGACCTTTTTTTTTTCCTTTTTTTTTTTTTTTTTTTTTTTTTCATTTGAATATTGGCCACCTGGCAGGAGGAGATTTGGATCTGGCATTGGACATGTGAGCTGTGCTAAGGGGCTACTCCGGACCTTCCGGAGTCTGCCTGTCCTCGTGGGGAAGCCACTTCTCAGGCCTGTGGCTGGGATTCACCTTGCAGCTGTAGAAGAGCAAGTAGGCAGAAGGAAGACTCAGTTATCACCATGTATCTTCTTTCATGATCTGCTGGGAACACTGGTGGGTGAGAGGCATGTCGAACTTTGCTCTCCATGGATTGTGCAGTGGGACTTGCTTGGAGTGACCCACTGGAGGGGACAGCATTCATCAGAAAAAATAGTTGTTTTATTTGCCTTTTTTTTTGGTTCTGCCACACCAGGAGGTGGGAAATGAGCACGGAGGCACTTCCTTTGGCCACTTCTGTCCCTTCTTTCCCTTGTCCAGCCTGCACATTCTCTGAAGTATGACTGAACATGACTGAATTGCTTTCCAGGCTGTTTTACCCTTGTGAGACTGGAAAGATCAGGGCTCTAAAGGGAAAGAGCTGCTGAAGTTGATGGGCTCAGTGAAGGCAACTTACAGACCATCCAGGCAGTGGACAGAATTTAAAGGATATAGAGAAGGGTCCTTGAGGAGTTGTAAGCACCAGGCTTGTGACAACCTGTTTAAACAGGACGTTGAAGAGGTATGTTTTAAAGTTAAATCTCTACATTTGCACTTGTAGTGTCAAGAATCAGGCATACTCAGCAGTTTAATATGTTAAAGGCAACAACAGGCTTGAGTTTTCTGACTTTATGTATTAAATAAAAGCACGGAGTTAAGGTCAACTTCCCTTTTCAAGATGTAAACTAATTCTGGGAGAGCAGAATATTGTGTACTTTTCAAATTAGAACCTCTGTAAGCACCTGGGTCAATGAAGTCCAGTTTCCAGTAGATTTGTATTTCATGGCAGCTTATTAGCTCCAAAGAACATCTTTTCTATGACAGGACCACATGCCATCTTCTTTCATCACCTTTTTCCATGCCTCAGTCTATAGATGCTCTGCTCGCCAATAGAGGCTGAGCTAATCCATCAGCCACTCTCTAATGTGGGCAATCACTCAGATACCCTACTGCTCTGCAGAAACTGGAGGACTTTACCTACCGTGAGCACTCCACCATTCTGTCAGAGGTAGTTGAAATTAGCCAGTAGGTTCAAAAGTTATTTAGAAACACATATATAGTGTGATCACAGAAGTCATGTTTCCATAGGAACCAGCTAAAAATAATCTGTATTAATGCTCAGCTTCTATCATGATGAACTATTATATAATTCTTTTTTTTTTTTTTTTTTTTTTTTTTTTTTTCCCCTCATCACTGCAGCTGCTTGTTAATAGTTTGTGGTAGAATTTACAGATGAGTTTACAAGTCATCATATGTGCAATTGACTGTGTGTTTATTACATCATCTGCCTTCTCTCCTGCTGACTAAAATGTAAAATTAACAGAGCATCCTTTCTTATGACTTAAAAACATCCAAAAGATTAAAAATAACTTAAGGCTTAAAAACTTCTTCACCTGGTAAGACAGAGTTCTGTACTAACAGTCGTATAAATGTGAATGTTGTAGCTACATAAGTCTGCAGTGCTGTTTCTGGGACCTGAAAGCTTAGATGACTGTACATCACAGAAAGCGTGCCATATTGCAGCGTGGCAACCTGTGAATGTTTGCAATTTGCAAGTAATGAGTCGCTGCATACCAGGAAATTATTACCACATAGATTATTAAAAATTTGAACCCATTCTTACCTCAGGAGAAATGTTCTTTGGATAGCAGTTTTTTTTTTTTTTTTTTTTTTTTTTGTGTGTGGGTGTGGCATGGTGCTTTAAATTGTATAAGATGAGATAAAAAAGGCAGCTTAATATGAGGTGATGTATATTATACTATCATACATCTTCCGTGACTAAGATGAATTTCTGTGCTTGCAACTGCTTTTATCTGTTTCCAGAAACAATATAGGAATAGTCTGTTGTTTCAGCTAAAGGATGGTAATGGGATGCATTCCTAGGGAAACAAATCACTGCAGACATCTGGTTTGAGAAGTTGTATAAAGGTATCCAGCACTGAACTTATCCAAATCATTCTCTAGGCCATTATAATAATTTGTATCAACAGAATTATATTCTAAATTTCTGGAGGATTTTTTTTCTGTCCTGGTTTTTGATTTTCTTTTAAACTCATGTTAGGGTTCAAATTGTAAAGCTTAGCACTGGGAGGTGTTATTTTTTTTAGTTCAAATTTTAACTCTAAGACAATAATTATATATATATATATATTTACTTTATATAAAATATACTTGATAGTAAAATTCACATTTTTTTCATAATACAGTACTAGGTATAGCTTGCCAAAGAGGAATAAGGAAAGAGTTCACGTGTCTTCTACGTCTCATAATAGCATGTCACGGAACAAATTTTGAGTTGCGAATTAGCAACTGATAAATAATTTACATACCCAGAATTAATCATCAAATATATTATTTAAATTAAAAATGAATTCAAGAGTTCAACATGCTGTCTGTGGACAATTCATTGATAGAAAATAAAAAGGATGAAATTAATCAAATAAATAATTCACTGTAAATCATTTGCTTCTTATTATAGCAAGGTAAAAAATGGATAAAAAATGGATCCGCTTCTGAAAGCACGGCTGAGTTTGACTACACATACATGTCACCACAAGTACAGCTGTCTAAGAATAATCCCTGTTTTAATTGCATTTAGCTCCAGACAATAGCTGGATACAGATCTGGTAACAAAGGCATTGACTTACTCCATTTATTAAAAGCTTTTGTTTGTTTGTTGGCTTGCATGACAAAGAACCCTAAGCTAATGGCTCTGCAAAGTGAAAAAGACTGGCTTACTCTTCCCAAATCTTCAAAATACACGTTTGCACTTATCTGTGAAGGTTTCCTGATCTTCTCTCGCACTGTCTACCAATACAGAGCTTTCTCTCTCTCTTTCCTGAGGAGTTGGTTATTAAAAAGGTGTAAAGCAGACCTTTCCCAGCTGTCAATGCCTCTCTTGAAGAGTCAGTGCTAGAGGATGCTCCCATGCAGCACTTACCAGCACCCAGGTGGAGCTGCGAGAGAGAGAACTAATGCACTGGCTGATGTAGGGACCTTGTCAGGAGCATTGCTCAGTGACCCCTTTGCTGCTGATTTTTAGATGGAAGCTGGGGAAGAGACAGCACAGAAACTAATATGACGTGTGTGAACATTTGCTATGAGGCCTCAAGAACAGTGAATCACCAGGCACCTCATCTTCAGCATCTTGGACTCTGATAGCTGGATTTCATAAGCCACATTGGTCCCACTCCTCTGTACCACTATACCACCAGTACTCAGTGCCGCAAAGACTGCACCACTGATTAGGCTTTTTTTTTTTTTTTTTTTTTTTTTTTTAAGACCATAAAGCGAGTCAAGGTTGGACAGTTCTCGCAAGAACTGTGTTAATCAGGTGAGGACAAATCCAGCCCTGTACCCTACATTCGCGGAAGTCCTAGTTTAATTCCCACTACAGTCAGGGCTAGTAGCAGTTGTAGTGAGAAGGTGAGGGCATTTATCACGAAATATCTGTATCGAGTTTGAACAAAATGGCTTTTACTGCTTCCTTAACCACTGCTGTCAGGGAAGTGCTAGAACAGACGTTGGCTAGAAATCCTGAGTGCAAAAATAGATGGCATGTGAACTGGAGCATCCACCTAGGTACAAATGGTGCTTTTCCCAGAGAGCTAAAAAGTCCCTGTCCTGTCAAAACTGACATCATGGCTGCAAGTCTGAGATGCTCTAAGGCAGTGGGTTCAGTATTGTTGAATGTCTGCACTGTCCACTCTTGGCTTTTGTCACATCATTGGGTTAGGCAATAGCTGATAGCCTGACTCTGTCACCGTGCTGTAAAAGTGCCTCATCCTTTAGCTACCAGAAATTGCTGAAGATACTAGTTTTCTCTGCAGCTGAATAATACAGCAGTGTAGCATATACACAGCACCTGTAAAATGATTGAAAAGTGAGGTTGAAGAGCAGGAATTAGATGAGTGGAAAGAGGATTAAAATTGCCGTTGTGTCAGCTGTGCCATATCACATTAGTAAAAATAAAATCATCAGAATAATACAATCTCACAAAGGTATTTACATCAGCATTTTTTCCTCTGAAAATATATTAGCAGCAGCTTTCGCACTGTCCTAGCAAAATTTGCAGTGGCAGAAAATTGCTCGCCATTAGTATACAGTAAGGTTTCCCTTTCTTCCCCTTAAATTTCAGGTCCCCAAATACTACATAATAGTTCCCTATATGCCAGTGACTCTGAGATTTTTGTAATGCTAGCAATTTTGAATGTACTCACAATGTTTTTGCCTTAGTGATATGAAAGCAATCAGCACTACAGAACAAGAAAGAAGGAAAAGACCAATACCATGTATTAATCAGCTTCAAAACATCACGTAATTCAGATTGCCACATGCTGAATACAAATGTAGTAGAAATGTTCGGAGACTGCAATCAAATAGGTTTGAATGTCAAATGAAATTACTCTGGGAATCTTCTAAGCCCTCTTCTTAAAGCGCACTGGAACATAAATCCCCTACTTTCGTTTGATTAGTCCAAAAGGCTATTGGATATATTATTACATCTAGAAAACACGACCAGAGTCTTAGTCATTAGCATTGCTGAACACACAAATTCCTTTAGGTCCTTACTTCTTTTCTTGTTCTTTGTCTTCTGAATGGAGCATAATCAGTGAATATTTTAAATAAAAATATGTTAGACTCATTGATTCTTATCGTAATTTATTTTTTAAAATAAAATCCCTTGGGATGTTTGCATCTGCTCAATTAGAGTGTGATAGCAAAATAATAATAAAAAAGTGAATATTAAGAATTGTGGATAGAACTATAGGAGATAAAATATTTGTTTGACAAACTACCATGCAATAGTAACAATCAACTCTGACAATAGAGCTTTGACATAATTAAATCACAGAAGTTTGTGCTCAGTCTGCCCGTAATGAATTGTTGCAGCACTATGCACATTTAGCTTTATCCTGGGAAAATGACAACAGAAGGTGAAGGAAGTTGTGCAAAGACCTTGATATGAATAGTCATAACAAAACCTCTGATCCCAGAAAACACCTCATTTTAAGAGAGGATTTATGCCTGTACCTCAGTTCTATTAAATTTAATAAGACCTAAGTATGAGCTTAAAATTAAGCATGTTAAGTGCCCTTCTGCCTAAGGAAACCTTGTGTTTGCAAGAAATCCTTGCTTCCCTCTCATGTTCTCTTATTGAAATAGGTTGAGCAGAGTACAGTAATGGCTGTACTGGTCCATATGTCACCACATGGTTACATGTTAATATGTAAAGTACAGGGCAGGCATTCAGTATCTTGCTGGTACACTCTCCTAGCCTCCAGTGGCTTGAAGTCCTCAGCCTGGTATGCTTGTCTTCAAGTTTTGCAGCCTTTGATGGACTTCCTCCCCCCCCCCCCCCCCCCATGAATTTTTGTGATTGGCTTTTGCAATTGTAAGTTTGTAGCATCGTAGCCAAATTCTACAAGCTTCATAGCAACTTATACAGCCAGGCTATACGTTCAGTTATTTGTTTAGAAGGTATGTCTTGAGTCTGAGATCTTTGTTTGATGCCTACTAGTTCTTATACTAGAACAGAAAATGAACAGTTGCCTCCTGTTCTCTCTATACCCTTCCTGATTTTGCCAGCCCCTCATTCTCCATCTCCATTATCAGACTGAGGAATCACAATGTGTTGGCTGTTCCATGTTTAGATTCTGTGCCATCTTTATCACTTTTCTGTGTGTTTCTTCTACTTACATTCTTTCTGAGATGAGGAGAGCAGAATTCAACACAGTAATAAAGATACAGGCAGAATGATTGCTTTGGGAGTTGTTCTATATTTTTTTCCTAATAATTTTTAACATTTTGGTTGCTTTTTTGACAACTACTGAGCAGTGAGATGACCTGTTCATAATGCTATCTGTTATAACTCCAACATCTCTTTCTGAAGTGGTAATAGCTAGTTCAGAGCCCACCACCTCAGTCTTTAATATTAGCTTTTTTTTTTTTTTTCCTCATGTGCATTACTTTTCATTGGTGTTTTCACACCAGACGTTGGACGTAGTATTGTCCCCTTTACTGTAGCTTGTTACTTGTGAACTGCTATATGTGTTTGGCACACACATCAAGACAGAGTTTGAGCAGAGTTAAGAGAAAGTGACCAGTGACAGGACCTGCAGGAATGGTGTCAAGCTGCGGCAGGAGAGGTTCAGGCTAGACATCATGAACAGGTTCTTCACTGAGAGGGTTGTCGCACACTGGAACAGCCTCCCCAGGGAAGTAGTCACTGCACCAAGCCTGTTGGAGTTTAAGAAGCGTTTGGACTGTACACTTAGTCACATGGTCTGAATATTTGGGTTGACCTGTGTGGTGCCAGGAGTTGGACTTGATGATCCTTGTGAGTCCCTTCCAACTTAGGGTATTCTATGATTCTATGAGTGTCTTAGCTTTGAGGACTTCAGTGGAGCTGTGGCCCCTTGCACTGACAGAGGAGCTCTCTGGAATATAGAGTCCCTTTGACTTCTTGGCTAAACCAATAGGTTGCATGACATGTATCACAAGAAATAATTGATTTTAAAATGGCAAAACTGGTTATCTACCTGGTGGGTAAAAGAGGAAGATGATTTGGTTTATCCCAGTTTCCTTCATGATTCACACCATGTGAGAGATGTTGCTCTTTTTAAGTACAGAAGCAACTGCATTGTTGTTGAATTCTGCTTTTGCACATATGTGGGGTACAACTCAGTATCAGCTGGTGCTGTGAAAGGAGGTGGCTTGAGTGTTAGCTTCAGGGCCAGATTCTGCAGTCCTTGGTCATGTGTGGGTGAATGAATGCACCTGCCTAAGCAAATCTCCAGGGCATGCGGTTTCTTGACATTTAGGTCTCTCTTAAAGATTCATCTCTATGAGGATGCCTTTAAGAAGTCTAACGTTTTCATATTAGGCATGTAGTTTCTGCACAGTTTTACACATGGATTTTTACTAAAACGCCTTATCTCTGGCTGAACCCACTTTGTTTACATCTGCATTTGTCTTGAGACTGACTACAATAACAATGACAACAATAATAATAATGTGGTTTCTATGCAGTCTTTAAATGTCATTGATGGGCTCTTTCCACAAATACTATTTTGAAGAAAAATAGTCCATAAGGTTGAAGTGAGACATTAAATAGTCTCAGTAAAGGATTCTGTTATTACTGTTAACTGCAATACAAGTGCAATAATTTATAAAGCACTCTTCACATTTGCAAATGACAGTATTAGGATGGAAAGGAAGAATAATGGCATTCAGGGATGTTCCTGGAAGTATCTAAAAATGCTATTGATTCATTCAGTTTATTGGTACTCTGATGTCAGGTTCTGCATTTAGAAAAGGAGAAAGATGAAATCAGCACTTTTCTTTCCAACTAAGATTTATGTGTATATTGCAATTAGGGCAACAGATTATGCCTCCAATTTTAGACATTTTTTTTTTTGTTTAAAGTTGCAAGTACATATATGCCTCTGCAATATCCGACATCTGCTCAGACATGCAGATATTTATTTTGACACTGTGACAGTTGCAGAAAATGTTCATTTATTTAGTTAGCTAGTTATTTTTAATTTTTGAAACATGTCAGTGTGATAATTAGATCTTAATTCCCATTTGCCACTGACATAGTTTCTGAAGTCAAGCATTTTCTGATTTATTTTTAGGTTGTTTCTCTAGTCCACAGTGGTTGCATCTAGTACCTGTGGTGTTTGTTAGGTGCAAATTTTATTTAGTAATCTGTTCTGCTTCCCTCTGACCTCCCTCTTCTCCTCCCCCCCCAAGTAATTTCTATTTGTTTTTCATGGGGTTTTGGTTGCTTAATTTTTTTTTATTTAATAATGAAGATGATCCAGGTTCTGGATTACCTCTGCAGAGATCAAGGCCCACCTTCTTGTCCTGCTGAAAACTTGTCTGCAGTGGGCTGACATGTAGGTTGCAGTAGGATCTTGAAGCCAGTCAAAGCCAGGACTTCACTGTGGCCTCCTGGTTATTTATTGATTAGTGAAATATATATTGTCCTGAGAAGTCTTGCAGTTCAAAAGACAAGATGACCTTTATCTTAATGGCTGAGTCTATAAACATGCCATGAAGCCCTCAAGTGCTTACTCCTTTCCAAGCATGCTAGATGTGTTTCCACGCCATATAGCTTATCTCACATTAAGTCCATCCACAGGCCACATGATTTTCCACAGCTTACATCAGTTCTTGTCCTGAAGGGCATGCATAATGCCATGTAAAGCCACAAAATAGGAAAGGATTTTCCACAGCTAAGTGACTCCATCATCTCACCTGTCCTCTCTCCCCAAACTATGCTGTGACTGTGAGATACAGCTTTTCCGATATTTGTTGTTCTGTGTATAAGGTTGTCTGTATTACATTGTGCCCCTGTGCTGTTTTTTGAGTTCTAACCTAATGGTATACACTGTAAATCACTATGAATTGTTTCATTTTTGTTACCCTGTCCCCAAGCTCCTGGCATTGTTTACTTCTCCTGATTTTGTTTAGCATTTTCAGCAATTCCATAGTAAATGTGCTGTTTCCTTATGCTCATAGTGAAAAGGTGATCTTTTGTTCTTTCTCCATAACATTCAGCATTTTGTGCTGCTTTTATAGCCATGGACATGTGTGAGTAGGTCCTTCCTTGTTACAGACTTTTTTTTTTTTCTTTTCCAAAACCCATACTTGCTATTAGAGTGTTTTGAATAGCAAGGAAAATCTGCAACGCATCACATGAAAAGGTAAAAGCAGAGAAATGTCAGAGATAAGTAGAACTCCAGAAAAATTTTGGAAGCAAAGTTGTATTATATCTTTTCCCACCCATAAGGTTTGTCACTGGGTATTTTAATTAAGCTCACTGTTTCTTTAGAATAATAATAAATACACTGCCTGCTTAAAATGCACTACTGAACTGGTGCTTTAGAATGGAAATATAAATCTCCTTACTAACGTCTTCCAGGTGCATGTGCTGTTGTAGCTTCTCATTTATGTTCTCTTGCGACTGGTCTGGGACAAAGCTGCACTCTCCTGGGGATTGTTTTCAAACCATTGTGCTTACTGGCTCCTAGAGAGGAAAGCAGGAAATGTTTTTAAGAAGCTATTTTACAAGTGGCTGCTGCTTACTGCATCTGTGCTTCCTCTGTCTGCAGTCCCTGCTCTTAATGGGTTGTTCCTCCCTAGGCTTTGGAGGGACAGCATTTTCATGGGACCTGTCTCATAAACATCAGTGCACGTAGGAACTGAGGCAAAGTCTTGGTAATTCCAGGCACCAAGGCACCATTAGATAATGAGATTGAGAATATCAAAGAATAACGTGCTTGCTTAAATGTGCTTAATGAGATTTTGACAAGCATAAACTTGCCCCCCTCTGCGCAGCACTGGTGAAGCCACAGCTGGAGCACTGGCTCCAGTTCTAGGCATCCCAGTACAGAAGAGACATGGGGATACTGGAGAGAGTCTGACAAAGGATGACAGAGATGATTGAGGGGTTGGGATATGTGCCATATGGGGAGAGGCTGGGGTTGTTTATTCTCAGAAGAGAAGCGTGATCTCTTCAGTGTGTATAAATATGGGAGTAAGGAAGAGGGAGTCAGATTCTTCACAGTGGTGACCTGTGAGAGGGCAAGAGGCAGTGGTCACAAACTGAGTTACAACAAATTCTGTCTAAGCCTAACTTTTCCTCTGTGAGCACTAGCATGCCTTGCCTAGAGAGGTTGTGGAGACTCCCTCCTTGGAAATACTCATATCCTAACTGGATGTGGTCCTGGGCAGCCTGCTCTGGGTGGACCTATGGGAGCTGGACAAGGTGACCTCCAGAGGTCCCTTCCAACCTCAACCATTCTGATTCTGTAGTTCGTTTTTTTTTTTTTTTTTTTCTTTCTTTCTTTCCTTTTTTTTTTTCCAGGTTCTCCTTAAATGGCTCATTAAATTAAACTGGGCTTGTACATTAATTTAATTAAATGTACATCAATTTCATTAAATGAAACTGGGCTTGCTTGTAAAGGCAAAACAGGAGGGTGTGCTACCCTATCAAATAAAAGGTTCTGTCTCCTGCAGGTGCTTTTTTGGTCCTTTGTGTACATTTCATCTGAGGACCTTCTTTTCCTTCTTTAATTATTATTTTTATTATTTTTACAAGTAAGGGAAGGCTTTCAGTAGGAGCTGAAAACTATTTTCTTTTCTAAGGGAAGAATCCTGGGTCCAAATGTTCATGAATTTGTCTGACAATAACCAGATTTGCTTTTAGAAATATGAAAATATCAATTCAAATAGTACTATTGTTCAGTAATAGAGGGCAACTTATTGTTACATGTGCCCCCAGAAAACTTATTCCAAGTCTATGAAAGAGGAAAGTTATACTGCAGATGCATTTTATTTTTTTAGCTAATAATCTATTAGCTCCCTCATTCTGTTTACTTAAATGGCCACCTCCACAAAGCCAAGTATTTAGCTTTGCAGTATTTTATAGTGTGTCAGGTATATTCAGTGATTAAGCCTGTCAATATCCCTGTGATGGAGATGAGTCGGTACATATTGCAAATTAATAGCTAAGAAAGTTAATAATTGAGTCACATGGGTATTTTATTTAAACTTCGGTCCTTTGACTTATAATTACATGCTGTAATAACTATACTGCTTCCCTGGTAGAGAAAGTCCTTTAATGAAGAGCTTCATTCCAGGAAATATCTTGGTCCTGATGATCAGGAGAGCTCTGTTGGATGGCTTTCTGAATCAGTGTGGCAAAAAATATGGATTTTACTCCAAAACAAACTTTGGAAGGCAAACTTGAGGTTTGATTGGCAGAAGCAAAAGATCTGGACAGACTTGGCACTAAATGAGGGCAGCAGTTGGTTAAAGTGCCTGAAGCACTGTCAGTCACTGACTAAAGATCTACTCATGAAACAAGAAAATATGCTGGTAGCAGCACACCTGGTTAATCCCCTCCCCCCGTTTCCCCCTTCCCCATTCCCTCCCCCCCCCCCCCCCCCGCCCATCAGATCCTGTACCAGACTCAGTCAGCAGTTTTATAGCTCTGTCTTCTGGAGAAGATAACCTGTGTCTATGTTTTTCTATCTATGCACGGAAGGATTCGAGCTTGGAAAAGGAAATCCTGATAGTGGGTCTGAGAGGGGCAAGTGTGGTCTTTTGTGGAAAGTTAAGCCATCTGGTTCAGCTCTTGGAATAATTCAAAGCAGCTTTAAGATTATTCTAATATTTTCCAGATTGGCACTGGCCCCATGCAGCTGCTCCAGCAGCTGGAGAATTGCAGTTGTGAGCTGCTGTTGACATTTGCCTCCATCACCTCCGCAGGGAGGGAAGAATGACATGGAGCTGGTGTTTCTGGGTTTGCGGTCTGTGAACTCCCTGTGCAAGGGGAATCTCTGGCTTGGCAGCCAGCGTGGCTTTATGGCTCCTTTGTGCTCCTGCAGAGGTGTAAGTTCTGTGCTGAAACAAAGCAGGAGATGGCTGCTGCTACTTGTAAGGGCAATGCTGATTCTTGCTTCTCTTTCCCATCCTTTCTTGAACTTAAGGAGGCTGTCAAATTCATTTAATGTTTTGCATATTTTTTTGTCTCTATAGAGATACAAGGCTGAGAAACTCCTCCAAGTTTCCTTCTAATAATCTTGGAGCATCTGTGAAAAGTGCATTAGAGTGCTTTAACAGGATTTGTATCAGTGTTCCTTGCAAAAGGTGTTGGTCCCATGAGGGCTTATGTTGGTGTTTTTATAGGTTGGTGATGGTACGGCAGGCCTTAGGACAGAAAGACTTTCCTTGATGCCTGGATTCAACCTTTTTCTCCAGTGCCAAGTATTTAAGGCACTCAATGAAAATCTGAATACTTTGTGCCTACTTTTCTTTCAGAATGCTGACAGGGCACTTACTGATGTCAGTGTCATCAAAGCTCTTATGATGCTCTCTGCTACCCTGCAGTGTCTCTCAGGGGACCAATTTCATGTTGAAAAACTGACCTCTGCTCTCAGATAACCCCAGTATAAATCTAGAATAATTTTTATATTGTCAACAGCAATTGCACATGCCGTTCAGGGCATAAGTTATGGATGCAGGTCCTGCCTAAAAGTCCATTCAAAGCTCTGATGATTAAAGATGTCTCTTACTGCCCAGTACAGATATTTTCTATATTCTTAACACTGGTCATGGACTCATTCCTTTCCTTTGGATTCAAGTTCTCATTTTGTGGTATAAAACCAAAATTTACAAGCACAAAATATGACCTGGCGGTTCTCATTTTCATGCATTGTGCTGGATTTCAGCAGACTGACTATGAATAACCTGACCTTTTGCATTTTATTTCCTCACTTGGTTACTTATATGCTTGTGTTGTGTGTTGAGCAAATTAATACTGCTTTGGGCTGCTCTGATTTTATGCACAGACTGAGAAAAAAGTTATCTTGTCTCTCTTTCAATGCCTGCTTTTTTCAATTGACTTAAAAGCAAACAGTCCCCTCTTTAAAATAACATAAGCACCAAAATGAACAACAAAAAATTTAAGACAAAACAAGAGTCTGTAAAATAAGTATAATGAAAAATGTAATAGGTACAAAATAAGCTGAAATCTTGCTTCAGGAATGCCAGTGCTGTGATGTCCTTCCTTGTTTTTGTGTCAGCCAATGTTACTACCAAACTGTTAAGAGTTCACTGAATAAAGCACCGAACACTGTGAATGCTCCCACTATATCACAATTACAGAAATAGAGGCATTGGGTAAGTCTGTGCTGATCCACTGGGAACATTTTTTGAAAGTTTAATAGCCCTTAGAATTTCTCATTTCTAACCTGTCATGGGCTTGCCTCATGATTGCTCTTTTTGCTGGTTTATGAAAACAAGTAGAAAAACAGATTTCTGGCTTAAGACCTCACTGAAACTATCGTTCCTGTTTAAGATAGCAGTAGCCACACATTTAAGCCTGGATAGCCATTTCTTTCTACGTCTATGTAAGGAACATAGCAACACATTGCATGGCTTGAAATGCTCCTGGTTTAATTAGAAGAACTTCTGTATAAAGATTATATGAAAAGGTCACTGTAAAGAGTAAGTAATATGAGTCCAATTTCCAGTTCTAGGTGTCTCACGAACGAAGAAGGCATCTTTAAAATATGGGCTCTGTTGATATGATTATTAAGTAGTTGCAGTGATTACAATGGACTTTAAACACCAATGAGGAACTTCTGCCGTGATTCACAGAAAATGAGGAAAATGAGTTTGTTGTTGTTGTTGTTGTTGTTTTCTGACTCTGATGTACTTCCACTATGTAGGTAGCTCAGCTCCACCACGCTGCTTTCTCACTCCCACTCCTCAAAAGAACAGAGGGACAAAACATGATGAAAAAAGACGCATGGGTCAACATAAGGACAGGGAGATCGCTTGCAAATTATTGTCATGAGCAAAACAGACTAGAGATTGGGAGATTAGTGTAATTTATTGCCTAGAACTCTGAGAAACCACAAGCAAACTAAAACTACCTACCTCTCACCCACCCTCTTCCACCTCCTCCCTCTGAGTGGCACAGGGGAACACAGAATGGGGGCTGCAGTCAGTACCTGACACTTTGTCTGCGCTGCTCCATGGTCACTCTCCGCTCCTGCTCCATGTGGGGTCCATCAGGCCCAGTCAGCATGGATTTATGAAACGCAGGTCCTGCTTGACGAACCTGATCTCCTTCTATGACAAAGTGACACACTGGATAGATGAGGGAAAGGCTGTGGATGTGGTGTACCTTGACTTCAGTAAGACTTTTGACACTGTTTCCCACAGCATTCTCCTCAAGAAACTGGCTGCTCATGGCTTGGATGGCCGTACACTTCGTTGGGTAAAAACTGTCTGGATAGCCAGGCCCAAAAAGTCGTGGTGAATGGAGTTAAATCCAGTTGGAGGCTGGTCACTAGTGGAGCCCCCCAGGGCTCAGTACTGGAGCCAGTTCTCTTTAATATCTTTATTGATGATCTGGATGAGGGGATCGAGTGTACCCTTAGAAAGTTTGCAGATGACACCAAGTTAGGTGCGTGTGTCCATCTGCTCGAGGGTAGGAAGGCTCTGCAGGAGGAGCTGGATAGATTGGTCCAATGGGCTGAGGTCAACTGTATGAAGTTCAACAAGGCCAAGTGCCAGGTCCTGCACCTGGCAACCTGGGGTGCAACAACCCCAAGCAATGCTACAGGCTGGGAGATGAGTGGTTAGAAAGCTGCCTGGCAGAGAAGGACCTGGCAGTATTGGTTGATAGTTGGCTGAATATGAGCCAGCATATTCATGGCTTAGGTGGCCAAGAAGGCCAACAGCATCCTGGCTTGCATAAGAAACAGTGTGGCCAGCAGGGCTAGGGAGGTGATTGTCCCCTGTACTCGGCTCTGGTGAGGCTGCACCTTAAGTACTGTGTGGGCCCCTCACTACAAGAAGGACATGGAGGTGCTTGAGGGAGTCCAGAGAAGGGCAACAAAGCTGGTGAAGGGTCTGGAGAGCAAGTGTTACAAGTAGCTGGGATTGTTCAGCCTGGAGAAGAGGAGGCTCAGGGGTGACTTTATCGCACTCTACAGGTACCTTAAAGGAGGCTGTAGCGAGGTGGGGGTTGGTCTGTTCTCCCACATGCCTGGTGACAGGACGAGGGGGAATGGGCTAAAGTTGCGCCAGGGGAGGTTTAGGTTGGATATTAGGAAGAACTTCTTTACCGAAAGGGTTGTTAGGCATTGGAATAGGCTGCCCAGGGAAGTGGTTGAGTCACCATCCCTGGAGGTCTTTAAAAGATGTTTAGATGTAGAGCTTAGTGATAGGTTTAGTGGAGGACTTCTTAGTGTTAGGTCAGAGGTTGGACTCTGTGATCTTGGAGGTCTCTTCCAACCCAGATGATTCTGTGATTCAAGAACTGCTCCCATGTGGCTCCGTAGCATGGGGTCCACCTGTCAGGAGCAAACTGCTCCAGCATGGGTCCCCCACGGGCGGCCGCTCCCTCCAGATGCCCTGCACCTGTGTGGGCTCCTCTCCATGGGCTGCAGCTCTGGCCCAGGGCCTGCTTCTGCGGGGGCTCTCCATGGGCCGCAGCCTCCTCCAGGCCACCTCCACCTCCACCTGCTCCACTGGGGGCTCCTCCATGGTGGGTTCCTTTTGGAGATGGCTGGAGCTGGCTCTGATCTGACATGGGGCAGCTGCTGGGCCATGCTCACAGAGGGCATTCCTGCAGCCCCCCAATACCAAAACCTTGACTCATAAATGTAGTGCATAGGTCCAAAACTTTGAATCCTGTTAAGCACACGTGAGCAGAGCACCTTACAGTAGCAAAGAGCTTAAGAAAGCACTCAACTTTAAGCACATTAATTATTCTCTGCTTTCTAAAGAGCATTACAATAATTGAGGGAAGTATCCTTGAAATGAAAGACATTCATACGCACATCACTGGATCAGAAAAGAAGTATCCAATATATTACAGGATTGCATATATGAAGTAAGGACTCCTATATTTTTGCTTTGTATACATGGCAGAAAACACATAACATGGTAATGATCTTGTATTAGCTGATTCAGTAGTGAGTAGAGAAAGTAGGAAGCTAGCCTATAAAATTATTCCTGTTGGGAAATCAAACAGCTATTGAAAATTCAATTGATTGAGGGTTCAGTATAGTTCTACAGAAAGGTAGTTAAAGACTTAAATATCTTCTTTCTCAATAGGTTGACAACTTAAAAGAATGGCCAGCTGCTGGGAAACTGCATTAGTGTGTGCATTTTTACTTTTAAAAAGAACTATGTTATCAAGCATATCAGCAAGTTAACTTGACAAAGGAGATTTATTTCTCTGTCATCTGTTTCTGATCCTTGTTGTGTGTCTTTGGGGCTCCTCTATTCAAACTGGAACAAAACACACATGCAGAGAACAGGGAGGCTGAGGAGCAGCAGAAATTATGATGAAGATGATGAAGTTTTATGCTGAAGAGAGCATTCCTCATTCACAGCCTGGGTTTGGGACCTAAACTGAATGTGCTGTAAGGGAAGCTTTTGTCTTGGCTTCATTTTTTGGTGTGTGTTGTGGTTTAACCCGGCCGGCAGCTAAACACCACACAGCCGTTCACTCACCCTCCCCCCTCCTTCTCTGGGATGGGGGAGAGAAACGGGAAAGTGAAGCCTGTGAGTTGAGATAAAGACAGTTTATTAAGATAGAAAATAATAATAATAATAATAATAATATGTACAAACAAGTGATGCACAATGCAATTGCTCACCACCTGCTGACCGATGCCCAGCCCAACCCCGAGAGCCGGCCCCCCACCCTGGCTAGCCACCCCTATATATTGTTCAGCATGCCGTCAGATGGTATGGAATACCCCTTTGGCCAGTTTGGGTCAGCTGTCCTGGGGCTGTCCCCTCCCAGCTCTTGCTGCCCCCCCAACCTGCCCGCTGGCAGGACAGAGCAAGGAGCTGAAAAGTCCTTGGCTTAGTATAAGCACTGCTCTGCAGCAATTAAAACATCAGCATGTTATCAACACTCTTCTCATCCTAATCCAAAACATAGCACTCTACCAGCTACTAGGAGGAAAAATAACTCTGTCCTAACTGAAACCAGGACAGTGTGGTAAGAGAACGGTTTCAGGTAATTTCCCCTGAGCCAAGCTTCTGTCAGTACACCAAGAAGATAGACGTAGATGGCTGTTATCCTTTTTCAAATATTTTCTTCTTGTATACCAGGACCACACCAGTGTTTTTTTTTGTCCTGTTCATCCTGCAGTGGACAGGCTGCCCTTTGAACCATGTTAGAGGTTGATTCCCCATGACTGTAGCCATGGTGGGTGAGCAGTAGTCTTCTCAGCAGGTCCAGGTTTAAAAACAGGTTTCTAAGCCTGACTTCTATGGGGAGACATGGTCTGGTAAAAATCTGCTCAGCTGGAGTCCTGGGACTAGGCTGAAATTCTGCAGGAACCTGAGAATTTGCCTTTCTGCATTTAAGTGGGAGTTTCAGTCTGATGGAAAAACAAAGCAAATGCACAGTTCTTGTTGCTAGATGAGTGTTTTTATGTCTGCAGGGGTAGAAACTGAAGGAAGGATTCCACAATGTCACTTAAAATGCCATCCCCTCACTCCTTGTTCATAGTTTCACAATTTATTGTTTTTGTCTCTCTGAGGGTGCAAGTTAGACACATCTTTTTGGCCTTGAGATTCCTTATATCCTCTTCTTGATAACACTCTGGTTATTGACTCCAGTGGATTTTTTATGGAAAATAAAGATCTAAAGTGGACATAGTCATAATGAACCAACATAAAAAAAACAGCCAGATTTAAAACAGAAAGGAATCAAAACCAGCCAAGATGAATGGAGCAATGAGATGTAGTCAGCAGTATGAGAATGATGACTGTTTAACCTAGACATCTTTGGTCTGGGCAAAGAATTATAAAATACAGGAGAAAAGAATACAAAAAAAAAAAGAGAGAGAGAGCAGCCTGCAAGGCTGTGTAAAAGAATAACAAATTTTGCGGATAATTAGTACAGAGTAAAATATTAACCAAAACAATTGCAGATGGAAGACACTTTGCAGTGCAAAATGAAAGAGGTAAGACAAAGAAAGTGTAGTATGAAGAAGTATCAGGAAACCACAAAAAATAACGTGGTAGCCTGGTGAATCACAGCACCCAGGAATCCATTTTACTTGCATGTATTTCATTATTCATCTGAGTGAGCAATTTGTAATATTAAATGACGTTATGACCATGTCAGACTGAAAAATAAGCCTTCTGCTAAGTATTGCCAGGAGAGGAAAACTAAGTAGTCATTACAAATATATATATACATATATATATATATTAGGCTGAATACCTCTGCATCAAATGTTTTCTAAAACATAAAACTCTTTTCACAACATCTTCCAAATCATTCATAAACAGTTCTTTAGCCATTATCCATTTAAATACTAATACATGAGAAGATTCAGTACATGTAGCATCACAAATCTTTGTAGTATTGATAGAAGCAGGTGATACATTGCTGCTTTGTGGATGGACTAATCTGTTGTTGCAACAAGTTTCTACCTTTAAAACAAACAACAACAACAACAACAAAAAACACAAAAACCTCTAAAAGCCAAAGTGCATCCATTTTAGCTGTGGTGTTTCATTTTCTGGTACTGGGCATATTTTTGGGTGGATTGAAGTCTCAATTCCAGCTGTTTGATTTATACCAGGAGTTTATTAGGTTGCTTTAAGTACTCATATCATTATTTATAGTTCAACTGGTGGTTCAGACAGAAAGACTGGAAGGGCTATGTGCAAAGGAAAAGCAAAATCCTTTAGAGTTCTTAAACACCAATAGATTTCAGAAATGCAGTGAAGCTGAACTACTATTATTTGAGCTGGGACTGCAAATGGGGGATGGAGGAGTGGGACGGATTTTTTCTTTTTTTCTTTTTTTTCTTTTTTTCTTCCCCTTTTTTTTTTCAAGCAGTACACAGAGAAATGTGACTGCAAGGCACCTTCAGGGCTGAGTCAAGTCCACAGTTTTTCAGGCTCTTAAGTCATAATATCATTTCAGGGAGGGGATCATGCTGCACTTTAAAACTAGGATTTCTTCCTATTTATTTTCTTCTTAACATTTTCACGTAAGGTGGTTCTTCAGCCTCTCTCCTCTTCTGATCTCCATCTCAATCTCTGATCATGACAAATTGAAGTTTTTTTTTGTGCCCACGCTATCATTTAGCATAAGTCATTATTTGAGCTAGTAGGCATTTATTCTCTGCTATTTGTGGACAGCATTCATATCTCCTTAAATCCTTTGTTTCACTGTTGTTCTCATCCTTTGGAAGAAAGCTGCAAATTTCCTTCATTATCCTAATTACCTGCTCTAAATTCAAATTATCTTTCTTTTTTACTTTAAATATCACTGCCTAGAACCACACTGCAGATGCATCTCCATGGTGTTTATGGGCTTTACAATGGCGCTGATACTTCCTTATTTCTACCAGTAACATTTTACCTGAAAACAACTAAGAACTGTATTTACACTTTCCATCATGGCTCAGTCATCCTGTCCTCTGTGAATACCCCCAGTTCTTTTTCCTCTTCTGTCATCTCCAACTAATGAGTTCTCAGCTTAGAGAAAAACTTATTGTTAGTAGTCTCTAAGTGCAAGATGATGCCACTTTTGTACTATGCAATTTGATTCCATTTCTGCTATTCCTGTTCTCGAATGTCTCAGGTTCTTCCCACACAATATCCTGATACTCATCTTTACAGATGACATCCTTCAGCGGATGTCGTAGTTCAGTCCTGTTTTTAACTGAAGTCATTGTATGAAAATATGAGACATGACTGGTACCTGCTGATTCTTCAAGTACAGCAGCAGTCAGCTCTGTTTCGCTCAAGAACTTCCTTTTTATGCTCAGATCACTTCTTTCCTTGCACTAATCCCTATCTTCTCCTGCTTAATGAATACTTTCTCATGTGACATTTCATCAAATGTTTTTCTTGTATGCAAATTTGCAATGACTTTTTCCCAATATCTGTCTCAGCAATTCTTTCCATGTATTAAACTGCCTTCTTGCAAGTTGGTTGTAAGGATTCAAAGTGGAAGTACTTCAAAAACTTATAGAAAGATCTTAAAGATTATTAAGATGATGGAAAGGTTTCAGAAGAGCCCTCAGTCCATTATTGTTTTATCTCTGTCATGCCCTGCTTTTTTGTGTTGTTATCCAAACCATGCCCTCAGTCATTAATGCTTCCAGGGGACTGTTTTCTTAGGTTTTGCTATAGGCACTCTGTGCAGGTCTAAATGTCTCCTTGCAGGACAACTCAATCATTCATTTTAAAAAATCCTCGCTCATTTTAAAAATACTAATGGTGGTGCTATTTCATCCTCTTTAAAAAGACAATTTATTTCCTCCTACATTCTAATGAAACCTTGCCATCAAATTCAGGTTGCAGGAAGGCTAGAAGTCATGACTCTTTAGAATAGAAACAATGAGCCCAATTCTCTTATTCTTCATAGTTAAGGGTTATTTAGGCTTCCAGATGAAGTATGATGTATTGTTTTCTACCTTTACCACATGGGTATTTGTCTGCATCAAAGGATGAAAACAGCAACAAGGCCTAGAAAAGTATTTAGTTGACTGCCTAGCTAAAAAATGCTCAGCTGTGAAATTTATTTATTTATTTATTTATTAGCACTTAAATTTTGTTTCCTGGTGAGATTTAAATTGAAACATGGAGGTAAAGGTGTAAGTATTAAACAGCATCTGCCCAGGCTATGCTCGGCTTTATCTAGGGCCCTATGCATCAGCCTTCCTGAGCTCCTAAATTCATTCTTTATTGCAAAAGAATGAATGTTAACACTACCTTTCATTTCAGTTGTGCCATTTCAGCAAATTTACCTTTCTGAATCACTAACTGAACTAAACAAAAGGTTTTTATCTGTTAGTAACTTCCCATCTGAAAGATTTAAAGTACCAGATGACATTAGCTCTAGCTCAATGATGTTATTGAATTCTCACCTTAAACCTCACAAGCAGAAAGCTCTCATCTGGTCACAGGAACAAGATAATTGCATTAGTCATGCTACAAGAGTGATATACTCATTTCAGTAAGTTCACTGTATTCAGGCTGAAGTTTGATCTATGACACAACACTTCATATCTAACATGATGTGGTTCTTTATTTCAGTGTTTTTGCTAGTTATATTCCTGTAATTTATATCCCCTTTGCTCCAGAATATGCATTCCTCAAGATCCTTGCTGCTTTTGTGAAACTGAGATGTACTGCAGTAAAAAAAACACATGCTTAGTTTGTTCATCACTAAAGATTTCTTCTGTTCATAGTTCAATTTGAAGCTAACTTTACTCTTTTAAAGTACCGTGGCCTCTGAACTAACTAGGTTGACATTACTGACATTTGGCATGTGAGAATTTATGCAAGGATCAGCTTATGGGAAGTTTAAATACACCAGCTGAAATACTGGTGAATTATGAATGGTTAAAATTGAGTATTTCAATTTATTCATTATTTTTATTTAATTTCCCCTCTTTTTTGGCTTCTCTTAATCCAGTAATATCCAGATGGCTTGGGATAGATAGATTTGTGAGTGTGTGTTGATTGTGAAGAAACCAGTGCCATTGACTAGATTTGGGGATTAAAATGAATTTATCTGTGGATTAAGAACTCCATATGCCATATATGAAATAGAACTCAGCTAGCTACAGAATTCCTAATACACTTATGTACTTTTATAGCCTAAATCATCTTAGCATAAGAGCTCTTCAGCAACTTAAATATACCTACAACACCCATGCGTGTTAAAAGAGTTATCTCATGATTCTTCTAATGGGATAACTGAGGTACAGAAAGATTAAACGGCTAAGTCAAAGCCAGTAAGAAATCTGCAGCAGGCTTGGAGCTAAAACCACCTTCCTTGGGTTCCAGGCCATTGCCTTGCTCCCAGTGCTATTCCTTCCTCCTTGCCTAACAGCGTTCCTTGCAGCCAGCAGCAGTTGGCTATGTGCTGAGGCAGAGGAGCTCCTTAGGCAGAGTAGAGTGGAGAGGAAGACATCTGTCGTCTCTGTTTTCAGATCTGTAATTTTCTCTTTAAGGTATCTTTTGTCAGAAGATCAGAGGGTGCTTTACAAACATCTCCTTCTTATAGCTGGGGTAAGGGGAAGATGAGGTATCTGTAAGCATGTGTAGTGCTGTAAAATGGATCTGTGTAAGGGCTGGAAATGGACTTTTGCTTTCCTGAAATTGCTCTTTATCTCTCCCACTGGACCTGGCACCATCTCTGAAGGAGACCCCACCTCGCTTCAGTCATGGAAACAGGAGCAATGCCCAGCAATGCAACAGGGCTCTCTCAGTTAATTAAGACCTGCAGATGGTTTATGAGGGGAGCTGTCTGAATAACATGGACATTCAGTACCTCAGAGAACAGGGACAGTCCCGTTCCCCCCACATTACCTAATCTAGCTGCATCAGCTTCCTGTTAGCACTGGTATGTATGCCACACCAACCTACATTACAGCCTGATTTCCTGTGGCTCAGAAGCACAGAAACTACGTACCCACGTGCGTCACATTTGTGCAATGAACACATCAGTTGGTTTGGCTGTCTGTGCTGTGTTGTAAACGGATGGGATTTGGGCTTTGTGGTTCAGCATCCTGATCTTTGTGATGGATGCAAACCTCTGTCCCATGGTGTTGTGTGGAATGATACAGGCCATGTATCATACAGTATCACTGGTCTTGTTTGTGTAAATTTTGCATTTTTAGTCTTTTGGACCTTCCTGGTTGTTGACACTGACATTCCCTAAAGCTTTTTCAACTTAATGTACTGGCATTTATTTACAATTCCATCTTGACCAAGTTTTATTTTATTCTTTCGCATGTAAAATAGAATGCTCATGAAAGTGAGGGACTAATAGCAGACTAGAGTTAAGCCTAGTAAAAGCAGGTGTTATGCAATTTGTCACTGCATGACTCTGCTAATGCATCTTTAGTTCAGAACTACAGTACCCCTGTCATGTTTTAAAGTGCAGAAAGATAAGCGTGCACTGTACCCTGGAGTGCCTTCGTCTATAAATATAATTCAGAAATATGGGAAACAGTGCTCTGAATCTGATGGCCTTTTTCAACACAATTAGAGAAACAGCGTGAGATTGGGAACATTTGCAGCAAGGGCACACAGAACAAACAGGAAGTTGAATGTGCAGGCTATTAATTCAATCCTAGATAAGGTTCTGACTAAGGGGTTATTTATTTATTTATTTTTAATCCTAATATGATGCATGTGTAATAGCAGTTTTCCTGAGAAGACCTATTGGATGCCAGTGCTCATCTACAGAGCCACGTTTAATAACAAAGATGCCTCAGGCTTTTGAATGGCCCTCTACAGACTTCAAGGATATGGGTTTTTTTTAAAAAAAAACATTGAATATTGAAATGATGTGAGTTGAATGCAGGTGAAGACACATTAATCTGAAAAAATATGGGTGCAGTTTGAAATGAAATGAAAGGAGTGGCATGAAAAAGAGTACTTTCTCTCAAGAAGGAGACAGAAGAAGCTTTCAACCCACCAGTACCATGTTTGTGTCTTGCTTTGTCACAAGAAGGACCTTCTCTTTGTGCCAGGAACCTCTCTTGAGTATTCAATGTCCTCAACTCCTGTTAATATGAATGGGAATTGAAGACTTTTGGTACTGTAGAGGAGAGGTTGAGCTCTGGAGGGCCACAAACAGGAAAATGCATGTCTGTGCCGCAACTTCCAGATGCGCGTCTAGAAGGTACTAAATCACATTGGCAGAACGAACTAGGCAAGGTTGGGCTGGCAGCTAAGATTTTTCCAGCTGTTGAACAGCAACAAATCATTACTTTAGTTACCCTCTGAGACCTCACTGAATAATCAGAGCCTGAAATATAGACTGGAAATCAATAATTACTGGCTTCCTGCATCTGGGAATAGTTAAGAAGCTGGACAGAGAAGAGCAAAACAAGCATCAGCAGGTACACCCTTACACTGGGAGTACATAATCTCCAGCATTTCTCTTGTGCAGAATCAGAGGGAGCTTTTTTTCTGATTTCTCTCAACAATAGGTGGGTGGCTGGTGCTTGTGAGAAGCTGAGTTTATCTGGTATATTTGGCTTTCTGTTTCTTCTGCATATAGAAGCAGTTGTGTGAATGAGTAGGTGGAGAAATCTTCATTTTTCCAGCTTGGTTCCCTTTGATCTCACCTGTTGGAAATACATGGCATCTAAGCAGTGTTCCCGGCAATGGGTTATGACACCAACCCAGGAGAAGGTTTTGGGGTAGGCAGGCATTGCAAAAATTGCCAACAATGGCGAGAGTCCTTTGATGTATGTGTGTGTGCAAATGAGTGTTTATACAGCTGGATGACCTCTGTTTGAAATCGTATCAACAGAGAAACTTCACTCATTGTATACTTATGAGGTGCTGTGAAATAGTCATTCTCTTTTGTATTGATACTGTGAGATTTTTTCACTCCCACTGTTTTGTATTCAGCAAAGAGTGTCAGAAATAAGATACGTATTTTTTTGCACTCTAATGGAGTAAAGTTCTCAGGACTGGTTACCTTTCAAGTGTTTATCAGTAGCAAATACTGAGCTCAATATTACTTGGCTTTGATGCTCTTTCTCCAAGGTGTAGGTTATGTAACTAGCAGCAGAGTATGTGCATGACCAGGCTCTTTCTTCTGCAAGGAGCTGAGATCGTGTCCTCTGGGGGGACTCTTATCATCAGCCTCAAGAGATGCTTTGCTGTTTATTTAGCTGTAAGGACTGTGGTCCTCTCATCTGCTGCTACTGAACATGGCAGCTTGTCTCCCCTTTCCTCTCATGCACTTCAGTATTGCAAAGCCTTCCTTGGGAATTCAGATTCCTATGGGCAGGGAGGTCTCTTGTGCATGAGGTGATTAAAGGCATGCCTGAATGCCAGCAGAAGCACCGTGTGTCTTATCATGAACAAAGCTCAGAAGTCACGTTCAGAGCCTCTTCAGAAACACCGACTAAGAGGGGATGTGTCTGTCTTGAATTTTGCAAAGATTTTTGCCTATGTTTGAATGATGCTTTAAAATGATTTCTGCAGAAGGAGATGAACCTTCTGACTTTGGCCCTTCCTCAGCTACCTGAGCTGCTCTGTAGGGCCATCCAGATATAGGAGTTCACTCTGTCATTTGTCCTGGCTGTGGCTATTTCTAACTACAGTGAATGTCTTGAGTCCATGATAGTAAGACAGATGGAAAGGAGAAAGGACAAGGTTGTTGCTGGAGTTCAGTCTGCTCTCAAACTTGCTCACAGCAGGGAAAAGGATGTTCCTAACTCCTGCAAGTTCCTCTGTATATTTCTGCCTCAATCGATTTCTCAGATTTCCCCCAAAGATTACTTGCAATCTTTTGCTATGCCATGCAGTCCCCTGCAATGAGGTGGGTTAGCAATGAGGTATGCTGTTTCTGGCCATTCTTAATACCTTTTTATCTGTCAATAATTAATGTGGAAATCAGAAAGAATAATGCTGTTGAGGCTACAGCCTGCTGCCTGGCAACGATGGATGTACGTATCCATTATATCAGGAAATGAGAAACTGGAGCAAGAACTGATCTGTCTGACATTTTGTAAGACGATATAAATGGGCTCACTCAACAAACACTAGATTTACGTGAGGATGTGAATGATATGTGTCTGGGGAAAAGATATTATCTCTCTTCTGAGAGTGCAGTTAATACCAGACATCAATTACGTATAGTTCATTAAAGCCTCTGGGTAATCTTATTTTTGGACTAGATCAGAGGAGCTTCTTACAAGAACTGACAGAGGGGTTATCTCAGTAATAATCTCCACTTTTGCATTTAACATCTCTCATAGGATGGGCTAAGTGAAGTAGCATATAGACTGCAACAAAAATAACCTTTTTGGCTGGGGAGACAGTGAAGTGAAAAGTAATAGTGTCTTATTATGTTTGAGGTAGTTGCATCAGATAGGTACATTAAGATATACCGATATGGTAATGGTTGGTTTATGCACTTACTCCCCGTCCCCAGAGGAGTAGCTTTGCCTTTGTCATATTCACAGGATGTGGCTTTATCTAAAACATTTCAGCTGTGCAGATGGAGTGGCTGGAGCCAGGGAAGACTGTGGTACTATTAGAGATAAGGAGGTAGCTATTTTTCTTTCTTTCTTTCTTTCTTTCTTTCTTTCTTTCTTTCTTTCTTTCTTTCTTTCTTTCTTTTTTGCTTCTTCATTCTCTGGTTAAAATATTCCTTCATATATTGAGAGAGACAGTGTTTGGATGTTGTTTTCTAGAATCTGACCAATTATCTTCACCTTTTGAATCCTATGTGTAATGCTCCAGTTGCTGCTAGGAAAGAAAGTGTTAAGTAAACAAGTGTTAGTGGCTATTGCAAGGCCCTACCTTTTTCCCAATTAATTATGCAGTTGGCAGGCAGAGAGACAGGAGAAACATATTTGTCCAACACACCTGGAAAACGCAGGGTAGAGCTTGGCATGGAGTCTGAGTTTGGAGGGTAACTTATGGCAATACTTTGCTTTCCTACCTTCAACTACAAAAACAAGCTCCCCACTTGCATTTTGACATCAAAACCAGTACCTTCTGAAAACTGTTTTTTTTTTTTTTTTTTTTTTTTTTTTTTCCCTAGTGTTTCTTGTGATATCTTCTGTGGCTCCCCTCAGGTATGTGTCATAGTTATGCCTGTATCGTGAAGCAGTGAGGAGACTGGGCATTGCTGGAGGCTCCAGGAGGGCTGCTGGGGGTTGTCATGAGAGACAGAGGAAAGTGGATGCGCTGCCTACTTATGGAAGAGCTGGGCTGGGCTAGCTGGTTTCATCCTTTCACCAGAAAGAAGGCAGGAAAAGAGAGAATAGAAAAACACTGTTTTGGAGAGGGTCGTGATTTTAAGTTTTCAATATTAAGACAAATAGTGTGCTGATTTTGACCTAGTAACTGGCTGAAACCTCAGCTTGTGAAGTGATGATTTTTCCAAGCTGCTTTTCAATTCTGTGCTTGAACTAGATTTACCATTATCAGCACTTGCACTTTGACTTACAGCTATCTTCAGGGGAAGAGAAAAAGGCAATTTGCTACTCTGGGATCTCCCCATCTTCCTCCTCCTCAGATTCCCCTTGAGGTGAGAGATGACTGGGAATATGCTTACCAAGTGGTGCCATCCATACAGACCACTTGAGGCCTCGTGGATAAGCCATGCTGGCAGCCACCTCTACTTAAATTATTGGCACTGCTGCCCACCTCTTCCCTACCTCTGTCTCTTCTTCCCTTCTGCCTGCACTATGGAGCCGCAGCCTTGCTCACTGTGTAGGTATAACAACAGCTACAGCACTCCAGAGCTTGACACAGCCTAAAGTGTGTCAGGTTTCTGGTAGAGTACTTCAGCTAATCCATGTTCATATCTGGGGTTTTCTGTTTCAGAGGAACTCAGAGTACGATGTCATGCCAAATACAACATAATGAGAGAAAACTGGCAATGCTGACTTACTGGGGGGATTATTTCCTTCAGACCATTCATATCATCATGCATGGTATTTGAGTTTTCTGCTTCCCACAACTCTCCCTGAAGCCTTTTGGGATCCTCAGTTATCTTTTTCTAGTAATTATTCCGCTTTGTGGATTTGGGTCTTTTCCCCCCTATTTGTGTTAATTGGATGAACAACCACACTCCACATCCAAAGGCAAGGCATAATCTGTGGAAATTCGGGGGCTTGAGGGAGATACTGAGAACGGCATAAAAGCAGATCTGGTGTATAGAACATGAGTCAAAGCAAAGCCATTTCCAAAAAAAACACCAAAACAAACAAACAACAACAACAAAAAACAAAAACAAAAAAAAACAGCTTTAAACATCCCTATTAGCAAAGCTTCTGTACACTACTTAAAGAGTTGGCAGTCATATAGCTGGCTTCAGAAGTATAAAATGTGATTGCATTACCTGACTTGTTGTGCTATAACCAGCGCGGTTCCTTGTGGGGCCATGTGGGCCCTCAGCACACAGCAGCTGCCAGCTCCAGTGGTGGAGAAGATGAGAGAGTAGCATAGGGCCAGGCTCTGGGAAGTGCCCAGCTTGCTCTCATTTTGGGGGTAATTCTCAAGATTTCTGCTGTGGGGCTTTGAAGTAGCTCTCTCAGAGCACAAGGAAATTTGCAGCTGCCTGAAGATGAAGGATGTTAATTTTTTTTCTTGGCAGTTCTTCTGCTGGTCACACCTGATGTTGTTTTTCAGGTTTATTTGCTGCTCTCTCCATATGAGAACCTGTCCCACACCCTAGAGGAGAGTAAGCTAAGCAGGCTTTGCTGAGCTCCATTGAGACAGATGGACACCGTAGCTCTTCCTGACATCTTGGCTGCAGCCTTAGCCTTGGCTACTGCTGTTAGTTGTCACCACCTGAGGTCTCACTGAAACCTGAGTTCTTTATCCTTCACATGTACAATTAAATTAAGACAACATGGCTCCCCAGAGAATGAGTGGACCAGAAGATGACAAAAAAAGATAGGAAAGAGTAGATGGTGAACTAGTTCTCTCTTCCATTTATGCTTTTAACAAGATGAATTAAGAAAGGCACATTTAATAGCACATCTCACTACAGATTTTGCTGAAACACCTTTGCTGTGAGGCTGGGAGGGACTTCTATGGCTGTTCTGATTAAGCAGTGTGCTACAGAAGGGCAGCTAATTAACAAAGCCAGTACTTTGGCTGTTATGGTAGGTTCACTCACATATTCATTTCACATATTGTGAAACTGTAGATGTGAGCATCTCTAAGTCTATATTTCACAATGCTTCATTTTCTTCAGTCTGGCTAAATATGGCATTTCAGGGTTTATTCCAGTTCACACCAATATCCCAAATTCTCACAGAAGGGCTATAATAATTTGCTGGTCCAGCACTATTTGTGTAAACATTTAATCTCTTACTGCCTTGTGTGAATGTGTTATGTTTTTTCCCCTGCTTCTGTTAACTGGACATCTACTAATGCTCCAGAACCAAAGACAAGAAATTGTCTTTTGAAGTCTTAGGATTGAAGGCAGGAACTTTGAATGACATAAATCATTACTGTGCTTTGTTTAAATAATTTACAGCTTTCCAGATTTGTTTTTTCAAGTTTATATATTTGAACGAATACAAAAATAATGTGACTAAAAGCACATAAATAAATGAGCACGCAGATATGATACATTCATTAAAAGATGCCCAGATCTTTATATGTCCATCAAAGCACCATGCAGTTATGCTGAGCATGTTCAGTTCATCTTCTTACTCTATCTTTCCATGTTTCTTCTCATTACAATAATTTTTCATCATGTGTGTCTGAAGAGGGCTGCTGTTCATCCAGTTTGGCACCTATGTAATATGTAATGTCAGAATCCAGATGACTACTAGGTAGATGGTCTGTGTCACTCTGTGGTCTTTTTACATTTCTCATCTGGTCCCCCACTGTGTATCTTAGGGGTTTGGACAAGCCTTGAAATAAAAAGTAGGAGAGTATAAACAGCAAAGCCCTTTGCTGTTAAATACATAAAGCAGAAAAGGCTTCACAATAAGGATCTGTGTTCTTTTTTTATAAATAGGGTCACTGAGACATGATAAAATGATTCAGCCCTGGTCACCCAGCAGGCAAAGAGCCAAGTCACGGTGAAGACACAGGTATCTTGAGCTCTGATTTAATTCAGTTCCGACTGCAGTACAATGCCTTTGAGTCCCTGTAATATGCTGAATGTTGGTTTTTCTCTTAGTAAGTAGCAAAGCCACATAGAGATCTCTGAAAACAATCCTACTCAAGGCAATGAGGAAGCCTAGAGGTGCAGGGGGAAGGCTTACTTGGGTCTTATGTTCTTCCCACAGTGTTAAAAGCCATAAAAAAAATAATAAAAAAATAAAATCCCCCTTTCAAAATGGAGTTAATAAATGGAAGAGTAAAAAGATGCTGCCTTATGCAAAGAGGAAAGGATACATGAGACAAGAATGGGCGATGAATTACATGTGGGTGCTAAGCATCTTGCTCCTAGTATTATAGCTTTGAGGATCAAGAAATGGTTGTCCTAGATATGCATGCTGATTCACTGAGAAAATGTGCAGTGTTAAATCACTGTACCATATGTTTTACCCATGCTGGGATTAGACTGGAGGTTGCAAACTGGGTTGTTAAAACAGCACAGGTGGGATTTCACAACTGTGTGATTTGGCTGTTTTAAACACCCATTCAAAATCTATCTTCACTTGAAAACTTGGGAGGTAGGAGGCTATACCAGGGCAAGGATCACCTTGCTGCTCATTGTATTTTACAGCTTTGTTTCCCTAACCATCTTCTTCAGGCAACCATCTGAAACCAGGTTCCAGATCAGATGGGCCTTTGGGGTGGCCCCAAAAAGCCATCCATATACTTTTATTTAATGTTTCAAGAACCTTAAAAAAAACAACCAAAAAAAACCAGTAAGCATTCACAACACTAGAGACTGTAATAGGAACACTGCTGCGTTCACCATTTCCACTGCAGAATACTTCAGCAATGTTGTAAAACTTACAGCAGACTATGCCAGCAATATTTAGTAGACAATTTCCTTTGATACGTTTTGGGGTAGAATCAAGTAGAAGGATTTTCTACAACTGTCACAACCCCCACAGCTCTCATGCTTCTCAGTGTCATTTTGTTCTCAAGAGGAAACAGGATGATTGAAGAGAATGACATTGTCATGATGTTAGTATTATTTATTATATATATTTTTAAGACTACTTGGGTGTCAAGATTGAAATGAAGAGCAGTAGCAGAAGCTACAGTCAAGAACCTGCCTGACACAAAAGAGGAGTTGCATTTTAACTGCAGAACTGAGGATTTGTTGAACTTGGGCCTCAGATTTCAGTAGTGTTGTTTTTTTTCCAAGAAATCAATATATCATAAGCATGAATAATATTAGCTCATACATACCAGTCCTCTTGAAGTGTTACATGTATTTAATGCAAAATGCAAGTGAAGATATTTTGGCAGAAGGATTAGGTTTGGTAGAACAGGTCTGCTACAAGGCATTTGACCTCTAAGGTATTGATTTGAATATTGCCAACAACAGCAGACAGCTATTTAATGTTCATTGAAGGGTGTGTCAGTAATCTAATTGAATTTTCAAAATCTTCATTTACCCAAAGCCAACATTGCAAAGTGTGCCTCCACTGTTTTGTCTTACTGTTATTGCTTACAGCGTTGGATTTGATGGGTAACCAGGCTGTTCTTTCCAAGCCAACAGTGGTACATGTCACCGAGATAGACATCTGTGGTTTGCATTATCCTTTCAGCCCAGCCTTGGATGGGCAGCTTGCATTGGCACTAGGTGCTTGGAGCAACTCATGTAAAAAATGCTGTTTGACTTTTCTGTAACCTCTTGTTGGCAGTTTCATAAACAGCTCACTGAAATGTTTTTGCTGGTCTTGCAGTCTCTAGTAGAAGTTATATATTTGTATATTTAATTATATGCTAACTTATACTTCAGGTCTTATTCCTCATTGCAAGCCAATTCATATTAATAGTAGGAATATTGTATGTTTGGCAAATGATGTCGCAGTTGAAATCTTCTCATGCAGCATGAAACAACTATTTGTGCTGAGATAGATGGACAATTATTACCTCTTTGTTTTCTTTTTCATTATCCTTTTGAATTAAAACCTCCTTGCAAAGCCATTATCCTTGCTTTAAACAGCTCTCTATATTGAATGCCATTGCCTCTTGTAGTGTTTTTTCATTTGTTTAGATTGTTCTAATTTTCTGTGATTTCTGAGCTCTGATTTTCTTATTGTTTCCTATTTGTACAACGTCCTTTTCATAAATTCAGTATGTGTATATTCCATTTTGTTTCTCAAGTGCATGTAGGCCAAAAAGTAGCAGAAACTGTCTCTAAAAGCTATATTTACAGCTCTAGTGGCAAGCACTCTCCTCCTACACTGAAAAGCTGTGAAAAATTGTCAAGATGTGAGTATGCATAACAATGCTCCTGATGGCTGGAGCTGATTTATTTTTTTAACCATGGTTTCATTTTGTCAGCTAGACCAAATACAATGGGAAAGAAACTCTTCTGATAAAGCCCAGCAAAACACAGGCTTCAAAGCTACTTAAAACTGCAGCATCTCACCCTGCCCGCCTCCTGTTCTGCAGTGCTGCCTGGAGTGGACACAAATCTAACAGAACCAAGAAAGACCAGTTGTGCCTACATCTAATTCCTTGATTTTCCAGTTCAGAAACGGTCAGGAATGTTTCCCCTGCTCGTGGCAGTACCTGGGGACCTCCAAAATGCGTCACGGTATCCATAAGGCCATAAGTGTAAATCTCAAACCATGTTGTGCCACAATGGGGAAAGAAGAAGGACAGTGAGTGTGCTCAGTATCCTAGATCCCTGTGGTACTGTTAGGCGTACTCAAGTGAAAGTGAGGGGTATCTCATAATATGGAGGCAAGCCAATGACTTCTCCAGTGCTGTTGGATCCTTGTCAATACCAACCTGGAAGGAAGGGAAGGAAACATCCCTTCCTGTCTTTAATTCAGTGGTTGGTTTCACCCTAATTGTCTGATGTATGGTTTCACCTTGTACCTCAGCCCTGCATCACTAACAATGTGCAACTAGTGAGGGGGGCTAGCATGTCCTTCTTCTGATTCTGGCAGGTCTTCTGTACTTCTGAGAAACGTGGTAAAAATATCCCCAGAACACAAACTGAATGGAGGGAATAATTTTTCCAAGTTTCTGTATACAGTGAGGGAAGTGTTTGAGGCACAGGATTAATGCGCTGTAAATACAGCTCAAGCAACAGGTGAGCCAGTCTTTTTCTCAGCCTTCTCAAATAGCATCAGTACATCTCTGACTATGTCCATTTTCTGTCTTAAGGAATCCTCCTATTTAGTCCTGCAGCTGTGTCCTTAAAACACGTAAAACATTTTACAAACACTGAAGGTTCCTTACCTCAAACTGGACATTTGTTCTTGTCTTGCCCTGTCTTAGCCAGATGAGAAAAATGTGGAGGAAAAAAGTCTTTTTTTTTTTTTTTTTTTTTTTTTTTTTTTTTTTTTCCCATACTGCTTTCCATAACTCTCTCATCACAGGCCAAATTCTGATATCCCTGCTTGCATTGAACATTATTTTACTGTGGGTTGATTCAAAACATTAAATCAATGAAATAGTTTACTGTGATTTCAGCATATTTGGAGTTAGGCTGTAATTGAATAGTCCTGTTAAAGCCAACAAGAATTCTTGTGAAATAAGGTGTTATTAAATCACAATAAAGTTAATGGAACGTGTCTCTGTGTCATCTGGCTGAAGGAAAAAAATCAATTAGTTCCAAATACGTAACATGTACTTGCAATGCAGAATTTGCATTTTCTGTAGTGTTTGCTGATAGGGAAAACTATGTTCTTGGCTAATATGAAAGATCAAGATACAACATATGATTCTTTATATGACAATTTATTCTTTTGTTTGTGTAAGATCTTAAGCTGAATGGAAATTAAAAAATTGTAGGTACTGGTAGTAGAGGTAATAAAACAGAGATTTTGGCTACATTCAGTGGTACTAGCTGTGATGGCTGACTCCTGCAGATACTTGTATAACCATTTCTCCCTTGTGCCTTGTTCTCCTCTAGACAGCCTTCATGTGACTTGTTTGTTGTTGTTGTTGTTTTTGTCTGCAAAATCCATGTTTGCTTATAGAGACTTTGGGGCATTTTAATGTGAAGGGGGGTGGGTGTGGAACTGGGGACACTAGAAAGGAGCCTGAATGTAACATGCCAATTCTTCTGGGTGAGGAATGTGCTAACAAGCAAGACCTTGCAGTCTTGTGTTTTGGTGAAGGATGAGGATGACATAGCAATTTGCAGGAAGGACGCAAGGTTTGGTAAGAGGTTGGTAACTATGGAAACGCCTGAGTCTGGTCAAGAGGGCATTAGGGCTTCTCCGTCTGAAAAGGTGGCCCAGCTGGTGTGCATTTACACTAATGCATGCAGTATGGGTAACAAACAGGAGGAGCTGGAGGCCACCATGCTAGTAGGAAACTATGATGTTGTTGCCATCAAGGAAACCTGGTGGATTCCCATGACTGCAGTGTGGATGTTGATGGTTACAAACTGTTCAGAAGGGATAGGCAAGGAGGGAGGGGAGGTGGAGCTGCCCTCTGTGTTAGGAAGTGGAGAGATTGTGAAGAGCTGTGCCTGAGAAACAGCCATAACCAGATTGAGAAATTGTGGGTGAAAATCAAGGATAGGTCCAGTAAAGGACATCTAGTGGTTGGAGTCTGCTACAGGCCACCTGATCAAGGGAAGTCTGTTGATGAGGCTTGCTGCTTCAGCTGCAAGAACTGTCATGCTCATAAGCTCTTGTCCTGATGGAGGATTTCAAGCACCTGGATATCTGCTGGGATAGCAGCACAGTGGGTTCCAGACAATCCAGACAAAGGAGATGCCTGGAGTCTGTTGAGGATAACTTCCTGGTCCAGGTAATAGATGGACTGACTCAAGGTGAAGCCTTACTGGACCTGGTGCTCAACAGTGTGGAAGAGAGCATTAGAGAGGTTAAGATTGGAGGCTGCCTGGGCTGTGGTGACCATGCCCTGGTGGAGTTTGTGATCTTGAGGAATATGGGTCTGGCAAAAAGCAGAGTCAAAACCCTGAACTTCAGGAGAGCAAAATTCCGTCTGCTGAAGGAATTACTGTCTGCAATCCCCTGGTAAACTGTCCATAGGCATAGGAATGGAACAGAGCTGGCAGCTCTTTAAGGACACCCTTCTGAGAGCACAAAAGCTCTCCATCCCCCAGTGGAAGAAATCGAGCAGAGGAGGCGGGTGACCGGCATGGCTGAGCAAGGACTGCAGCTTAAACTGGGAGACAAGAGGGAAATGTACAGGAAGTGGAAGCAGGGTTGTATAGCCTGGGAGGAATACATGGGTGTTGTCTGGATGTGTAGAGATGGGATTAGGAAAGCCAAGGCACAGATGGAGCTGAACTTTGCAAGGGATATAAATAACAAGAAAGGGTTCTATAGGTACATAGGCAGGAGGAGACAGGCCAAGGAGAGTGTTCCCCCTCTGATAAATGAGAAGGGAGAACTGGCTTCCTCAGACATGGAAAAATCTGAGGTACTCGATAAGTGCTTTGCCTCAGTCTTCTCTGGTGGTCAAATTTCCTGTGTCTGTCAGGACCCTGAACCTTGAGGAGGGGGTGAGAGTTTATTCCATCACACTGTGACAGTGGAACAAGTTCAGGACCACCTAATGAAATTGGATGCATACAAGTCCATGGGGCCAGATGGTATACATCCCAGGGTGCTGAGAGAGATGGCTGATGTGGTTGCCGAGCCACTCTCTGTCATATATGAAAAATCATGGCTGTCGGGTCAAGTCCCCGGTGACTGGAAAAAGGAAAACATTAATCCAATTTTTGAGAAAGGGAGAAAGGAAGACCCCGGTAACTACACGCCAGTGAACCTCACCTCTATGCCTGGGAAGATCATGGAGCAGATCCTCCTGGAAGGCATGTTAAGGCATGCATGAAATAAAGAGGTGATCTGAGACAGCCAGCACAGCTTTAGCAAAGGCAGACCTTGCCTAACCAATCTGGTGGCCTTCTATGATGGAGTGATGGCATCGGTGGACATAGGAAGGGCGATGGATATCATCTACCTGGACTTATATCATCCACCTGGACTTGAGCTAAGCCTTTGATGTAGTCCCTCACCACATTCTTCTCTCTAAATTGGAGAGGTATGGATTTGAAGGATGGACTGTTAGGTGGATAAAGAATTGGTTGGCTGGTCGCAGCCAAAGGGTTGTGGTCAACGGTTCTATGTCTGGGTGGAGGCCAGTCACAAGTGGTGTCCCTCAGGGGTCAGTCTTGGGTCTGGTGCTCTTCAACATCTTCATCAATGACATAGATGATGGAATCAAGTGTACCCTTATCAAGTTTGCAGATAACACCAAGCTGAGCGGTGCAGTTGATACAATAGAGGGAAGGGATTCTATCCAGAGAGACCTGGACAGGCTGGAGAAGTGGGCCCATGAGAACCTAATGAGGTTCAACAAGGCCATGTGCAAGGTGTTGCCCTTGGGCTGGGGCAATCCCAGGTATTTTTATAGACTGGAAAAAGAAGAACTTGAGAGCAACCCTGCAGAGAAGGACTTGGGGGTCATGATGGACGAGAAGCTGGACATGAGCCAGCAGTGCATGTTGGCAGCCCGGAAGGCCAGCTATGTCCTAGGCTGCATTAAAAAAGGGGTGGCCAGTAGGGAGAGGGAGGTGATAGTCCCCCTCTACTCTGGTCTTGTGAGACCCCACCTGGAATACTGCATGCAGGCCTGTGGCCCCCAGCACAAGAAGGATGTGGAGCTCTTGGAATGGGTCCAGAGGAGGGCCACTAAGATGATCAGAGGGCTGGAGCACCTCTCCTATGCAGAAAGACTGAGGGAACTGGGCTTGTTTAGCTTGGAGAAGAGAAGGCTCCGGGGAGATTTCATTGCCTTCCAGTACTTGAAGGGAGTGTATAAACAGGAAGGGGAACACCTGTTTACATATGTTGGTAGTAATGGGACAAGGGGGAATGGTTTTAAACTAAGACAGGGGAGATTTAGGTTGGAAATTAGGAGAAAGTTTTTCACTCAGAGGGTGGTGAGGCACTGGAACAGGTTGCCCAGGGAGGTTGTGGATGCCCCATCCCTAAAGACATCCAAGGCCAGGCTTGATGCGACTCAGGGCAGCCTACTCTAGTGGTTGGCAACCCTGCCCAGAGCAGGGGGGTTGAAACTAGATGATCTTTAAGGTCCTTTTCAACCCAGGCCATTCTATGATTCTGTGATTTTCCAAAGGTCTCACTGTTTAAAATGAAGCTTCTAGCACTTAATAGAAGAGATGACTTTCATTGGCAAAATGACCTTCGAGCTGGTACCTGCTTGACACAGCTGTAAATAAACCTACCTGGCCTTTTGGATGAGGATTGAGTACTCTTGAGTTTTTTTCTGGTTTATAAAATAACTCCATCCCTGGTCTGCCAGTGACTGATTTCTTGCGGTTTTGTTGTGTGCACTGAAGGCAGGCCTACAAACAGCCTCTTTTCCTCATGCTGTTGTCCTCCTCTTCTCAGGTTTCCCCTTCTCTGGAATTGAATTTCTGAAGAGATGGGTGTGAAGCATACAAACTGGGAAACAGAAAAAAAAAATGCAGAAAAGTCAAGAAGGAAACACAGCATCAAGAGATGGCAGTTGCCATCTCCTGTGTTAGACAAATGACGGATGGGGAAAGAGGTTCATGGAAAGGTGAAGAAAAGAAGAATCAGACTCAGGTGTTTGGAAATTTGGGAAATGGAAAATAATACCTGAGCAATGTTGGAGATGGAGTAATAAAGAGGAAGACCTTTAGGGGCTGAAAGAGTGGAAGGGCCCCAAGTGGAAAGAGTTGAAAATTTAAAGCAAAGAAAACATATGAGGGAGGGATAGAGGTTTTCCAGAGAGAGATGTTCATTTTTTTGTACACAGTGTAAGAGATAATTGGTTCTAAGAAAGCTTGTGTTGGGGAGAGGAAGAGGAAAGAGGTCACAAGACAGGAGTAGGAGGAGAGAACAGATTTTCTACTCAATTTCTGTAGACCTGACAAATAAAATACATTTTGCTTATGTGGAGAACACATACAATTTGTGTAGACAGGTATCATTGTTTATTTCCAGTAGATAGACAGGCTTGCTATAATAGTTAGACTTATCTGCTTAAAAGTCTGTTGTGGAGCCATTTACTTGACATACTTTATCACCCTGTGTCCCTTATGCACTGAGTAGGTTACATCTTCAGCAAGGGCAACTTGTTTTTGTAGACTTTAATTGCAAAACTTGACAGAGTGCTGTAAAACTGACTTAAGAACTGCAAATGAATGTCACGTGAGATTGGTTTTCTCTTGAGCCTGGCACTGCTCTCCAAGAACTTTTAAGTGATCTGTTGTAGGATCTGTCAGTTGTTAGGAGAAAGGACTTGGATGTCTGAAAAAATGCAGGGCACAGACAATTGGGCACTGACCCGTCAGACTGATGGATTGGCAAGAAAGTGTATAAACATCCTTTTGATACAGACCTTAGGATAAGGTCTCACTAAAACATTCAGAAAAATTATGATTCATAAGTAGCTGAGATTTGCTACAGTGAGAGAGACATAAGGTTCTTTTAGGTTGTTGTCCTGGTTTCAGTTAGGACAGAGTTATTTTTCCTCCTAGTAGCTG
>CM021732.1:67289974-67405799 GCA_011075105.1 Heteronetta atricapilla | reverse complement strand
TTCGCTTCGCTTCGCTTCGCTTCGCTTCGCTTCGCTTCGCTTCGCTTTTCTCTTCTCGTCCAGTCCAGTCCAGTCCAGTCCACTGGAGTAGCTGTAAGAATGGAGAGCATTGTCTTATAAATAAAGATTAAAGGGACATGTTATCTTTAGATTAGCAATATTAAGGCTGAGCAGGGATAGTTGTTGTCCCTACATGTCAGGACAGTAAACACTAGAGAGATAAAAAGCAATTAAGACAATGAACAATGATGCAATGAACAATGAACAATGAAGCAATTAAGACAATGAACAATGATGGCAAATGAACAAAGAATCTGAAGTGGCTCTTGATAAGCAAAAGAGAAATTAGAACAAGGTTTTCAGTTGTGGTGGTTGAACCCCCCTTTTCCAAGGTTTTAAAAAGAAGTTTGATAGGTTTATGAAAGGAATTGTTTGATATATTGTCCAAGATTTACAGTGCTGTCTTTGATGGACCATGCTTATCTGCCTTATTCTATGTTCCCAGAGTGAATAGATGCATATGTCATCAAGCTGAGATCTCCTCCTTAAGTAACTCTGGAAACATAGTAGATTAACTAATTAGAGCCAAGGAAAGTCAGAAAATGGCCTCACAAAACTGGCTAGCCATAAGTGCCCTGAGTGTCTATCCTGTGTTGAGTCCAGCTGGTGGCACTTGAGAGCTTGAGGTCCCACTGCTGGAACGTAAGAGGTGGAGGTGTTACTGGTGGAAAGCGCAATGTTGAGATCATTCCAGTGGCACGCAAGACATCAAGGTCGTTCCTGTGGCACAAGAGATGTGAGGTGCTTCTGGGTAGAAGGTGAGGCACTCCAGTCTTTCTGGTGGAACTTGAGATGTCAAGGTCCTTCTGGTGGAACACGAGATGTCAACATCTTTCTGGGGCATGTGAGATGCTGAGGTCCCTCTGTGTGCAGGTAGGGCATGGGACCCGGTCTCTGCTGAACACCAACGCTGGGGACACAACATGGCTGCACAGGGCGCAGCAGGAGGGGCTGCCAGGATGTGCCGAGCATCTGAGCAGGCAGCTGGGCCTCACCTGGGGCTGGGCTGGTGGTGGCAGCCACCTTTATTGTTTCATTACATTATTATATTATTTTTCAAAGCCTCTGCCTGCAGTTATTTGTGCAGCATCATGTGGCAGGGGCTGAATGCAGCCCGCTCCCACCCCACAAATTGGGTTAGGAATGTCGGCTGCAGCTGGGAGAGGACAGATGAACAGGGAATGGCTGCAGGTGGTGGGCACCAGTGGGAGGCTCAGGGATGGGAAGTCATTTAGGGGATGGGAAACAGTCATGGTAACGGGAAAGTTTGGTTGATGGGAGCAGCCATAAAGGTGACCATGCCCTAACAAGAAAAAGCTGACAGAAAACATCTCCTAAAAGCCTGGCAGAAGAAAATAGCTGCCAGCCTGTGAACCAAACTTGGGAACCTGGAGCATCCTTGGGAGGCACTGCTGGCCTTTTGGAAGTGCAGCTGGGTACCATCACTGAAGATGCCAGCAACAAGGGAAAAAGCAAGGAACAGCAACAGAAAAACAGCAGCTGACTGTCTGAAAAGTCTGGGTAAGGTACAGTTTTGAAAGACTTGGAAATGTCATCATCTATCAGTTGTGTCTGGTGAAACAAATTAGCATAATCTTTTGGCTGCTCTAAGGAGGTGGTATCTTTATGCCCTCTTATGTCTCTTTTGATAGAAAAAGGACTATTTCTCTATCCAAAATGGAGCATTTCTCTCTCTCTCTCTCCCTCAGAACATCCTGTGTTGCATATACATTTTTTTTTCCTTCAGGATTTCCTAAAGCAATTGAACCATTGCTGGGCATGCCTGGCTGACTCCAAACTCTGTGATGTGAATTGTTTTCAAAGTGAGACTTTGTTCTTTATTCATTTGGGCCTACTCCTGGGCCTGCTCCTGGAGTTAGGTCTATTCTGAGGTTGGTTTTCTTAATTAGACCCTTTGAGGTCAGTTTGACAACCCACTTCTGGGAAAGGTAACTGTACGTTTATGAAGCATATATATCCATATATGTCCATATCTGTCATAAGTACAGTCTTGATAAGTATAACCTATGATAAGCGTGGTTACTGTTATAGTATTGATGTCTGTAATCCATAATAATTCCTGCTCTAGTACTATAGATAAGTTTGCTGAACTTAGAAGAGTAATGTATATTTGCTGCTAGAATAGTGACTTTCCAGCATCTACTTGCCTTCCTACTACTGCTAATAGCTGCTACTATTGATTAGGGCTATTCCCTCAATGTCCACAACATATATATACATATATTCGCTTCCTGGTAATATCTGTAATAGCCTGGTATCTCTATCCATGCTTGCCTTTAATCACAGAGTATTTGCTAGTGGTGATCTGTTATCATCTGTAAAAAGGAGAACTTTTTAGAAAATAAAGCCTCTGTGTCCTTGCGTATTATAGAATCCTACCAACTCTCATTGTGATCCCTATACACCTGCAAGCCGAGTAACTCTGAAATGTTTAACCCTTCTGAAGGACAAATTGTGAACTTAATTGGTGTTGGAGGTAGGATTATGTAAAAGACACAGTCATGGATGCATTTGAGGAGCTGGTGCAAGAACACTGGGAGTGCATGAGTCTCTCCTGGTTTTGGCTGGGATAATTAACTGTACTCCCAGTAGCTGGTGTGGTGCTGTATTCTGGATTTAGGATAAGAACAATGCTGATAACACACTCATCTTTTGGCTGCTGCAGGGCAGTGCTTGCACAGAGCAAGGAGTTTCAGCTTCTGGTGCTGCCCTGCCAGCGAGGAGGCTGGGGGTACACTAGGAGATGGGAGGAGACATGGCCAGGACAGCTGGCACATACTGCCCACAGGGATGTCCCCACCGTACAACAGTGGTGTGCTCAGCAATAAAACCTGGGGGGAGTTGGCTGGAGGGCTGACACTGCTCAGGATCTAGCTGGGCATTGCTCAGTGGGTGTTGCGTTGTACATCGCTGGTTTTATCTTTTCTATTATTATTATCATTTCCTTTTATGTCGTATTATGTCTGTATCTCAACTGACAAGGTTTGCTTTTCTCTCCCCAGCCCACAAGGGATGGGGGTAGTAAATGACTATGGAGTGGTAAGCTGCCTGCTATGTTAAACCATAACACCACTCATGTCAGTTTACAGGAGAGACTGTCAAAAACCTGATTTAAGGACATCGAGGTGCTCGAGCAAGTCCAGAGAAGGGCAATGAAGATGGTGAGGGTTCTGGAGAACAAGTCTTACGAGGAGCAGCTAAGGGAGCTGGAATTGTTCAGCCTGGAGACGAGGAGGCTCAGGGGCGACCTTATCACACTCTACAGGTACCTTAAAGGAGGCTGTAGTGAGGTGGGGGTTGGTCTATTCTCCCACGTGCCTGGTGACAGAATGAGGGGGAATGGGCTAAAGTTGCTCCAGGGGAGGTTTAGGTTGGATATTAGGAAGAACTTCTTTACTGCAAGGGTTGTTAGACATTGGAATGGGCTGCCTAGGGAAGTGGTTGAATCACCATCCCTGGAGGTCTTTAAAAGATGTTTAGATGTAGAACTCAGTGATATGGTTTAGTGGAGGACTTGTTAGTGTTAGGTCAGAGGGTGGACTCAGTGGTCTTGGAGGTCTCTTCCAACCTAGATGATTCTGTGAAAGTCAGACAAATAGCAAGTGGAGTTGAACTGTCCAGGAAAAAAGAAAGATCAAACAACAGCAAATAGCGGAAAACAAGTACAAGGGTTTAAGATTAAAATTTAATGATAGTAAGAGTCAGACAGCCTGAGAATGCAGATGTCTTGATCTAAAGTGTGGCTGCAGGAAGAAGTGGTAGAATGAGTAAGGCTTGGCCACTACCCAAGAGTCCATAAAGTGGGAAAAAGGACAGCTTTATGAATTGTTGCTACTACTGTCCCAGGAGGAAAAAAAACAGTAGAGCATAGAAAGGATTGATGATACTGTAGTGTGGCCCCGAAGCTGTACTCAGATTGAAACTTTCCTTGTCTAAGACGTGTTCAGATGCAGACTTGATGTCAGGCAAAAACCTGAATGAATTCAGTAGCATGGTTGGAGAGAAGGCTGTGGTATTTCTTGGTTTGCTTTGAAGCATATGATCTGCTACATGGAGGCTTTTTAACTCAAATTCACTTCGGAAGTGAATTATCCACCTTTGTATTGCCAGCAGCTGAACTAACACTAAGATGTTAAGTTGAACATACAAGTCTCTCTAGAAGGTCTCTTCCACTGTATTTGGTTAGCTAAGGCAATACTGGTAGGCAGCCATGGAATAACACTAACAAGCTATCTGAGCTACAAGTCTCCTGGCTGTCTTCAGCCTGTGCTCCTTAGACATAGTGCCACCCATAGAAGACATCTTCAATATGTTTAGAGAACTTTACATCTATGCTTCAGTGTAATCCTGGTAATGCTGATAAGCAGGAGTGCTAGATCAGAGAAAGGTGAGTAGGTAATACTGCTGTGGAAGGAAACCATTTGGAGGCTAGAGACATAAGCAAGCTGTTGGCAACAACAGCAGCAGAGTATCTTGCCAAAATAATCCAGTAAAATAAAAGATCCATGCTTAACGTGATCAAGTATCTGCAGAGTGTGTTGCTAAGACTTCAGTATTTTGAAATAGAGATAAAACAATGCCTGGAGAACGCATTATTGGTGGCAAGTACCCACAGCTATAAATAACTTCCTCAGTAGTAGAGTTAGCTATGTAGCTATGTGGTAGAGGAGAGAGAGCATGCTGGTATTATCTTCTGCTTTATTTTTATTTTTTAATCAGGGCAATACTGATGATCCACAAAAGCACTGAATGGGGTGAATCTTTCAACATGTTCCAGGTGTAAACAGATCTCAGGAAGTGAGCAGCACAGGAGAATATGTTGTTGGATTGCCTGTGGATGAAAGGCAGGATTTAGTTTAAAGGGGTGAATATGAATTTAAATGATATTAGGAGTTAACTTCATTAGGTGGTTAGAATTTACCACTTTAAAAACTTTCTATTAAAAATTCAGTGAGACTCAAACTGCTTGTTTTTTTGCTTGAATAGGAGTTTGGGTTGTTGACTGAACTGAAAAAAAATACGATTTCATGGCCAAATTTGAACTGGGAGAACACTTCAGCAAGAGCTGTGATCAGGCAGCTAAAGTTAGATGCATCAGAAATAAGACAAGTTTGAGAGCCTTTATCTAGGAGACTTCTGAACTCCATTTTGCACAGAGTGAGAGGAGGCTTAAATCATTCAGATGAAACTCAGTTAGACATTGTATATGTTACAGCTAGTCTCAGCTGAATTTTTTATTGCTTCACTGAAAGTTGTTATTTTAGTGTATTGGAGGGTCTGATTTGTAAAAAGCTCTTTCTTACTTAAAGGAATGAAATGGAAAAGATTTTTTAGAGTTGGTTGGTATCCTCACAGTAAACTCTTCTGCAAATCTGGCTGAATATTTTTGTCTTTACATGACAGTAGGTCTCTTCTGAATATCTGGCTTTAAATATATACTTCAAAGGCACGGAGGTTATAGCCCATTCAGTAAACAAAGCAAACTTGTGCAGTACTTAATGTATTGCTACTTACAGATTTACAGGAGTCTTATAGACTCCAGAATAGCTATATGCAACCTCCCTGGTGGGAGAGTGACCCGTGCCATATCACAAACCTCACTTGGCAGCCCTCTGGAAGCATGTGGGTGGGTGTCCAGGAGCCTTTCTGGACACTTCTTGATGCACTGGCAGGACTAGAACCACAGAATATAAAATCTGATGTGCAGATGTCGTTTTGGATCAGTTCTTGCACTTAAATGCCCCAGATTACAGTCTAACCCAAACAAAATGAAAATTTCAGGATTATAGACCTGTGTAGGGCTGAGGGAAGAAAAAGAAAAAAACAGAAAGCTCTGATAAATATATTAGATGGTTAATTGTTCAATTTAGTGCTTGGTTGGTAATGAAATCAGATGTATATGGTAATAAGACTGTTTTTACTATTACAAGACACTTTGGGACATTTTGAATATGCAGGGTGCAACGGTATATTAAACCAAGTAGTAATTCTGTATTTGACGATTTGACTAGCGTAATACAATTTGTTTTTTATTGTTGCAGTGAAGAGGGTAACATTTTGATAACTATTTGCTTCCATATCCCTTCTTCCTACTCAATATTTTATTTTTATTTTTAAAATAAAACATAAAGCTTTTATAACCAATAGGGCTGAATTAAAGAAGAAATCCCACTCTGATTAGCTCTGTTTTCAGTAATATTTAGCAAGGAGGGTGTCAGCATAAAGAGAACAACGTTAATATCCATCACCTCTCCATATATTTTTACAGGAAAATAAAAACAAACAAACAACATAATATTTTAAAACCCATGTGATAGCAAAGAGTTATTTTGCTTGTGATTCTCGTAGATGTGTGAGAGAGATGGTTTGAAGGGAATGATAATATCTTTTATTAGGTCAACTGATATAATTGGAAAAAAAATCAATAAGCAGCATAAGATTTTGCCTTTTTTTTTTTTTCTCTCCCTGTTGTACCAGTCTGGTCTAATAACAGGTATTGTGTCTTTCTTCAAATCTTAGACTGTTCTACATAAAAAATCTTACTAAGATATTGCTTGTACAGGTTCTTCCGTTTCTCAGTCTTTCCCATTATGTTCAACTATACCTAGATCTGGTCATTTTCTTTCAGAGACCTACTCCTTTACCCCATAGTTGAATTTTGGCCAGTTGCTTGGTTATCCACAGACAGCTCTGCCACCCCTATCTGCTGCCGATGCCCTATCTTTGTTCTGTCTTGTGTTTTTCCTAAAGTTAGCTTCCTCTTCCTTGTCCCAAATGGCAGCTCCAGCAAGGAAAAAAAAAAAAAAAAAAAAAGTACTTTTTCTGTAGGTTGTCTGCACATCCACTATTTTCTATGCATCGTATCTCTAACCTGTAGCTAGGAGACATGCCAGGAACAAAGTATAATGTCCTTTTGCTTAGCTAGATTTACATACCCAATTTGCCTGGGCCCACACCCTACAGCACAATTGCTGATCCACCATTCCCTGTAGGTTAACTGTGAGGAGATCAGATCCTGATATACTGATAGCTGGCAGGTATCCATGCAGTGCTCTGGTCTAAACTTAATGTGCCTGGTGGTGGGTCCTACCTGCCCACAAGAAAGGAGACATTGCAAGGGGGGGGGGGGGGGGGGGAAAACTTACCTGTGCTTCCCCCAAAAGGAGAGAATAACTACATTTCAGAATCCTGTCTTCCTACTTCAAGTCACTCTTTTTGAAATACAGACATAGTTAGTTCTACCTCTTAGCTACGGTCAGTCATTGAATAAGATGGTGTTATTAAGCTAATTTAAAAAGTCTGCCAGGAGAATGGAGTGCAGATTTCTGCAGGATGTAGAATTAACCTTAAGTGAGTGAGGAAGGGAAACAGAAAATTAACAAATGGTCACCATTATTCAGTTACCATGCTCAGCTTTCCACTCTCTGTTAATCAGACAGATTGTTACATGCTTTGGGAAGTTTAGCTGACTTGCCGGATCAGCAGAAAGCAAAATCTCGCCGAGATCACACAGTGTTTCCAAAAGCATCTGACTGAATATAGCTTATGAATTACAAAAGCAAGTCTTAATTAGTCCCAAGAGGCAGTTGCATAAGTAAGACTGAGAACACTCCCTTGTCATATTTGCTGCCTTCTCACAGTTTTCATAAGAGAGTTTGATAATGAATGTTCTCTGACAACTGGAGCTAAGGGACCTATGGCTAATAACGCTCCTGAATAAACAGCATCCTGTATTTGCAGTGCTGCAAAGATTGGTTGGATACTGGTACTATCTCTGTGTGTCAATATTGCCACAGTCACAGTAGTTTAAGCTGAAAAGTTCTGTAGACACCTGAGACATCTTTGATAGAAAATGAAAATCCTGGCACAGCCTAGCAGTAGCCAAACCACCAGGCCAGTGGTTGTTCTGTGGTATGTTTGTATTTTGCTTTTTTTTTTTTTTTTGAGATGTAGTTTTTGTTCTTAAGCTCTGGAGGTATGAGTTCTCAGTGCTTTCCTATTGCAGTCTGTTCCTATACTGTGGAAATCACTGAAGCTTTTCTATGGTATCAGTGAAATTGATTTTAGATAGCCAGGAGCACGAACAAGGGGGAATTTAAACCATCACTCCTGTATACTTTCTGTGTCTTACCATACTCCCTGGACCATCTCCAGATTTTGCTTTCCTTGGAGGCTAGCAATCAAAACAACATGAACCAGCTGTCTGCAAAAATCTAGGGAGCCTGAATTTAAAAATTTCCTTCATGTGGGATCAGTTGAATAGGAATTCTAGGGTCAGACCCATTGATATATTGTATTCTGAAGACTATCTGATCTGGAAAAAAGTTAGTTTTGGTATAGTAACAGTTTTCTTGCTTGCTATCTGCTCCAAAGCAAGAGTGAAATCATGCAGTGACTATCTTAGAATTTGCAGACTGGCGTGCTTTGGTTTACCAGTCATCAGGAACAATTTTATTTGCCAGTTACCTTAATTCCCTGAGGTCACTATACATAATGCAGTGGCACCATTCATTAGTATGTTTGACATTATATAGGAAATTATCTGCTTAATTTACAGTTGTCAGACCAAAGTCCCATTTTTATAATTTTTCGTGTCTTACATTGGGGAAGAAGATTCTCAGGGAAGTGATCCTAACGTGAATATTTTAAAAAGGTGAATATCAAGACTAAGGGGTTGTGTAAGTACTCAGTTTTTCAACAGCAATGAAGAAAACAAAGTGACTAGGGAAATCAATGGTTATTTATTTGGTTACATATATAGGGATTTATGTGCTTGTCATTAAGTGCCTAAGCATGAAATGCTTGGCCTCAGGTAGTTTGTGATTTCCCTCCATTTGTCTTGATTAGTGGAAGTTTGTTGCAAATCCCTTACAGGAGAATGAAGAAAATCTACATTCTCCACACTGGTACAAGAGAAATATTTGCATGAACAGCTTGATGATTAAAGAGTTTTATTAGTTTTAAAGGTGAAACAGGACCTCAGAGATTCAAGGGGGAAAAGGTAGGACAAGAGGAGAAAGGTATGCAGGGGAGATAGGAGGGATGAAAGACAAAACATAAAATAATATATCAGTGACAGATCACCAAATGAGATTAACATGAGTGTTTATCATTTAAGTTTTGTGTTTCATCACAAATTAAAGAATTAAGAGCTGTCTAGGCTTTAGGAAGGAATTTACCTTTATTTTTATTACTTCATTTATTTATTTATTTTTTAACTGAGGAAGTCAGCCACGTACCTAATAGCAGGGTTCCTGAACAGCATTAACAGGTAACATTTAAAAAGTCTAATCAGGCATTCTGGCAAGATACATACAGAACTAAAATACTTAACTTTTCTCTGTCACTATCTTTGTTATGGGTAAAGTGGTCTCTGATTGACTGAGACGCAGGACAGGTGCACCTACTAAGATCACAGTACTTTGAGACTGCTGAGAGGCCTGGATGCTCATTAACTTTCTGAATCAGCATCTCACATGATATGATCAAAAGCCAGCAGGTAAGTAAGTCATGATTCGTTGAAAAGCTTGCACTCTACTGCATTGATAGATTTATTAGGTAGGATGATTGTCTCTGCTGTGCTTTTCATAAAATACAAATAGCACTATGATAGCGTTTTTGTTCTTACTCTAATAGTGGATAAGCAGTTCTCTTTTGCAATATTTATCCATAAGTGTTCCAGAAGGGTGATCGATCATGCCAATGCATGAAGTCATAACAACAGTCCTCAGACATTAATTCTGCAGTCTTATATGCTAATAAGTATCATTTCTAGGCCATTAGAAAAATTAACGTAAAACATAGCTAATTCAAAGTCATTCAGACCCACATTCTGTTGGCAATAAGATGCCATGCTGAGATCCCTGTGCCAGATTAAACCACAAGTGGAGCCACTTGCAGAGCTTGCATGTGCTAAGAGAATTGCAGCAGGACCTGTTCAATTGCTAAAGCAAGAGTGAAAGGAATGTGACAGAGTCTTGAGTTTTGTCTGATATGTTTGAAACGATATTGGCAAATAGATCAGGTCAGCAATCTGTGCAGGTCACAATAAGGGAGAAGTGTGCCAAGGTGTCACTGAGGGGACAGAGAGAGGAGAGCTCTGCAGCTCTCAGTAGTCCCTCCTCTGTAACAATGCAAATGAGCTAACAGAAATATTAGAAATTTGAGTGAATCTCCTAAGATGTCTATCATGTTCCACTGCCTGTGCTGCTCTGTTTGATTTTCCCTGATTTAGAAGATACTTCTTTTGTGCCTCTTTTTTTTTTTTTTTTTAACTTTCTTGAATTTGCAAGTTGAAGTTTCTTTTCTTAGTGCTCATGTCTGGGCTGCTGCTGACCTTTCAGATAGACCCTGTGATTTTACTGAATTACTTCTGCCAACATGGCCACCAATTTGCAGCTTCCAGGTGATGAACTTCTAGGTGATGAACTTGAAAATACAAAAAAAAAAAAAAAAAAAAAAAGGCAGTGCAAAAAAAGTAGCAAAATAAAAAAAAAAAAAAATAGTTGTGAGATGACATTTTGAAGTACTTTGAACACTCCACAGAAAGACTTAGAGGACCCTCTGGTCTTTCCAGTGCGTTAACAAACAGATTGAACAGGCAGTGGGCTGAGTCAGGCATATGCTGTGACAACAGTGGTTGTCTCCAAATAACTCGTTTACTGTACCTTTTATCTTTGAGGTAGTGATGCTTTTGAGAGGATCTCTGGATGGCTGCCACTTACCTATATAGATGTAGTCACTTGCAGGAAGTGGAGAAGCAGACATACAAAGATTGACGCTTCAACTGTGTGGTTTGAAGCCATAATATAAAGCCCAGTGTCCCTTCTGTCTGCAGGATGTTCATCTATTAAGGTGAATGAAACACTAAATGAATCTGAAGAAAAACAACTGCAAAGGGCTGATGGGGACTATGTTTTTGTGAATCAATTTCTGTGCAGAGGTCAAAAGATGAATGCAAGAGGACTGCTGACGTGCTGTGTCATGACAGTCACCCCTGAACATGAGATTAATTGGCAGCAGATTTGCTTTGAAGGGGGCTTCCTGGCTGAGACATGAATCAGAAGTGTGCGGTGACAGGCAAATGTGTGTAGGCAACTCCTGGCTGTGTGCATGTGCTGTGGGGCACAGCTGAGTCTCCAAAACAGGACCATCTCTTATAAAGATGGGGAAGGATGTTCAGAGGGAAGGATGGGGTGAGGTGATGAGCCTAAAGAAAGGTTGGGAAAAGGTTGAAGGGAGAAGTGTGGAAGGAAAGATGAAAACTATCTGGCAAGGAACAGTTGGCAGGAGGAGAAGGAATGGAGCAAGATACATTTTGGAGTCATCATTTTGGGTTGAGGAGGGAGGCAGGAGCAGGGCTACCTTACCATGCAGGCAGGAAAGGCTGCTGTGTGCAGACACAACAATGACAGCCTGGCAAGAGATTCATAGTAATTTAACTGAGGGATGAATGTGGTCTCGGAGGGCTGACGCTGACCACATAGATGAGCAAAGGAGTGAGTGTTTATTTTTAAGAGCACTCAAATTCACTCTAAATTGGAGGGAGATGCACAAGAAGAAAAATACTCGCAATGATTTACCTGAATCATTAACAGTGTACCTCAAGGTCATATCTGTACCATGCAAAACTCAGAGGCCTTTACTTATTTCTCTATTCAATATTTTCCTTTTCATTTCTTAGCAATTTATGATCTGATTATGCAGTTTTTATTCAAGTAAATTTCCCTTTCAGTCTCAAATTAGCGGATGTTTTGCCTGAGCAATAGCTAAATTATTTGGTTCTTAGAGCTATTATTTGAAGTATTACAAAGCCATTATTCATCAGCAGTCAATTGGTGTGTATACCTGATTTGAGCCTTACCAGTATTAAAAAGGGCACTTAAAAAAGAGACTATATACCAAAGCACATAGAGCAGGAGAAAGATCTGCTCTTATGGGGCTTTGAGCACTACCGGTGAGCAGTGCTTTCTAAGAAGTAAGTTCCAATGGTAAATGAAATATAATTATTTTAAAATGCTTTTCTAATGTTTATAAAAATACTGACATTTCAGTCAACAGAATTGTGCTTAATTGAATGAAACGGCATTTGTTTTAGATATTTTTAGTTATTTTGTAGTTGACAAAAAAATGGAAAAGCAGTGCATCAAATTGTGACCATGTACATTTTGACTTTATCTGGGATGAAAGAGAGAAGTGCTGAAGATTTCTGAAGTGACTTTTGGTGAGGTTGAAAAAAAAATCAGAACAGTTTTTGAAATGCTTTATCATTGTGATGTGAAAGAAGTTCTGCTTTGCTTTGCTTTCCTCTTGGATGTCTGCATTTCTGTTGCCCTTAGCATGTGAAGTTCTCCTCATGTCTGTGTCCTTTGCTGAACTTTTTAACTGTGTCACTGGCATTGAAATACATTTCAGATTTTCCTCTGACTCTCTGCCAGGAAATATCCTTCAGTGTTCACCTGATATTGAGGGGTTGAATCTCTATGGGTTGTGTAGTTCAACCCAAAGTCTCTATATTTTAGGATACTTTGTTACTTTTAATTTGTTTTGAAGACTTTGGAGTTTTCCCTCATTTTCTGATTCTTTCATAGCTATGTTCATCTGCCTTAAACCTGAGTTGTGTCCTGTGCATGTTACAGAAATTAAAAAAGCCCTCTGATGTTACATGTGTTGCCTGATCCTTGCCAACCTGCAATTTGGAAAAAAAATACTGATAAACATTTTTTTCCTGACAGTTTAGGTCCTTGTATATCAGGAGAAGTGAATCTATTTTCTGGCTGAGAAGCTCATTGCTAAGAGCAGAGACTTTGTTTACTTATTTATTTTCATTGTTTGTTGCCGTCTGGAATTGACTTATTTTTTGGGAAGAGGAAAGAAAGAATCAGTCTTTATAATGATAGTAGACCCTGGGAACTTTGGTTACTATCCAAAATATTTTGAGAGCTAATAAAAGCATCTGATGTGCCATTTCTTGATAATATTTCTCCTCTCCACACATACTTCAGAGCTAATCAAGTGCTCTGACGAGGTGTGCTTGTGCGTGAAAAACAAGAGCTCTTCACTGTCACAAGCCTTAGCATACTGCTCTGGCACTTGTGCCTGTGAAATGCATTTCATGCCTCATACGTTACCTGAATGAGATGTGAAAGCAGTTCACACCTCGTTTACATTTGGGCTGTTTTATAGAACAGCATAGATGCAGTTCCACCTGCCTTAAACCGGAGTTGTGTCCTGTGCATGTTACCCTCTGACGTTACATGTGTTGCCTGAACCTTGCCAACCTGCAATTTGGAAAAAAATGACTGATAACATTTTTTATGTTATCAGTATATAACATAACTTATGTTATCAGCATAGATGCAGTTCCATCTGCATCTATGTAACAAAATGAGGTCACCAACCCTGGTTCCTCCTTGAATTGAATACATGCAGCCTGATCCTTTCAATTCACTAAACTAGAAATGAATCTATTTCTCTGAAGCAAGATACTATGAAACACCAGCATTCTCTGGTGTGTGGCAGTCACCGGTAGTTGACAGAGACATAAGCTGTCCATGCTGAAAATAAAACTGGAAGCTATACTGAAACATGGGGTTAGAAATTAGAGAGTGATTGATTAAGAATGAATATGTCAACAAGACTCATTGCTTAATATGTGCTACATTTGCAATGCACTGTGCCTGTGCGCCCAGATAACAGGAGCCTCTGGGATGCCGAGAATCAGATCAAACCAAACTTACCGTTCGAACTGTGACCAAGGGCTCAGAGATAAGGAGGACTGTTCACAAAAGGACAAGATAAGAATGTCAAACTTGCAAGGCCTTGAGATAACGGGAGCCCCTCGAACCCCAGGAACTGGATCAAACCAACCTTATGGCTCAGACTGTGACCAAGGTCTCAGAAAGCAAGCGCAGGGAGATGAGGTGAAAAGTTCAGTTCTGATGAAGACGTCTTACTTCATCCCGATGATCACATGGATGACCACCAGAGAGTACTACCCAAGTGCAGAAGGACTGATAAGATGATTAGCATACGAAGTGGGGCTAGGTGGAGCAAGGAAATGAATATGCATAGATGTGTTGCAAAACAATGCATATGTAATGTTTTAGGGGATAAAAGAGAATGCAAGCAAGCAAATTGTTGCGCATGACTTTGGTGGGACTACCCCCCCGTGCCGCCCACTGCTGAATAAAAATACCTACTTTACAATCTTACTGATTGTGGAGTCAGTTTTCCGCGAGTCAATGCATGTGCATGAGTTGTCTGAACCCAGAGTGATTCCTCCCGCACCGAGCAGAATATAATCGGGGCAATAAACAGGAAAATTGGCTAAACTGGAAATGAGATGGGGGTGGTGGTGGTGGAAAAAAGACTCAGTAGAAATCAGTGCTTCTGTGGTGCCCCTTCCTTGGTTGGGCTTGTGGCAGATGGGTTGCAATGGGCTGAGGGTTGCTGGTGGTTGAGGCACTTCTACAGATCTGGGAATCCCGCATGCTGGATCAGACCCATTTCTGGAGAGCTGCAGAGATTTTAACCGCAGAGCCTGGCATCTTGCTGTCTTACATTTCATGCCAGCACAGGGAAGTGAAAAATGTTAACTTTCTTTGTATCAATGTTTTTTTGTTTGTTTGTTTTTTAATTGAACCCTCCTATGGTGTAAATAGCTGTGTAAGAGGGGACAATGAAGGTCTAGAAATATAGTTGTACCAATTCAGCTATTTCTGTTCATTCATCAGCTGAGTTCTAGTGTTGAAAACAGTGGAAATGTACAGCTTACAAGCTGTCAGCTACATTTGGCATCTTGCTAATGCCTTAGAAGACATAGACAGAAAATACCAGCTTTCTTTATAGGCTACCCTTCTTGTTTTTCTTCTAGTGCTCTGTGTTGGTTATGGGATCAGGATGATTTGGCACGCCTTCACCTCACATAACTCTGAGAGTACAAAATAGCCATGTACGTCTGAGCAGTCACCTTTGACTGCCACTGTGAATGAAAAGAGACACATTTCAGCAGCATGGCTGTTTTAGACATTCTCTCAGGAGAAGATGGAGCATGATATATATGTGTGTCTCCTTCTTCTGACAACAAAAGAAGTCTAGGGTGCAGGTGTGAGTACTAAGGTTAGGTGAGATGGATCCCTCTCCTTTATCTGCTAAAGGAAGGAAGAGGTTGGGATAAAGGAGAAAATGCTCATGTTTCCCTGGCAAAGAGCAATATAGGCTGTGGTTGTATCTACTTAGCATCCTGCACTGGAAATGCTAACTGGTTTCAGTTCATTTAATAACTGCAAGAAAGGCAGAACAGGGATGCCAGCACACAAACAAAGAAACAAACAGACTCCCACCATGTGACAGCAGAAATATTATTGGCCAATAATATAATATTATTGGCCAAGTGGAAAAAGACAAAATCTGTTGAGGAAGAAATGCTATTTTATAAGAGGAATATATAAATGCTACTTTATAAGAGGAATCACAAACATTAAGAATAAACAAGCTGGAGAGTATAAAATATTGGTTTTGTTCCCCATTTATTGTCTACAGGAATGACAACATGGAATGTGCTGGACCTGCTGGAAATATGTGAGGCTATAATGTGCTGAAATACTTGCCTTACAAGGCTCGTGGGCTAAATCATTATGTAACCAAGATAGCTTAATAAGGATTCTTCTTATGGCTGGCTCTGTGGCTTAGTTGTATTGTGCTGCATACCTTCAGACAATGCTGAAGGTACTCGGAGGGATTCACAGGATTCCTCTTTGTGCTCAGGTTTTATGAGACAGAGAGAATTGTTTCATTTGTTCCATCATTCAAAGATGTACCTAACAACAGTATTTATGCTTTTCTGTCCCTTTGCACGATCATATTTTCACTTTTTCCAATTATCTGTTTCCGCAGCTCTTGATCCGTGAGGTGTCTGGTCTGTGCCACAGAGACACTTGCATATGTGGATTAGCAGTTCAAAGCAGATGTGGGGGAGCTTTCAGTAGTGTGGGCAGCTATTTGAGTTGTTTCACCAGGGAGCAGCACAACTCTGACTAAATTCCTGATAAAATACCTGCCCTCCTCCTACTTTGCATTTTACCACACCCTTGTCTGGACTGAAAAAATCTCAGCCTAGGGGTTTTTCTCATGCCTGCCATGCTAAGTGCATTACAAATGTACTTTGCTTCACGTTTCTGTTGTGTTTTGTTTTGCTTTCACTTGGAGGATACAATACATTGGAGGATTTAAGCTTTGTGTCCACCCATACTTTTTCTCGGCAAGGTAACCTTTGTGGGCAACACCCTGACAACAGAACGGTCCTTCAGTAAACATCTGGAAACACTGAGAAAGCAGTGGTGTGTTCGCTAAGGAAAACTTATCTGAGGCCAAATTCCTGTATGTGGATGAACTGGAAGTATTTACAGTGAACCCTGCAGGACCTGAAGAAGAATGTGGAGTTTCTAATTGTACAGTGCAAAATTTCACTCTCTCTAAAAGTATTCGTAGAAGTACCTTGTGGTTAGAAAAGAGGTTAAAAAATACAGCTTCTCTCTATTTAGTTAATAGATGCTTGGTTTATGAACTTCTGAGTTCATGATACTTGTGTGAAGGCTGGTGGGCTGACATTTCTATACAAGCTTTTATCATCTGTGCAAAGGACCAAACACAGGGTTGATGCTAAGTCCCTTGCAGACCTTTGTAACCTGATTGCATGTGCAACTCAAGTCAAGAGTTCCATGAGGAGTTTATGCTGATCTGTGGCAGAAAGTTTCTTGGATTTATCTCCCTACTTTCCAGTGGTCAAGTCTGCCAGATTGCTGCACTAGATGCTTGGAGCTGAACGAAGTATGGCTTGTACAAGATCAGTCTATACTTAAAGTTTCTGAACATTAAACTAATCAGACTTGACATTCAAATATATTTGCTGAGAAGTGCTAAAGGAGAAACTTACCCAGAGCAGAACAGAGGGGAGAAAAGAGTAGTAAGGGGAAAAATATGAAAGAGAGCTTCTCCCAGGTGGATAACAGGACAAAAGATGATGTGTTGGAGATTAGATGTTGGAAAAAGATAAGGGGAAGGCCTGCATTGCTTAGTGAAGGTCAAATAATTCTGATTTTGCGTGGGCATTGAAATTTCTTTACTGAATGGGTTGTGAAGCATTGGAATAGGCTGCCCAGGGAACTGGTTGAGTCACCATCCTTGGAGGTCTTCAAGAAGTGTGCAGATGTAGAACTTAGTAGCATGGTTTACTGGTGGCTACTTCAGTACTAGGTTAAAGGTTGGACTAGATGATCTTAGAATCGTTCAGATTGGAAAAGACCTCTATGAGCCTATGCCCTCCTGGTATAGTGGTTGATTTTGTACAGATTTTTGCATTGGAAAGCTGTGTTTCTTGAACTGTTAAAACTGCTGTAAGATCCTCTTATAGAATCCTGTGAAGATCTTTACATCTGATCTAAAACTGAAGACTCTTGACCCATGAGTCTCCTGGCCATTATTCAGATTTTCCTGCTTATGTTAGCCAGTTCAAAGAAACTAACACGTACTTGACTTGTGAATGTACTCTTCTAATATAATAGTGGAGACTTAGGGCAATGCTGCTAGACCATTCCCCTTGGATTTCCTTTGTGCTCTACCCTAACCTGGAGGCAGGAGTCATGCTGCCCATGAGGTGCAGTGGAGAAAGAAGATAGGCTAAAAAAGAATCCCAATGTTATAAATTTGTGTGTTTTTAAAAGCTATTTGGAACTTCATGATCTCACTCCAAGTGTTATGGGATACTCAAGAGTTAGTGAAAGTCAGGAGCCCGAATAATTGTTTTTTCCTTGTCTGTCCTCCTTTTCTCAGTGTCTGTACCCCAAGCAGGCAGATCCCCAACTAATTTGTGAAATGTCATATCCCTTATCACAGGGTGTACTGTTCAGATGACCATGTTAAGCTGCCAGAATACTGAACAGAAGACCCCTTAGCAAAAATGTAGCATGCTGCATCAAGAACTTGGCTGTTCTTGTATGTGTCAAGTGTTTTTCAGGAAGATATTTATTTCTGGCTTTGTTTAGAGGAACATGGAAGTGTTAACAATTTATTCACAGGGTAAGACAAACAGATATTAATAGAATTATAATGAAATCCTCTAACAGGATTTGAAGATTTTTTTATTTTTATTTTTTTTAATCAAGGGTTGTATGTGTTCCTGTTAATACTGTGAGAGTCAATAACACAGGCATCACAGGACAGCTATGGAAACAACTGAACCACATGGCCAGAGACAGCAAGAAAGTAAGGAGACAATTTCAGCTGGACAGTACCAGATACTCTGTCACTACCAAAGCCAAAGGAATTAAGGAATTATTTCTGGATTCCCTTATAGATTATCACACAATGGTGTGAACAGACTTGGGGGCTCTTGAAATATATTACTCCAAGGTGGAAGGAGCTTTCCTGTTTTGGGTTTACCTTATATCTCTCTTTAAATAATTGCTTCTGAGTTCTCCTTTATATATATATACATATAATTTAAATCAGCTGCTACCTGCAGATATTCCTTAAAAGCCTATGTTTTTAAGTACATAGAGGCACAGTTTCAGGCCTCCAGCTTGCAATCCTTACACCTTAGTGACCTTAATAATGCCTCTGCCTAGTGAAGTGATAAAGAGAGGATGTATTTCTCTTGGCCCCTGCTCTCTGAAGTGAAATATCGAGGGTTTCATTTTGTCAGTGAGAAAATCCTTGCTTTTCACTCTTTCATCTCTGACCCCATATTTTGTTACAGTACTGTAACATTTTTGTGGGCCACTGCTAGCTCTAATGCCAACTTTTTGGAGGGGGAGCATGACATAGGTATGGGAAGCAGCTTCCTAAAGGCTGAATGCCTTTCTCTGACAAAAGCATCCCTTTGCTAGTAGACAAAAACATAAAGGTCAACTACCACCAAGTGTCATACAAACCTACTTACCACCTGAAAGCAGTATGGATGCTAGTGACTTCTACTCTATTAGCCCATAGAGTGGCTTTATAATTAGCAATTCCCATTTCAACACTGTACATTGCTGAAGGGCACAACTTCAGGTACAGTTCATTCCCAAATTAATACTGATTCTCTCTATTTTAACTCTCTGTGCCACTATACAGTCCAAAACATTATTTGCTTTTAATGTAGAGTCAGTCATATTTTCTTTGCCCTCTGGAGTCAGTTTAGCCAGTTCTGTTGCTCTCATCCAGTCATTTCCTTGAAATTTGAGCATATGAAATCTCATAAGATGTTAGGGGAGAGGGAGGTGGGTGCTTATTCAGGCTCCAGGAGGGGAAAAAAAATATTGGCAGTAGCGATTTGGTGGGATATATAGGAGTAGAATAAGTTACAACTAACACAAATCTTAGTGTGTATCAGAACAAAGAGCTGTAACTGTAGTCAAAACTTTTTTCAGTCTCTGGACAGTTTTCTCACACATGCCACTGTCACCTACACTTGCCCCAATAGACATGGGCTTTCAGTACAACTGTTAAGAGCAAATTGTAGTCTAAAACCTCCCTCCTATAAAAGGCTTTTAAAGGGTCTTACTTTCAGCTAAATACTGGTAATACTGAAAATAATTTACTAACCTCTTCAGGAAGCCAACTAGCGCTTAAATTTTATTCAGAGAAGGGCTCTGCTGAAGTCAATAGAAAAAATTAGCATCCATAAGGGTGTGAAGCTATTTCTGCAAAATTCTGTAGTGATACCCTAGAGAGAAAAAATAGCACAGCAGCTCTAGTTTGGTTTGCTCTAACAGCTTGTGCTCTTAGGAGAAGTTTCCATTTCAGGTTTTTAAACTTTCATGTTGGAGGGCAGGGCGACTTCACTGCTTACATCTAGCAGGAGCTGCTTCCAAAAGGATAGTTCAGTTTTTCAGTTTTATTCCTGGCATTTCATGCTAGCAAAAGGAAAGACAGGGGGGAAAAAAGGTCTTTTGGTAGTGAGGGAACCTGTGTTGTTTGCAGAAACCATTCCCTCCCCAATTTTTATTGCTTTCATTGCACAACTGTGCCATGTTTTACAAAGTTGCAAGCAGCCTGTGGGATAGCTGACTTCTTTTATGGTCTTTATGCACATTCCTCTGCTTCAGGACAACAGAAGTTTGACATATTACATCTGCAATTGTCCTGGTTTCAGTTAGAACAGAGTTATTTTTCCTCCTAGTAGCTGGTAGGGTGCTATGTTTTGGATTAGGATGAGAAGAGTGTTGATAACATGCTGGTGTTTTAATTGCTGCAGAGCAGTGCTTATACTAAGCCAAGGACTTTTCAGCTCCTCGCTCTGTCCTGCCAGCGGGCAGGCTGGGGAGGCAGCAAGAGCTGGGAGGGGACAGACCCAGGACAGCTGACCCAAACTGGCCAAAGGGGTATTCCATACCATCTGACATCATGCTGAACAATATATAGGGGTGGTAGCCAGGGTGGGGGGCCAGCTCTCGGGGTTGGGCTGGGCATCGGTCAGCGGGTGATGAGCAATTGCATTGTGCATCACTTGTTTGTACATATTATTATTATTATTATTATTATTATTATTATTATTATCTTCTATCCTAATAAACTGTCTTTATCTCAACCCACAGGCTTCACTTTCCCGTTTCTCTCCCCCCTCCCAGAGCGGGGGGAGGGTGAACAAACGGCTGTGTGGTGTTTAGCTGCCGGCTGGGTTAAACCACAACAGCACTTTGGAAGAAATGCATTATATCCAGAAGAGACACCAGACAGCACCTTTTCTCTATTAGATTCAAAGAATCACCATTGCACCTGCTCCTGCTAGGGACATCTGCAATCCCACTGGCAGTGTGTGAGACACAGCCCTTTCTCCAACACTCTTACCCATTAGGTTCATTTGTTCTGCAAGTCTCACTGAAGATATTATCCAGTCTTTCCAAGCATCTGTGTGCATGCCCTTACCTTTAAGATTTAAATCTGAAGTGACATAAAAAAAATCTATTTTCTCTTCCCCCTTGTCTCCTCACCTGTTTATTTATATATAGATATATCTAAGTGTGTCTCATGTGCTGCATATTAAATAGGAAAACAAAGACATATTATCTGGAGCAGAGAAGGAGCACAGGTGCACATATGAGCAAAACCAAAACAATTCATTTAAAAAGGTTTTGATTCACTATTGTGTGCTCATACTTTGACAGATCAATGTGACACCTTGAGTCCGCCTACACATGCATGCAGCTTGGAACGGAGATGTCTTCTTGGTTCCTGCACATTGTGATTTTTTTCGCCATGGTTCTGCTCGAAGTTGCCTGTGCTTTGCCAAGTATGCAGGGGTGAGGGATGAGAGAAGAAGGGGGTGGATGTGTATTTGTCGGCCTCTTGGTGGGGAGGTGGACATGGTGTCTTCGCCCTCAGAGGCTGGCTGCATAAATGCTTCCCTTCCTTTTCCTGTTCTCACAGCCCTTCCCTCAGCATCTCCCTTGGTTTTGCAGTCATGGCAGAAGTTACACATGCTCTTTAGGTAAGGGTGATTACAGCCCTCTTGCTTTCTCCATCTGTCAAAAAGGTGAATACAGCAGGAAATACAATGAATTCCAACACCAGTTTTTTTGTTGTTGTTGTTGTTGTTTTTTTTTTTTCTTACACTCTCTTTTTTATTCTCGGTGAAGTGAAAAAAAATCTCAGATATTTATTTTTGCTGTGGCATCCACCACAGAAGGCTGTAGAAAGATGTGTACCTAAGGGGAAAAAAAAAATAAAAACCAGTATCAGTCCATAAGTTTATGGGCTCTGAAATGGCTCTTATTCCTCAGAAGCAAGATATTGAAGTTTCAATAGATCTTTCAAAATGAAAGCTCATTGCTCTTTTCAGAAAACAAAGGATTAGAGAACAAAGCAGAAAATAATGTTGATTCACTCCTGCATTTAATATTGTATGCATTTTTGGTCTCCTTGTCTCAGAAAGAACTGGAAAGGATTCAGATGCATCGGGGTGGTTAAAGGCACATAATGTCTAAATAAGCTAGGACTCTTCTGCCTGGAAAAGAGATGATGAAGTCTTGGAAAGCATGGATAAGGCAGATGAGAATTGTTTGTGCATTGTTTGTGCCAGTAAGAGAGCTGAGGAGGCTAGAGCGAGCCAGGCTTAAAACAAACAGGTGGCAGTGGTGGTTCTACCTGCATCTGCGCAACAGGGAAAGTTGTGCATGCAAACAATGAGTCTGAAGAGAGATGAGACATGTTTATAGAGTCCCCCTGCAACTGTAGCTGCACGATGATAGAACTGCTATCACTGCTGAAAAATAATAATAAAAAGATAGTGGTCATGAGATAAATCTGTGAATGTTGGACAGGTTTTGAGCTGTTGCTTCCCTGGAGAAATCAGACTAATGAGAGAGCAGCTGGATAAGCAAAATGAGCACTAGTTGATTTGAATGGTGATACCTAACCCTTTTACCAAAATTTTCCGACTAAAGGTCATGCATCTTAAATAGCTTTAAGAACAGTCATAATAAGGTATTTCTCTAGGGCAGGCAGAGGGAGTGGTGAGGGATAAAAGAGACACATTTGATCAGGAAGGGAAAACCTAGGATATTTATCTGTGTATATTAACAATATACAGAACAAGAAACATCAATAGGGTTTTTGCCATGCTGCCTGGCAGGATTGTGACTGATCTGTTTCAGAAACTCCTGTGCCAGTCCTCGACCTAGCTCAAGACCAGTGCTAAGCCAAGAGAAAGACTCCCATTTGAAAAGGTACTTGAATGAGTTAATGGGAAAAAATTATCACTCTCTAGTAAGAACATAAAAAGCATGATAAAGCTTTGGACCCGATTGTATGACAGTTGCCCACAATAAAGCAGAAAGAGATCGTCTATAAAAATAATTAATTATTTGCAGTGGGGTTGTTCCTTGATGGCAGTTGAAGGAGTTCAAGAAAAGTTGCTAAAACAGTGAGTCAAAAATGGAGGAATGTGTAGTGAAGACTTGCTACTTGTCGGTGTCCTGTAGTTTAGATGAGAGAGTGCTTGAGAAGAAATCCTCACCAGCAAACAGTATAGGCATGGGAGAAACACCCCTGGGTGACAATGCTGGAGACTTAGTAGGAACCTAACCAGAAACAACAGCTCAAGAGGGCAGAATCTAATCAGGTATTCATCTGAAGGATCAAATCCTGGAAAAATTGCATTGGATTAAAATATACGTGATGTGTAGAAAGGACTGTTAGGAAATGGAAGAAAGAGACCAGTTTAATTCATAAAGCATTCATGGTGAGCCACCACAGGTCGTAGAGAATAAGAGTTACCATTGTGGATAAGGGCTCTGCGTCCCAGTTGAAGCTCTGTGGTGCTGTTATGGTGCATTTCCTGTTAATGCTGTGCATGGTTTTTACTGAAGGATATTGCAAGAACAGCCACGTTTTCCTGTGTGATATTCAGTTACACATACCAGGAGGAGCAAGTGAGTGAGCAGTTCATCATGCCTTAAAGGTGCTTTTTTCTTGCAGGAAAGGTAGAGACTAATTGGTTATAAATTATCTGTAACTGTCCCAAAGGGCATGCTCCCAGCAGTGCTGTTTGGAAATTAGCAGTTGATGGCAGCTGTGACTGGGGGAAAATGGACTCCATAATCAATAAGATTGTAAAGTAGGTAGGTTTATTCAGCACTGGGCAGCACAGGGGTAGTCCCACCAAAGTTGTGCGCACCTGACACGGCAACTTGCCTTGGCTATATGCAGTAAAGAGTTACATATGAATGAAGTTTAACAATATGCCTATACATGTGGATAGCCTATCCCTGCTTCATATTAAAATTAGTTCCAAGGAGTCATTTCCATAAACTCCTCCCATCTGTGCTTGCACAGTGTATTCTGGTGGTAGTCAGGTGTCGTGGGGATGAAGATTGACTCTTCCTCATCACCGCTGTTTGACCTCTTGTCTTTGCACAGACTCAGTTGCTCTTTGGCTCTTGTCTATCCACAAATCCAGTTTCTACCAGTTTCTTAAGATAGGCTCACACTCTTATTAGCAGACTGACCTTGGTAAGGGGCCCAAGGCTTCTTGCTTTAATTTGCACAATGCATCTTAGTTAGTAAAGACACTAAGTAGCATCCTAGTTTAATGCTCTCAGCACTCTATCTTTACTTGATAAGATTCTCCTAACTCCCTCTCTCAATTGAGCTAGATATATCTTACCCTGATTCTGCATTTGTAGGGATGCAGCCACTGACAACAGAGGTGACAGTGGATGAATTGCTGAGATAACCATACCAAGTTTACACCTGCAATCATCAAGATACTGCAGTCAAGGTTCAGTGTGCCCTAGTCATTTCATGAAGTTTTCCAGCAGCTGCAGCCAAACAAGGTCTGAAGTGGCTATGTTCAGTGCAAGCAGTGCCAGTACAGAGCCCGTTCATCCATGTGAGGGCTCTCAGGAAAGGTAATACAAATGTACTTTTCACTGGATCTGTTACACTACATTGTGTTGAAGAGGATGTTTGTATTCCAAATTTAAGAGGCCTTATTTCAAGTTTTTCTATTTGGTTTCTAAAACAGAACCTAGAAAAGGGGGAGCTGCTTTTGTATCCAGGAAGACACTAGAAAACAGTGAGGAAAAATTTGCCAAGGCCTGCCTTTTCTTTAAAAGGACCGTACCCTTTAAAGAAATAAAACCATGACTCCTTGCAGATGCAAAATGCAAGAGCTTGTCCTGCTGTAGTTCTTTTCAAGCACCTGTACAGGAGAAAGAGAAAAGAGTAATCACACAGTTCTGGGTGAGAAGAAGCGCCTATTTCCATTTTTGTTCTCCACTTTGGTCTGACTGAACACCTTGTGGAAAGTGAAAGCCGCAGGCACTTGACCAGCTGTGTTTACCTGGTATTGCTTAACCATCCTGATGACTGTTACTAAATCAGAGTAAAACAGATTTATCTGTGTAACTCATTCTTTGTGTGTGTGTTAACCTTTCTGAACAAGTTGCTTTTCCAAGATGGCTGCTGAAATCAGATTGGATACCATTTCCTTTTTACATCTGCTACTACTGTTTTTATTTATTTGAGCTGCTGAATTGTTGTATGGTTTACAATACAGTGTTTTTCTTAGGGGTTTGCAGAATAAATGTCATATCTATGGATATAACAATAGAAGAAGAGAGAACCCATGGACATTCAAAATGAGCAGGTGTGAATGATTCACGCACATTCAGAAGATCCATGTGCCAATGCAGTGTCACTGCAGGGCATGAAATTGCAGAATGTCCTTCTGAAACCTGCTCAGAGCCATTGTCACCTGCCAGTTTTGGAAGCTATCCACATGGAAGAGAAGCACTTAAACATGTCTATAATGTTTATGATAACACACGCTGGGTGCATTTTACTGGAGTTCTCTGTAATGACAGATTTACAAATCATTAATGTCCTTGGAGTGTATCTCTGTCATTAAAAATAATGGCTACCTGGAAAATTATGTTGATGGAGCCTGTCAGCATTTTGCATTTCTGACATCAGTCTAGTCCACATTATGATGGGATTGTTTTTGACATTTAAGCAGGGGGGTGGAAGAAAGAGCTATTCTGTGATTTTGCAAATGATAAATGGAGTTTCAGAACCATAAGGAGATAATGTATTTACTAGAAAACTTCCCAAATGTCCACATCAATCATAAAAAATGGGAGATGTTAGGTTCAGACTGAAGTACTGTTGGTAAAAGAAAACCTCACGTAGTTGGTGAAAGGTCAGATAAAAGCTTACATTCCAAGAGCTACAAAGGGATTTACTCTCAAACTGGGATTGTCAGTAGCTGCTACTTAGCTGCTGAATACTAAGGCACAAGCATTGTATGATGCAATAGACATGCTAAAATCAGTGATTTCTAATACCAGAAGATCTGCAGCTGTCTAGGATTCAGGAATACCAATCAGCTTTTAAACTTTCATTGGAACTGCTTAAGAACAGTTGGTTAGATCTAGTAAGAGTTGAACAGACATACGCCATCAGTCTGACTGCCAGCCAGTAAGAGCTGAGAGGGGATATTGATGACCTGCTGACAGAAAGAAAGATAAGGAAGCAAGTGCATGGTGATTTCAAGAAGCATAGTGATGCTTATGAGAGTGATCCTCTCCGATAGAAATATGACCAGGTGGTCATTGAACAAGCAGGAATTGATGATGTAGGAATTGAAAATCCTACTCAACACGTTGGGTTTATTTTTATTTTTGGTAACTGTGTTAATTCTTGTCTGAAGCTACACATGAGAAAAGTACTCGTGCTCAACAAGATCCATCCTCTGGGTACCAGAATGGTTCATCAAGTCCCTGTGAAAAAAATACAAGGCAAGTGAGGCGCAGTACAGCCTGCAAGTGCTGCTGATGTTATCTTCTTGTCACAGGGTTAAGATGAGCCTGCTCTAGAGAATAAATGGCAGTAACCGAGCATTTTAAGTGCTTGTGGAACATGCCTGGTTGTGAGTATTGTATGAAAGTGAAGAAAATCTTGCAGAATTGATGTAGTGCTTGAAGTTTACCCAGATATATCAATCAAAGCTGCTGAGAGATGCAGAGTGGATCCAAGGCAGTCTTTTCAAGAAAATAACAGCAGGTCCCACACCAAAGAGCACTATTTTTTTTCAGAGGGTCAACAAAGTCAAGCCTAAATAAATCCTTGAACAAAGAATAGGAGATAAATGAGCACACTGCAGAGAAAATTCAACTATGCTATAACAGAGTTCCTATGCAACATACTCACCAGAGAACACTTTGTGGAAATTCAGCCAAATTATCTCAGGAGAATGTATATTAATGTATTATTTTGCAAGTGGTTAGTGACTCACATGATAGCTGTACATCAGTCCTAACCCACACAGATATCTTTGAGTTCTTCCTGCATTCAGCAATACCATGTCTTACTTAATATACTAGAAAGCTCTAACACAGTTCTAATTAGGACACTGATAAAGTAATGTGATGGACTGGATAAAGCAACATGTTTTCTTGGAAATGCTGTACTTGAACCCTTGAAAGCAAGTAACCGTAAGATTTAGTCAGAGAATGCAGGTGTCACCTGACCTTTTTCAAGCCTGGCAAAGCACATGAGCTTTTACCATTTTTTTTTTTTTTTTTTTTTTTTTTTTTTTTTTTTTAAGTTTTGTGAATTCACACACAATTTCTGTTTCCTTAGGAGTGCAAACACTGATTTCAGCAAGTGTTTTCATGCTGATGCTCCTAGGCCAAAAGGAGTAAAATAACCCTGCCAAGCTTGTGTCATGGAAATCCTACTAATGGTATTGTGTACTGTGTGCAAACTGTCAAGAAGGAATTTGGGGATAAACACTGCCATGTGAATTTCTTCTCTTGTTATGGGTCCAGGAAGATACCTTCATGGCTGGATAACTGATGCCAAAAGGAGTTTGGGCAGTTGATATACGTCTGTATTGCCATCACCCAAAGTTGTCCCAGCATCTGGAATTCCACTGTGCATATTCCCACCAAATCTGTGACTGCATATGCATGAAGAATGGACTCAAGAGACCAGAGAATGTGGCAAACTGCAATCTGAACCAACTGATGATTGACTACAAGGAAAACAATCTGAAATGTCACTTCAACAGAGATTTTGAAGAGGAGAAGTTACAATATTAGAAATGTTAGAAACCATAGTTTCTTAAAAGAGGTTTACAGCAAACCTAACATGCTTTCATTAAATCAAAACATGTACTTACTTTCTTAACATTTAAAAACTATTTTTGCTTCTAGTTCCTTAGTAGTAGTAGGTATCATTTTTTGCTAATACATAATCATATGTCATGATGCAAAATATATTGATCAGAATTTTGGAGGCTACTGCTATTAAGAATATAATCATATCTACTATGCTACTTATAATTAATGGGACCTTATGGACAGAGATCATCATAGAATGTCTTGGGTTGGAAGGGACCTTAAAAATCATCTACTTCTAACCCTCCTGCCCTGGGCAGGGATACCACCCAACAAATTAGGTCATCCAAGGCCTCATTAACTTGGCCTTGAACAACTCCAGGGATGGGGCATCCACAGCTTCTCTGGGCAACCCATCCGGGTTCCTCACTACCCTCTGAGTAAAGAATTTCCTCCTAACATCTAATCTAAATCTCTGCTCTGTTAGTTTTAAACCATTCTCCCTTGTCCTATCACTATCTGACCATGTAAAAAGTCACTCTCCTTCTTTTTGTAAGTCCCCTTCACATACTGAAAGGCTGCAGTGAGGTTTCCCTGGATCCTTCTCCAGGCTGAACAGCCCCAGTTCTCTAAGCCTTTCTTCACAGGAGAGGTGCTCCAGCCCCTTGATCATTTTTGTGGTCCTCCTCTGGACCCGCTCTAAGAGCTCCATGTCCTTCTTGTGCTGGGGGCCCCAGATTTGGATGCAGCACTCCAAGTGGGGCCTCACTAGGGCAGCTCAGAAAGGCACAACTCCCTCCCTCAACCTTATCCAAACTGAATAATATTTTTATTTTTAATACAATTGTATTTCCCTCTACCCTTTGCCCTCTTCCACGTTCTTCCATACAGCTCAGATGCTTTTTTTTTTTTTTTTTTTTTTTTTTTAATTCACCAAACAGATGTGAAAGCTGATACTTCTTTGCCCACATTTCTCTACCTAAAACCCTGCAACCATGCTTTTAATGAGGAAGAGGTGCTGGCCACTCCTCTGTTGATGCAGCCCGGGATGCAGTTGGACTTCTGGGCTCCAAGTGCGCACTGCTGACTCATATCGAGCCTTTTGTCCAGCAGAACCCCCAAGTCCTTCTCTGCAGGGCTGCTCCCAATATGTTCTTCTCTCAGTCTGTCTTCATGTGTGGGATTGCCCCAGCCCAGGCGCAGCACCTCGCACCTGGACTTGTTGAACCTCATTTGTTCATATGGGCCCACTTCTCAAACTTGTCCAGGTCCTTTTGGATGGCATCCCTTCCTTCTGGTGTATCAACTGCACTGCTCAGCTTGGTCTCATCTGCAAACTTTCCTGATCCCATCCCTGCACATTCAGATGTCATCTCTGTATTTTTCCTAGGCCACATGTCCCTGCTCCCACTGCCTGTGCATAACTTTCTTTCACCTCATTTTGTCCAGCAGGTCCTTGCTCAGCCATGTCAATTTCTTGCCTTCCTTGCTTGATTTCTTACACATGAGGACGGAGAGCCTTTGTGCTCTAAGAAAAGTGTCCTTAAAGAGTTGCCATCTCTGATCAGTTCCTCTGTCCCTAAGGACAGTATCCCAGAAATTCTTTAAATAGCTGGAGTTTCACTCTCCCGAAGTTCAGAGTCCTGACTTTTCTCTTTGTCAGGCCCATATTCTTCAGATCACAAACTCAGCCATTGTGTGGTCGCTGCAGCCCAGGCTGCCTCCAGTTTCAGCCTCGTTAACAAGTTGGTCTGTGTTGGGGAGCACCAGGCCCAGTAACACTTCTCTGGTTGGTTTGCCACAAACCTGGGCCATGAAGTTACCCTCAGTGCACTGCAGGAGTCTCCCAGGTTGCTTGTGGCCTGCTGTGCTGCTCTCCCAGCAGATGTCCAGGGGTCGAGGTCCCCATCAGGATGACAGCTTGCAGGCATGATGTTTCTTGTAACTGATGCCAGAATCTTATAGGTGAGGCAGGCCAGAGTCAGGCAATTTAGATCCGGAGGTAGGTTCTGAAGGCTCCAAAAATCAACTTTCTCAGCAGATCTGATCTGAAGTTTGAGCTCTCTGGGAAAAATAAATTTCAGCTGCAAAAACTCCATTTGGTGTATGAGCTCCAGTTCATGGCCTCAAATGTGGGCAGTGGGAAACAGTTCTGGTGCCTCCGATTTTGGCTGTGTTTGACTAGCAAAACCAGATATTACTTTTATTTTAGTCCTTTGAAAGTGAATTTTACAATCTGCTCAACTGTAGCGTTGTGCATCAGATTTTTAAGTCTCTCCTGAGTAGATCTGTCCAATGCCATGCTGCAAGGACTCCTGAGTTGAAATGAAATACATTTCTTTTAATGAAACACATTATCACACCACTAAAAACTTAAGAATATATACATATGCAGCTGGCTAATGGATAATTGAAAGTCAGTTCCACCAACATACCTTTAAAACCATAAGAACATTTTATTCTTCTTCAAAGATATTTAAGGCTATGATGGAAATGAAAGATGTAAGCCAATTTAACCCTATGTCATTTTTTTGTAGAGCAAACCAGAACCATTTGCTGTCCTTCTGATTGCTGCTGAGATCTGTACCTGTCCTTCAACTCCTCATAAGAGTAGAGGACCTACATAAAAAACTCAAAGTGCCACCTTGAGGGAGGGCAGTTGTGTGCATTCCCTGTATAATCCTGTGCTTTGATTTCTGGTAGCTTCTTCATTGTGAAAATCCTCTGGCTTATCTCCTGTCTCACAGTTCATATTCATATGCTTAATTTCTCTGTGGGGCACTTGAGCTGAATCCTTAAGTGGTGTAAATCACTGTGGTGTCATTAGCCATGCTGACTTCAGCAGAGCTGGGGTGATTTATGGCAGCTGAAGTGCTGGATCCCTATTTAAAAGCAGTTTTCTCAACTCTGAATTCCTGGACATTTTTTTAACCTATTGCTTAGAAACAGATATAGCTGAAATAAATAAATAAATAAATAAAGCCAAAAGTATTATAGCATGTGGTTCTGTTTCCTTGGAAACCTGATCTTTTTCTTATCCAGTTCTTTTTTTTTTTTTTTTTTTTTTTTTTTTTTTTTTTTTTTTCCTTCTTTTAGCCCATTTAACCTCTCTATCCTATTAAAACTCTTCCTCATTAAAAGCATGGTTGCAGGGTTTTAGGTAGAGAAATGTGGGCAAAGAAATATCAGCTTTCACATCTGTTTGGTGAATTTAAAAAAAAAAAAAAGCATCTGAGCTGTAGGGAAGAATGTGGAAGAGGGCAAAGGGTAGAGGGAAATACAATTGTATTAAAAATAAAAATATGATTCAGTTTGGATAATCACTCAGTAAGCTGGTGGCAGGCATGCAATCCCTAATCACTATCTTTTCTTCCTGTGTTTGTTCCACGCAGCATTATGTTAAGAGATGCTCTATCACTTAGGTGTACAACAGGGTGCAGTATGGAGTAATATGACTCGAAATTAGTTACATAATGGTAACTAATTCTGCTTTTAACTCAGTAACATTTAAAAGCAGAATTTGCTGGCTGACTGGCTTGATCGGTTACTGTTGGAGGGGGAGTTGGGTATTGTGGCAGTTGTCTGTCTCTTCTTCCTTTTCATTTCTGAGTCACTTTCTCAGCCTTGCTGACAGGGCTTTCACATTGAGAACTGCCAATAAAGAATCCAATTGTTTCTTTGAAAGCCTCATGCTAATTAATTCATACTCTGAAATGCACCTGAATGACAATGGAGATTTCTGAGCTGTTCCTGAGTGCTTTTGACTGGGCCAAGTTGATCTTTCTGTTATAACATTGGACACAGATTTTGTCTTGTCCACACTCCTGATAATGTAGAGGTGATTTTTTACGTGGTGACCTGACCCAGCCTTAGGAGCAATAACATTGTTTTTCTCTCTTCTTCTGTTTTCTGATTACTGAATAATGTAGTGTGCTTTAGTGGCAAGGTGCTGAACTTCTGCAGAGGATAAAAGTGCAAATTCCCACATCAAGAGATGTTACAGAAAATTGCATAAGTATTCCTGCATGTTTTTCACTGGTGGCAACTAGTATTTTTTAAGTAGATCTTGCATAAAGATCCTGTTGCTGTAAGCTCCAGGTGGGTGCTGATCTCAGTGTGGTCTTGTAGGTCTGTGATTTCTTCTGCATATGGAAGGTCAAGCAGTTTAACCATGGGTAAGATCAGAGGGCTTGAAAGCTCCATAGGGGTGAAAAATGCTTTTTTTCTATTCCTTGAAGGAACACTATTCAGGCTTATGTGGTGTGTCAATATTATTCATAGTGAATTTTAAGATACTAATTGAGTGCCCGAGAGAAAAAAGATATATGCCCTAGCATGTCAAACAATATTTTTGTTTCCCCTTCTCTTGCTGCTTCCAACAACGGTAATTTCTTCTTTATGTTGCCTGGTTTCAGGACATGGCTTCCACAAAGCTTTACCCAAGCCACATATAAAGAATGGATTTGGGAGCAGGGCAGATTGAACGTGCTTCTTTCCATTGCTCCATGCTTGCATTGCCTTCCCTGACAGTGGGGAACTGAAGCAATATCCTTTTTGGCATTACTGCTCTGCTGCTCTTTTTCTTCCATAAAATCTTTTTCAGTGTGCTGTGAGCCTGGTGGACAGGAGAGAGCCAGGGCTGATCTGAGAGACATGCCATGCTTCTGACTTGCTGGTGAAGCAGTAGTAAAACTGGCTTATGTGCTAGAGTGTTAATCAGAATTGCAAGTGAGAACTTTGATTGCAATAAAACCACTTGTTTCACCACAAGTAATCAACAGAACTTCAAGTCAGAGAAATGAGTTGTAAAAGCAACTTCTTGTGGAAAGACCCTGCTGGGAACAGTGAGGCTAGCTCAGGGAACGGAGCAAGCCAGATCTGTTGTCCTGTGTGGAAGACCATTTTGTGTTCAGTGTTGTTATAAATTAGACCACACAATTTTTTTGGTCTATTGAAATTATTTTATTAATTAAGTAAGCAGACACAAGCAAAGTCCCCCTATACTCTGCTCTGGTGAGGCCGCACCTCGAGTACTGTGTTCAGTTTTGGGCCCCTCGCTACAAGAAGGACATCGAGGTGCTTGAGTGAGTCCAGAGAAGGGCGACGAAGCTGGTGAGGGGCCTAGAGAACACATCCTATGAGGAGCGGCTGAGGGAGCTGGGCTTGTTCAGCCTGGAGAAAAGGAGGCTCAGGGGTGACCGTATCGCTCTCTACAGGTACCTCAAGGGAGGCTGTAGCGAGGTGGGGGTTGGTCTGTTCTCCCACGTGCCTGGTGACAGGACGAGGGGGAATGGGCTTAAGTTGCGCCAGGGGAGTTTTAGGTTGGATGTTAGGAAGAACTTCTTTACCGAAAGGGTTGTTAGACATTGGAACAGGCTGCCCAGGGAAGTGGTGGAGTCACCATCCCTGGAGGTCTTTAAAAGACGTTTAGATGTAGAGCTTAGGGATATGGTTTAGTGGGGACTGTTAGTGTTAGGTCAGAGGTTGGACTCGATGATCTTGAGGTCTCTTCCAACCTAGAAATTCTGTGATTCTGTGATTCTGTGAAAACAGCACTGGCCAGCTGGGTAGTCTTCGCTCTGCAACAGCACGCACCCCCCCAGGGTCCCATTTTGGGCTTATATCCCCTCTACTAATGCATATTCATTAGGGGGCGTGTCCTCCTCCAAGCATGCCCTCTTCACCTTCTGGAATCTTCTGGACTCCAGACCACATGCATGCCCTCCCCCCATAGTCTTCTGCCCAGCAACAACACTGGTCCAGGCTGTTCCTGTCAGGCGACCATTGCTGAACACAGGAACTATATGCATACATTTAACCATTGAATACAAGAACCATATACATACACTGATCACCAAAATCCAATAGAACTATATACATACATTAACCATCTCCACTTCCCCCGTCTCGTGGTTATACAAGGATGTGTAAGAAGGCACGAGCAGTTCTCTTGATTTACATTTACAGCAAAACAATGAACAAACCCCCACTAATTTATCACAAGTGTGGCTTGGTGGAGCCCTGTTATATCTGCACTTTGGAACCAAGGGGACTCATTGGAAGCAACCAGGTTGGCTTTCCAAAAAGTCTTCCAGGCTTCCAGTTGAATTCTTGGCCATATATCAGGGTATATGGCCGTGAGAAAGGAAAGATGGAAATCTGTTAAGCAAGCTGTAAGGCTGCTTATAAAGCAAGCTGTAACTTTTAGGTGGGCTGGAACAAATTCTTGCCGCCTTCATATGCAATTGCCTCTCTTTCCTGTGATCCCACATTTCTTGCCCTGTCATGTAAACAAATACGGTATGTCATATAACTAAAATGCCTTTGTCATGTGCTTTGTGTGATTAAGCACTGCTTGTAACAACAGCCATGTGACCAGATATGTGCTTGTTATGTGATAGGATCTGTCAGTCACATAATGATAAGGCAGAGTTTCAAGTCCTTTGTGATAAGGCAGAAGGTTGAAGTGAAACATGGGATTAGAAATTAGAGAGTGACTGACTAAGAATAAATATATAGACAACACTCATTGCTTAATATGTGCTACATTTGTGATGTACTGGGCCTGTGCTGTGCTTAGGCCTCCAGATGAGCCCCTGGGGCTCCAAGAACCAGATAAACCTAACACTATTTTTCGGACTGTGAGCAAGGGCTCAGAGATAAGAAAGACTGTTTATAAAGGACAAGATAAACATGCAAGGCCTCGAGATAACAGGAGCCTCTTGGACCCCGAGAACTGGACCAAACCAGCCTTATGGCCCAGATTGTGATGAAGGGCTCAGGGAGCATGCGCAGGGAGACGAGGTTAAAAGTTCAACTCTGAGGAAGATGTCTTACTTCATCCTGACAACCACCCGACGACCACCCGGATAACCACCAGAGAGTACTACACAAGCGCAGAAGGACTGATAAAATAATTAGCATACGAAGCGGGGCTAGGTGGAGCTAGGAAATGAATATGCATAGGTGTGTTGCAAAACTTAATGCATATGTAATATTTTAGGGGATAAAAGAGAATGCAAGCAAGAGAATTGTTGCACACGACTTTGGTGGGACTACCTACCTCCTGTGCTGCCCAGCGCTGAATAAACATACCTACTTTACGATCTTACTGATTGTGGAGTCAGTTTTTCGCGACTCATTAGTGGTATGGAACACAAGGAATTAGATGACGAGTGATGGGTGGCATGAACTCCTCATCCAAATTGGTCAATGTCAGTGCTTGAGATCATTCCCAAACTCTCTTGTGAAAGCAATTTCCAATGCTTGTCTGGGATAAATAAAAGCAAGGAGAGTGTTTCCCATCACCAGAAATGATCTCCAGAGCCATTCAGTTTCCACAGAGATACTGATTTAATTAAAATATGTATCACTTCCTCTTAATTATTTCTTGGATAAACTTGGTGGGAGTAGGGAAGGACAAGGGGGAATTCCCATAGGAACCATCAAGCATGTTACTTATCTCGATTTAGAGTCTTTTCTTTACCTAGGAAAGTGTATCTTCTGGTAATCCTAGGATGCCTTTGCTCTTGTACTGGACTTTCTTGTACAGCACTTCTCTCAAGAAGTGATACTCTCTCAAAAGATCTTAAGTGTGGAGCTATGTTTAAATGCGAAGGGGCATGATTTAATTACAGTGCGCAACTCAGGCCTTGAAGGACTGTGAAGATAATGTAGGCCCAGGGCTGATAACCTTGAGTGATGTTACAACCAAAATATGCGGAACTATGTTCAGGAGGAGAGACGACACCATTGTACCAATTACATTAGTGCTAGAGACGTGTGCATAGAGAAGCTAGACCAATTATAAGTTGTTGTCTGCGCATGCTGTAGGGGTAGCATATATATACCTTGCTAGAACATTCATTAAAGGAGAACGATTATACTCGCATCAAGGTTGCGTCGTTACTCTGGGTCACTCCCATTCCAACACTTGAGATCTCTCAACATGAGATCTTTGCTACAAGTTTGTGCTGTACTGCCAGCAGAGCACCCAATTCCAGATTCACAGATCCAAAGGCCAGAAGGGATCAGTTATCTTGTATGATCTCCCACATAATGCAGGACATGGAATTTCACCCACTTATTTCTGCATCGAGCCCATGACTTCTGTCTGAGCTAGACAGTGTTTTCTGTATGCCTTGCATTAGCACTTTATTTCCCACTGTGGGATTGTTTTATGTGCTATGGATACATCTGTGGTGGAGACAGGCTGCAACTCCTTCTTCCCCACCTCTTAGCTAGTCACATCATCTGATGATGGTGTTGTGGGGCTGAGGATGGGAAGCAGCTCCCTGGGGGGGAGCAGAGAAGAGCTCAAGCTTTTCTGCAGCTGCTGGCATCTGGGCTGTGGTGCGGGAGATGGAGGGAAGCTCCAGTACAGTGCTGGGAGTACAGGAGTAGCTGCTATGGTAACTAGGGATTGGGAACCAAAGTTGCAGAGGGTATGGAAATCCACCCAGTCTGGTCCAGCAGGAACTAGCTAGAGCTGTCAAACCAGAGAATCACAGAATGGCCAAGGTTGGAAGGGACCTCTGAAGATCATGTAGTCCAACCCCCCTGCTGAGCAGAATAACCTAGAGCACATTGCACAGGATGGCATCCTGGTGGGTTTTGAGTATCTCCAGAGAAGGAGGTTTCACAACCTCTCTATGCAACCTGTGCCAGTGCTCTGTCACCCTCACAGTAAAAAAGTGCCTGTCACCCACAGCCATTCCCTGTCCATGCATCCTCTCAAGTCTGCAGCTGACATATCCAAACCAATTTGTGGGGCGGGCACAGGCAGCAGGAGCGGGCTGGATTCAGCCCCCTCCACATGACACCGCACCAATGACTGCAGGCAGAGACTTAGAAAAATAATATAATAATTTAATGAAACAATAATTGTGGCTGCCACCACCAGCCCAGCCCCAGGCAAGGCCCAGCTGCCCGCTCAGCGGCCTCCTAATACCTAGTTTATCTTCTTTTAGTTTAAGATCATTCCCCCTTGTCTGATGCCTTCTTATGGGTAAGAGGTATAAATGATATAAAACGGGCCTGATTTGTACCCCAGACGGACCTTCTTTTGTCTGAGAGTCTTCCTGTACTGCTCTGTGGAGAGCAGCCCATTCTGGAGAGGTCTGCTCCTGAAAGATTGTACCTTGTGGTATGGCTCCTGGGCTGGCAGTTCTCAGGTCGGCAGGCATTTGCTTCTGCCCCAGGTTCAGGAGACTTTTTCTGTCAGCCTTTTTTCTGTTAGGGCATGGTCACATTTATGGCTGCTGCCCTCACTCAGTTATCCAATCTCATGATAATTTCCCATCCCCCAAAAGACTTCTATCTGGGTTGGTTTTTAGGATTTATTTATTTATTTATTTTCCCTTAAATGTGGGGCCTGGCCTGGCAGCCTGCATGGTTGCTGGCCCCCAGCTCCTCCTGCTGGGCCCTGCACAGCCATGTTGTGTCCCCAGCGTTGTTGTTCAGTGGGGACTGGGGCTGTCTGCGCCCATTCTGAACCCAGTGCCACTAGAAGCTGTAAGAGCTGTCATGGCATGGAGGGGCTGCTGCTGCTGCTGCTGCTGCCACCATCATCCCAGCCCTGCATTGCGCTGGAACCTTCCCTGGGGCCAGTGGGCAGAGGTGTCCTGCATGGGGCGCAGCACTAGCCTCATGATGGCAGTGATGGGCGAGCAGCAGAGCAGGCAAGTGGCTCTGTGAGTGGCCCACGGCTGAATGCAGTCCCTGCAGGAGTGCCCACAGGGGTCTACGGGAGCTGCATCAGCCAGCAGGCCCAAGCAGGTGGTACAAGTCTCTTCTCTTGGGGCTTCCTCTGGCAGCTCCTGGTGTGGATTGTTCATGGTGCCTGTGGCTGCTCCGGTGTTGTTGTGGTTTAACCCGGCCGGAAGCTAAACACCACACAGCCGTTCGCTCACCCTCCCCCCTCCCTCTCTGGGATGGGGGAGAGAAACAGGAAAGTGAAGCCTGTGGGTTGAGATAAAGACAGTTTATTAAGATAGAAAATAATAATAATAATGATAATAATAATAATAATAATGTACAAACAAGTGATGCACAATGCAATTGCTCACCACCCGCTGACCGATGCCCAGTCCAACCCCGAGAGCCGGCCCCCCACCCTGGCTACCACCCCTATATATTGTTCAGCATGACGTCAGATGGTATGGAATACCCCTTTGGCCAGTTTGGGCTGTCCCCTCCCAGCTCTTGCTGCCCCCCCCCAGCCTGCCCACTGGCAGGACAGAGCGAGGAGTTGAAAAGTCCTTGGCTTAGTATAAGCACTGCTCTGCAGCAATTAAAACACCAGCATGTTATCAACACTCTTCTCATCCTAATCCAAAACATAGCACCCTACCAGCTACTAGGAGGAAAAATAACTCTGTCCTAACTGAAACCAGGACATATATCCACCCCTTATTCCATACCATTTATGTCATGCTTTGGTTACACTCTTTCCAATACATTCTACTTAATCACTATTTTCATCTATGGTAGTAATGACACACAGTATTATATAATAATTAACATAATACAACTCAACTCATAGGCTATTCTCACCCAGTATTAAATCCCCTTGAGGTACACAACGGACCTCCCCATTCTTTTGCATTACCCACCAAGTGCATCCAGGTCCTTGAGCAAAAACAATCCCACGGATGGGTTTGCCTTTTCCTGGGGCAGGAGTAGCCCAGACTGTTTTACCCAGCATGTTTCTTACATGCACTACAGGAACTTTATCCCCTTCTACTGTGCGTAGCAGGTTTGATTGGGCTGGTCCAGCTCGGTTGGCAGATCCCCTAGTATTGACTAACCAGGTGGCCTTTGCCAAATGTGTATCCCAATTTCTGAATGTCCCAGCACCCATTGCTTTCAGTGTAGTCTTTAACAGTCCATTGTATCGCTCAACTTTACCGGAGGCTGGTGCATGATAGGGAATGTGATACACCCACTCAATACCATGTTCTTTGGCCCAAGTGTCTATAAGGTTGTTTTGGAAATGTGTCCCATTGTCTGACTCAATTCTCTCTGGGGTGCCATGACGTCATAGAACTTGTTTTTCAAGGCCCAGGATAGTATTTCGGGCGGTGGCATGGGGCACAGGATATGTTTCCAGCCATCCGGTGGTTGCTTCCACCATTGTAAGTACGTGGCGCTTGCCGTTGCGGGTTTGAGGGAGTGTGATGTAATCAATCTGCCAGGCCTCTCCATATTTATATTTCAGCCATCGTCCTCCATACCAAAGAGGCTTTGACCGTTTGGCTTGCTTGATTGCAGCACATGTTTCACAATCATGAATAACGTGTGCTATAGTGTCCATGGTCAGGTCCACCCCTCGATCACGAGCCCATCTGTATGTTGCATCTCTTCCTTGATGGCCTGAGGTATCATGGGCCCATCGGGCTATAAATAATTCACCCTTATGTTGCCAGTCCAGGTCCACCTGAGCCACTTCAATCTTAGCAGCCTGATCCACCTGCTGGTTGTTTTGATGTTCTTCCGTAGCCCGATTCTTGGGCACATGAGCATCTACGTGGCGTACCTTTACAACCAGGTTCTCTACCCGGGCAGCAATATCTTGCCACAATGCAGCAGCCCAGTTGGGTTTTCCCCCGCGCTGCCAGTTGTTCTGTTTCCATTGCTGTAACCACCCCCACAGGGCATTTGCTACCATCCACGAATCAGTGTATAGGTAGAGAACTGGCCACTTTTCTCGTTCAGCAATATCTAAAGCCAGCTGGATGGCTTTCACTTCTGCAAATTGACTCGATTCACCTTCTCCCTCAGCAGCTTCTGCAACTTGTCTTGTAGGACTCCATACAGCAGCTTTCCATCTCCGATGCTTTCCCACAATGCGACAGGACCCATCGGTGAACAGGGCATATCTCCTCTCATTTTCTGGTAGCTCGTTGTACAGTGGGGCTTCTTCAGCACGGATCACCTCCTCCTCTGATGACATCCCAAAGTATTTGCCTTCTGGCCAGTCCATAATCACTTCCAAGATTCCTGGACGACTGGGGTTTCCTATTCGAGCCCGCTGGGTAATCAGTGCAACCCACTTGCGCCATGTAGCATCAGTTGCATGATGTGTAGAGGGGACTCTTCCTTTGAACATCCAGCCCAGTACTGGCAGTCAGGGTGCCAGGAGGAGCTGTGCTTCAGTACCGACCACTTCTGAAGCAGATCGAACTCCTTCACATGCTGCCAATATCTCCTTTTCGGTTGGAGTGTAGTGGGCCTCAGATCCTCTGTATCCCTGACTCCAAAACCCTAGGGGTCGACCTCGAGTTTCCCCAGGTTCTTTCTGCCAGAGGCTCCAGGTGGGGCCATTCTCCCCGGCTGCGGTGTAGAGCACGTTCTTTACATCTGGTCCTGTTCGGACTGGCCCCAGGGCTACTGCATGGACTATTTCCTGCTTAATTTGTTCAAAGGCTTGTCGTTGCTCAGGGCCCCATTCAAAATCATTCTTCTTACGGGTTACTTGGTAGAGTGGGTTTACAATCAGACTGTAATTTGGAATGTACATTCTCCAAAACCCCAGGATGCCTAGGAAAGTTTGTTTCCTTTTTGCTAGTTGGTGGAGACATAACTGTTATTTTGTTGATCGCATCCATTGGGGTTTGACAACGTCCATCTTGCCATTTTATTCCTAAAATCTGGATCTCTCGTGCAGGTCCTTTAACTTTATTTTGGCTGGTTTGGCAAAACCAGCCTTCAGAAGGATTTGGATTATTTTCTTCCCTTTCTCAAAAACTTCCTCTGCTGTGCCACCCCACACAATGATGTCATCGATGTACTGCAGGTGTTCAGGAGCTTCCCCCTGCTCCAGCGCAGACTGGATCAGTCCATGGCAAATGGTAGGGCTATGTTTCCACCCCTGGGGCAGCCGATTCCACGTATATTGGACTCCCCTCCAAGTAAAGGCAAACTGTGGCCTGCACTCTGCTGCTAGAGGGATGGAGAAAAATGCATTAGCGATATCAATTGTGGCATACCACTTGGCTGCCTTTGATTCCAGTTCGTACTGGAGTTCTAGCATGTCCGGCACTGCGGCGCTCTGTCGGGGTGTGACTTCAAGCCACGATAGTCCACCGTTAGTCTCCACTCACCATTAGATTTTTGCACTGGCCATATGGGACTATTAAAAGGTGAATGAGTCTTCCTGATCACTCCTTGGCTCTCCAGTTGACGAATTAGCTCATGGATGGGAATCAGGGAGTCTCGGTTGGTGCGATATTGCCGCCGGTGCACAGTTGTAGTAGCGATTGGCACTTGTTGTTCTTCAACCCTCAGCAACCCCACAACAAAAGGGTCGTCCGAGAGACCAGGCAAGGTAGACAACTGTTTAATGCCCTCTGTCTCCAAGGAAGCTATGCAAAAAGCCCAGCGGAACCCTTTTGGGTCCTTGAAATATCCTCTTCTAAGATAGTCTATGCCAAGGATGCACGGAGCATCCGGGCCAGTCACAATACGGTGTTTTTGCCACTCATTCCCAGTTAGACTCACTTCAGCCTCCAATACAGTCAACTGCTGGGATCCCCCCGTCACTCCATGAATACTGATGGGCTCTGGCCCTTCATAGTTTGATGGCATTAGAGTACATTGTGCACCGGTATCTACTAAAGCTTTATACTTCTGTGCGTCTGACGTGCCAGGCCATCGAATCCACACAGTCCAATAAACTCGATTGTCCCTTTCCTCCCCCTGGCTAGAGGCAGGGCCCCTCTACTCCTGGTCAGAATCTTCATTCCTGTGTTTAAAGGACTGCCTGCTGGAAGTTGGAGCAGTAAACTTTTCAGAGAACCCCTTTTTCCCGCTTGCTTTCTTTTGCAACTCACGTACCCGTGCCTCTAGGGTCGCGGTGGATTTTCCATCCCATTTTCTCATGTCCTCTCCATGGTCACGTAGGTAAAACCACAGGATAGCACGAGGTGTGTATCCACCATATCGTCTTCCTTGCATGGATGAGCGCTTACCCCTAACAGCAGAGACATTGGTTTGTACAGGGGTGGAGGAAAGTACACTCTTTTTAAGTTGCTGGACCTCTTCAGAAAGTTTCTCCAAGGTATTCTCTTTTAGTTGCTTGACCTCTTCAGAAAGTTTCTCCAAAGTATTCTCTTTTAGTTGCTGGAAGCTTTCAGAAAATTTATCCACAGCCGAGACGCAGGCCTGTAGGTAAGAGGAGAGACTTTCTTCGTACTGCCGGAGTTGTTTAACCACATCACCCACTGAGGGCTGGACATCCTCTTTCCAGGCCATTATTGCCAATGAGCTGGCATATGACGACGGTGCACTCCTTACAAACTTCCGCCACATGGGTCGTGTACACTTGACTTCATCTGGATCTACGGGTACTTGTCCATTGTCTGGGTCAGCATAAATCACCTCCCGTACGGCTAATTCCCTCAGGTACTGGATTTCCTTCTCCATAGCGGTCCACTTGCCTGGCAGACATACGAGTTCTTCCTTGTAGGGATACCTTTCCCTTACAGCATACAGGATACGCCTCCAGAGGCTGTAGGATCGTACTCCTTCTCCAATTGCTTTGTCAATGCCTGCGTCTCTAGCAAGGGATCCCAGCCGACTGGCTTCCCTGCCATCTATATCCACATAATTGGCTCCGGTATCCCAGCACCGGAGCAGCCAGGTGACAAGCTGCTCACCTATGCAGCGACCAAAATCTTTTCGCATATCTCGTAGCTCACGCTGGTATAGGCTTCGGGAAACTAGTGTTGTCTTTTCAACATCCCCATCTTCATCATCCTGCACCCCTGATGGCCCAGCCTCGTCTTCTCTGCGTTCTAAACGACCTGAGTCTCTATACCATTTTTTCACCTTGTCTACAGGGGCAGCTTGTACTGCTACAGGTCGTCTCTCTGACTCAGCCACAGAGTCTGCCACAGGGGTTGGAATACACTCTGCAGGGCCCACTTGCACTGCTACAGATCGTTTCTTTGGCCCAGCCACAGGGTCTGCCACAGGGGTTGGAATACAGTGTGCAGTGCCAACTTGCACTGCTACAGATCATTTCTCTGGCCCAGCCACAGGAGCTGGAGCGGCTGCAGGGGCTGGAGCTGGAGCGGCTGCAGGGGCTGGAGTGGCTGCAGGGGCTGGAGAGTCTGCAGTAGCAGGAGCTGGAGCGGCTGCAGGAGCAGGAGCTGGAGTGGCTGCAGGAGCTGGAGCTGGAGTGGCTGCAGGAGCAGGGGATGGAGCGGCTGCAGGAGCAGGAGCTGGAGTGGCTGCAGGAGCTGGAGCTGGAGTGGCTGCAGGAGCTGGAGCTGGAGCGGCTGCAGGAGCTGGAGCAGGAGCTCTAGCAGAGATCTGCCTCAGGGCAGATCTCTGGATGAGATGCCTAAGTAGTTGTTTAACCTTAAACAAAACCTGAAGCGCATTCAAGAGACATAACAACAACAACACGCTGGTCTGCGTATCCCAAGGATATTCAACATCTTGGAGAGTTATCGTAACCAGCTCAGGGGATAAGAGGGTGCTGAAGGAGTGAGGGAGAGTGAACAAGTAGGGAAAAATATATTCCCCTGTCCCCTCCACAGACTGGCTCACTGATGAAAAAAGGCAGCAGGTGTAATTGCTAATGGTTTCCGAGATATAGTTTCCAAAGTACAGAGTCGACAACAGTGTTGAGTACAAATACCAAGTTAAAGTCGTGGCCAGATACTTCATCGTCTTGTAAGCTATTATTACACCGCACAGTACCATAATGATCTTAAACCAGGGCCCGGAAAAGTAAAACAGCACAACAGGGATCACATACAGAAAGTAACGTGCTATAAAATTCAGTGTGGAATACAGCCACAGCAGACCTGAGATTAAAGCAATCAACATTCTGATTAGCAACTATTAAGCAGCTCTAATACTTATACCAATATTAGTTTAACATACTCTGGTCAGATCTGTTGTTATCTCAACCCTTTGTGCCCGACGTTGGGCGCCAAAAAGACTGTTGTGGTTTAACCCGGCCGGCAGCTAAACACCACACAGCCGTTTGCTCACCCTCCCCCCTCCCTCTCTGGGTTGGGGGAGAGAAACGGGAAAGTGAAGCCTGTGGGTTGAGATAAAGACAGTTTATTAAGATAATAATAATAATAATAATAATAATAATAATATGTACAAACAAGTGATGCACAATGCAATTGCTCACCACCCGCTGACCAATGCCCAGCCCAACCCCGAGCAGCCGGCCCCCCACCCTGGCTAGCCACCCCTATATATTGTTCAGCATGATGTCAGATGGTATGGAATACCCTTTTGGCCAGTTTGGGTCAGCTGTCCTGGGGTTGTCCCCTCCCAGCTCTTGCTGCCCCCCCCAACCTGCCCGCTGGCAGGACAGAGCAAGGAGCTGAAACGTCCTTGGCTTAGTATAAGCACTGCTCTGCAGCAATTAAAACACCAGCATGTTATCAACACTCTTCTCATCCTAATCCAAAACATAGCACCCTACCAGCTACTAGGAGGAAAAATAACTCTGCCCTAACTGAAACCAGGACAGGTGTAGAGATGCTTGTCCTCCCCGGGAAATCTGCTCTGATGACAAGAGGGTATCAAGCAACTTCGGTCCTCAGCATCTCCCTTGCAGGTCAATGGCAGAACCTCAAAGACTCATGGCCCACCAGCAGCACCTTGACGACTTGTGCTCCACTAGAAGGACCTCAATGCCTTGCCTGCAATCAGAGGGACCTCAGCATCTCACATGCCCCCAGAAGGACGTTGACATCTTGTGTTCCACCAGAAGGACCTTGACATCTCAAGTTCCACCAGAAGGACCAGGGTGCCTCACCTGCCACCCAGAAGGACCTCATGTCTCTTGTGCCACAAGAAGGACCTTGACATCTCATGTGCCACTGGAATGACCTCGACGTCGCACCTTCCACCAGTAACACCTCCACCTCTCACCTTCCAGCAGTGGGACCTCAGCCTCTCGAGTGCCAGCAGCCAGAGCCAATGCAGGCTGGATGCTCGGGGCTCTTATGGCCAGCTGTGTTTTGTGAGGCCTTAGGGTGACAGTGACTCTGTGGTGACTGTTGTGAGAAAATTCTGACATGAAATGGCTGCTCCATGATGACAGGAGCAATGTCTATGAGGCTGGGGTCCAGGCTGGGAGCTCGGCTTTTGGCCTGGGAACTGCACCTGGGAGACAGGGACATCCTTGACATGCAGCTGACACCTGAGCACTGGAGACACCCTGAAGAGACCACTGAGGATGGCACAAAATGAAACTGAGGAACAACCTGGGTGGGTGATAAGTTGTTGGTAAGTTTTAAGTCAATAAGCCTGAGCACAAGGAAATTGGCCCAAGAAAGTGGGAATGCATGAGAAATCAAGAGTTGTTTAAAGAATATCAGGAACATAATCAGCTATGGTCTGTCCCAGGAGGATGGCAGAAATGAACAACATCTGTTGGTTACCTGAAGTGGTGGTGTCATCAGAATCATCACAGAACCACAAAATCACAGAATGGGTAGGGTTGGAAGGGAACTCTGAAGATCATCTAGACAAACATCCCCACTGAGCAGGATCAGCTAGAGCACATTGTGCAGGATGGCATCCAGGCGGGTTTTGAATATCTCCAGAGAAGGAAGACTCTGCAACCTCTCTGGGCAGCTTGTGCCAGTGTTCTGTCACCCTCACAGTAAAGAAGTGCCCTCTCATATTCAGCTGGAACCTCCTGTGCTTCAGTTTATGCCCATTGCCTCTTGTCCTGTTGCAGGGCACAGCTGAAAAGAGACCGGCTCCATCCTGTCGACACCCTCCCCACACATATTTATACACATTATTGAGATCTTCCATCAGTCTTCTCTTTTCCAGGCTAAACGTGCACAGTTCTCTCAGCCTGTCTTTGTACAACAGGTGCTCCAGTCCTCTCATTATCTTTGTAGCCCTCCTCTGAACTCACTCCAGTAGTTCTATGTCCCTTTTGTACTGCGGAGCCCAGAACTGGACACAATACTCCAGGTGTGGCCTCACCTGGGCTGAGTAGAGGGGGAGGATCACCTCCCCTGACTTGCTGCCAACACTTTTCCAAATGCAGCCCAGGATACCATTGGCCTTCTTGCCCATAAGGGCACATTGCTGACTCATGGTCAGTCTGTACTGGTGCTTGGGATTATTGGACTCTTGTTTTTTAACCCAGCCAGCAGCTAAGTACCATACAGCCATTTGCTGACCTGCCTCCTTCCCTCTGTGGGATGGGGGAGAGAATCAGGAAAAATGAAAGCTTGTGTGTTGAAATAAAGACTGTTTATTAGGACAGAAAGAAAAGGAAAATGATAATAATAATGATAATAGTACTAATACTAATAATGTGTACTAAACAAGTGATGAACAGTTCAATTGCTCACCACCCACTGACTGATGCCCAGCCTATACCTGAGCAGCTGGTTCCCCCACCCCTGCCACCCTGTATTAATTGTTCAGCCACCCTGTATTAATTGTTCAGCATGATGCAATATCGGTGTCACTTAGGCACTGCTCGTTCATCAGGTCATTACAGAGTCTGAAGGAATTTTTGAGTTTTGATTCTTGTATTCTGTTTATTGTTATTCTACTTCTTTGAATGAACATTTTTCTAATTAAATGTTTGCCACATTTTAAATTTCAAGTATGCATTCAGATGCACATTATAGTAAAGCAGCTCTGAATATTGAACTAGTAATTCTTCTGAAATCTCTACCTGAATTCTACTGAAATCTCTACCTAAGATGACAGGTCACACATGTTAGAGAACAACAAGTATATTTAACTCAGTAGTCAGTTGGATACACTGATAATGAAAATATACTTCTTAAATCTGATAGCTAGCAGCAGCATACATTGGGCTCCTAGATCTAATTTTATTTTTGTCTTTTTCCAAATTAAGCTTTTGGATGCCTTGATTCAACATCAGTGATAGCCACAATGATTATTGCCATCTTTCCTGGAAAACAGGAATGAGCACAGAGTCAGTCCATTGTTATCTGTTGCTCTCTGCTTTCTTCAAGTGATGCCAGTCTGTTCCTGGGAGAGGAGTTTTCCCTGGAGGAAAGGAGCAGAGGGGTGAAATTAAATCTCTGGTACAAATACAGAGAAAACAGTGTTTTGTTTTTTTTTTGAAAAGCAATAGCTGCTGTGAATATTTCAACTGCACTTTAATTAATTAATTCCCTTAGGGGAAAATATGTCTTCTTTTCCTATGCTTTCAAAATTTTAGAAATTTTACACCTCCACAAGAGGTCTGCTGGGTGTTCATCAACTGTGCATTTGAAGCAGCACTGTCTCACCCTGGCAGATAGCTTCCCCTCATACAGCAGCCACAAACACAGGTGCTTTGCCCCTACTCTGGAGGTAGATGGTCAATTTATGGGCTCCATGTTAACTGAACTCCCTCTGCTTAATGCAGTAGTGATGCACTCAAGACAGGGTCTCTTCTGCATTACAGATGGCTCTAGGTATGTTCATTTGGCCAACATGAGCAGTTAGCAAGCTGTGGTGTTGCTCAGGCTGGTAGCAGATATGATTATGAGATACAGTGCTGGAAGACAAAGTTGTGAGCCTGCTGGTTTTGTGGGTACAGCAGTCCGGCAGATCAGACCACAGTGCTTATGTCTGCTGTTGGAGGTATTTTTCTGCCTGATCCTAAATCAGAGGTGTAATGATAAAAGAAAATGTGGGTAAGAATAAATCTACATTTAGGTAGAATGCATAGATTAAAAAATATTTACTCTCTTGTGTACTTGCTAACATTTTAAAAATTAACACTGCTTATAAAACATCCTTGTGTGATTTTGTCAGTTTCCTTTCTCCACAAACTCCATCATTTGTGAGTCCATTTCTTGCTGACCTTCTGAAACCCAGGGAATACTCAACACAAATGGATTAACACCACATTTTGTTTGCAGATAATGGTATTTGCCAGGTGATTCATCTTGAACAGCTGTTGTTGCAGGACTGCCAGCTTCCATAACTTACGGGGGGGGGGGGGGGGGGGGGTTTAAAAAAAATCTACACCTTGGTATCGCTTTGGAGAGGAGAGATTTATTTTTAAGAAATTACCTTTTCTATTCTAAAGGTGTGAAGGAAGTTTGAAAATATGAACCTTAATGCTGAGAAAACCTTTTTAAATAATCCCACATAACATTTCATGAGATTTAAGGATGTGATCTGTGGCTTCTGAATACTATGTATGTACTGTGACAGTGCTCTATTAACTTTTCTTAGGTAGTTCTTCACTGTGTTTCTCTTCTCTTTTTTTCCTGGCAGTCTTCCATTTTGCCTTTATTTTTTTTTCCCTTCTGGCATAGAACAAGCTTTTAAAAAACACATTGCTAGTCAATGCCAGAAGAGAGAAAAGAAGAGCTCTAATATGTGGCATCTGCTGCATCTGCTGGAATCTATTATCAAAATAATAAAAAAAATCAGCACCACAATAGCTACATTATGTCATAAACGTCACAATTCTGTGTTGTGTTGACTTCATTATAATTACTCCAGGTGGAGGTAATTATGTTAGGTGTGCTGAAGATCTAGCAATTTGAAATGACTGAGCAAACCTTAAATTGACAAATGGAGATGAATATCCACTGTCCCTTAAAATCCTCTATTTAGAAGAGAAACTTCTGCTTCATCTTTGAAATCTTTGCACTAGTTGGTAGGATGGCACTGAATTACCCAACTGTGCTGGCATGTATAAAACCTGTCTCTCCATAGCAACAAGAGATTATCATGGTAATAAATTCAGCTAAACCATATATGCATATTTTACTCTGCTGCTCCCTATCCGCTTTACCTTAAGTGGCTTCTTCGATAGTCAGTAAAAAGCTATCACACTGACTTTTAGGGAAGCGTAGTACCAAGACTGGATGTTTACTTGGACTTTAGCAAGGTGTTTGGTACTGTTTCCCACAGCATTCTCCTGGAGAAACTGGCTCCTCATGACTTGGATGGACGTATTCTTCACTGGGTAAAAATCTGGCAAGGCAGCCGGGCCACTGTGAATGGAGTTAAAGCCAGTTAGAGGCCAGTCACCAGTGGGGTCCCCCAGGGCTTAGCACTGGGGCCAGTTCCCAACCATATGTTGGGAAAATGTATTTTAAGTATGTATTAAGTAAGTATTAAGTATATGTATTTTAATGTATTCTGAACATTTTTCTCAGAACAGCGTTAGCCCCCTGTACAGCATCTCCTCCTTCCTACCCCTGCCAGAAACTTTGAAACCAAAGCTTTAAATCTGTCGCAGGAAAAAAAAAAAAAAAAAAAAAAAAAAGCATTTTCACCATCTCATCTTCCAAGAGACCTTACTATATTTACTATATTCATCCAGATCATTACACCCTACACAACTGTGTAACCTACCTAATTTTTCCTTAATGATTGCTTTCTAATGTAAAGAAACGTCCCTCACAAATTAACTCATTCTGCAGCTGAAATCATGTGAAGGCTGAGAGTGAAGGGGAAGCATCCAACCTCCTGTTGTATTCTCATTTCCACTCAGTAGAGAGCCAGGAAAGGTCAGAAAGAGCACCACTAATAGTGAGTGGCGTGAGGAAACGGGCCATGCAGCTGAGTCACAAGGTGCATTGTTTTTTTCCATCTTGCTGTACTTTGCACTCAAAATGTCCTGTGTTTCTGGCATTTATGAACACTTGCCCAGTGAATTAAGTTGGCTCAAACATATATATATATATAAAAATTTTAAAAATGTATATTTATTGGCACCAACCAACCTGCAAAATAGAGTGGTTTTTTTGTTTGTTTGTTTTGGCCTGGTTTCTTTCAATGTGTCTGCAGCTTCATTAGATCCAGCATAAGACATAGTAACTTACTGCATGCAACTGAATTATGGTTAAGCTCATAATAATAACAGAAATATCTGTCAGTGCTGAGCAACAGGTATGTCAGCCCCACCTTGCTTCTTCTCCTGAAAGAGAATTCTAACAGTGGGCGAAGTGAAGGAGGATGAGGTAATGGTAACTGCCTCTAACTTTCAACAAGAAAGTCAAGTGTTGCTCCTATGGTTCTTTACTGCAGCAAAACAGATGGAGATGCTTTCATATGCCATAGCATTTAGTGTAAATTCATATGTAAATTCATATCCAGAGAAGAGTGAGGAGTATTTCTGTGATTTCATATTTATGTATTCTAGTTGCATGAAACTAAAGCAATTTCCTTTTTCTTAACAGTCTATTTTGATGTTCAATAGCAGTGTATGGTTGTAGGTAGAATGAAGAACCCAGTTTAGACAGTGCTGCCAATGGAGACAATGAAATTACACAGACATTTAAAATTAGGTTTGAATACTACTGTGGATCAGGATCTGAAAGTGTAATAGAAGAGAGGAGACATGTTTTTAATCTGATTCTACAGTAAAAAAGCTGAACTGTTACTAGGAATTATATCCCTATTGAGGATTGAGTGTTTATTGTAGGAAATGCTCAATTCATGATAATGTATTTAGCAAGATAAGGATTAATTGTGTTAAATTTTTATTTGGAGATCAGTTTTACCTGTTCTTAAATTACTCTGTGGTAGAGATGTAAAAGAAACCAATGTTTTCCTCTGCAAAAGTAATTTCACTTAAGCTATCAAATAATTAGAATCTTGAAACAATTAGAGCACCAACCAGTCATTCAGAGATAGTATCTCCAAACTAAATGCTTTCTTGGACAAATATGCCCTGAGCTGGGATACCTTTACACCCTGACCACGTTACAGGGCTCTTTGTCAGAAGGCTCTGGAAGTATTTCTTTGGCCTGTCACTGCACTCAGAACGCTGCAACAAGGAACCTTTTATGTGTTCCTTTTCTTAACATTATAATAAATGTTACTGTGGTAACTTCCTGCATTATATATATATATAATTGTTTCCTGGCTCTGTGCATTCAGTCATTTAACAAATCTTGCTACTGACAGATAGCTTGAGCTCTTTCTTTCAAGCTAATGATTTCATTATCTGAGATTCATGCTGGTATTTGAGACTTACGTTTTAAAGTATGGAATCCCAAAATACCAGAAGTAATAAGGAAATGTGGCTGTGGCAATTATTTTTAAAATAATTGGGGGAAAGGAAAGAAAACAGAAAAGTGAAGCATATGTAGCAATAGATGTTTTAAAAAATCTTTAAAAACCAAATGACAAGAAAAATAGTTAAGGAGTTTCTCCTTTCACTTAAAGCAAAGAAGAAGAAAGAAGCTGCTGCACCACAAAGAGAAAAGAGAGATGAAAATGGTGCTGCTTAATGCAGAGCCATGCCCTAGATTTTATGCCCAGATCTCCTAGACACCTCATAAAAGACAAGAATACATCAGTGTCTCCAGAGCAACTTTAATGTCAAAGAATGACTGCAGGCAGCAGGGAGAGGCATTTCTAGAAAGGCAAGTCCAAAAATTGTTCTGCTTGTTGTTCCTGCTGCTGTGTTTTTTGAAGCCTGTCCAGGAGCCTCTGTGGTGGGTAGGAAAACTGAAGAAAGCATGCTTTTTGTCCTTGCAGGACTATAGCTTAAGGCCACACACATGGGGACAGAATCCCAAGTTGACTCATAAGCAAGCTATTAAAGGTACTAAGCCTTCATGTCTGGTTATTGCAGAGCTGAAAGGACTGATATTAGTGCTATTCCTTGAAGACGGATTGAACAGCCTTCACAAGCCTCATCATTTCACACAGGGTGATGTGCTAGGGCAGGTCAAGCATTATGAATGCAAGTTCCTGGCACAAGTAATTTTCTGGATCCGCTCACCCATCCAGAGTCCAGCTCCCTGTCTGCTAATTCTGTTATCTTGATTTTAAACAGGGCTCTCTGCAGATAAGGTGGGCTACTCTCTAAGAGCCATTTGCAGGATTGGGCCTAAGGGCCTAATGTTCTTAGCTTTTCATTTCACTTAGAGGTACTTGGAATGAAGCTCTTTATTCTTTCAAAGGCTGATCCAAAGGTAAAAAGGAAAAAAAAAAAAAAAAAAAAACTAAGGAAGAGAGAGGGAGACTCTTCTAAAAAAACTAAGGAGAGAGGGAGAGGAGAGGAAGGGAAAGGAAAAGGAAGGGGAAGGAAAATGAAAACAAAAGGAAGGAAAAGGAAGGGAAAACAAAAGGCAGAGAAAGGAAGGGGGAAAAAATACAAAAGGAAGGAAAGGGAGAGGAGAGGACTACCTCTGAGTCTTCTACCTCTGAGCTGTAGTCACTTCTGTATGGAGTATGGATGGGGCCATTAGGCATCTGCTTGTCAAGAGGCACGTGCATCCACTCCCTAATAGAACAGAAATCATTTCTCTCATGACATTAGGTTAGGGGATCTAGATATGTGAATTTAGAGGACAAACACCTCCTGGTGTGCAGATGATCTGTCTCAAGGTTAACCTGCTGCCTGATGATGAGTATGGTTGCAGTCCTGCCTCTTTGTCTTCCTTTTTTTTTTTTTTTTTTTTTTTTTTTCTTTTCAGTGTGTGTGCACATGCAGCCTTGCTTTCATTAAATACAGATTTTCTTGATGTTTATGCAGGAGATATGTGTATTTTTATCAAGCTGGTTGCAATTGAATGGAGCATGCCAAACTTCCCAAAGCTAATACAAGCTGCCTGCTACATCTCTACTAGTAGAACTTAACTTAGAAGCCAAATCTCATGTCAGCCCTTTCCTTGGGAACAATTAATGCACATTCTTCTGAGTTCAACTTTCTAGAGCTCATGTTACAATGTTCCTTCCCAATTATGCTTAAAACACAGCAGTATATGTTGTTTCTATTTAAGGAATACATTAATGTGTTGTGTCATCCAACACATGGTAGAAGTGTTTCATTTCCCAGGGGAAGTGATATGTGTGTTGGGGGAGTAGCAGACACACAAGTCCAACTGTGAATATTCTGTGCAGTGTGCTCCACTTTTCTGAAAGTGAAATTCTGCCTTTAAATAAAAAATACTCCTGCTAGACAAATATGAAGAGAATGGGCAGAAAGATCACTGAGGAAATGTTGCTAACAACATCCATGTTGTTGTGGTTTAACCCGGCCGGCAGCTAAACACCACACAGCCGTTCGCTCACCCTCCCCCCTCCCTCTCTGGGTTGGGGGAGAGAAACAGGAAAGTGAAGCCTGTGGGTTGAGATAAAGACAGTTTATTAAGATAGAAAATAATAATAATAATAATAATATGTACAAACAAGTGATGCACAATGCAATTGCTCACCACCCGCTGACTGATGCCCAGCCCAACCCCGAGCAGACGGCCCCCCACCCTGGCTAGCCACCCCTATATATTGTTCAGCATGACGTCAGATGGTATGGAATATGCCTTTGGCCAGTTTGGGTCAGCTGTCCTGGAGCTGTCCCCTCCCAGCTCTTGCTGCCCCCCCAGCCTGCCCGCTGGCGGGACAGAGCGAGGAGCTGAAAAGTCCTTGGCCTAGTATAAGCACCGCTCTGCAGCAACCAAAACACCAGCATGTTATCAACACTCTTCCCATCCTAATCCAAAACATAGCACTCTACCAGCTACTAGGAGGAAAAATAACTCTGTCCTAACTGAAACCAGGACATATATGTGTTTAGAAAAGGGACAGTAAGTCAAAACAGAACTAAAAAACTGAATTGCCCCTCTGCTTTGACAGAGTCCATGGGGTGACACCCTCGGGAAGATGTGTGGTAGTGCTGAGCTGGGCTTTGGTGGAGCTGGGCACCTGAGGGGAGCCAACCCAACCAGATTATCCTGTATGATATGTGTGCAGTGAAGCATCCCTGGGGGGGCTGTTCTGGAAAATGCGGCTGGTCCAGGGGCATCAGCTGTTGGTGCAGAGGGCATGTTACTGCTATGCCCTGTGCCAGCCTGCTTGCCCTTTTGTCGCTTCTCCGCTTTGTTTTGCTGTTGAGTGCCTTTACACAGTTGCCAGTATGGATCTCCAAATGGCATTTAGGCAGTGCAGACAAATGCATGGTAATAATAAGTGAAGAGTTTCAGTGAAATCCTCCTATGTGTGCCCCTCCTGCACCCTCCAAATGCTGCCAGACATTCCCTTATCAACACATCATGTTAAAAAAAGAGGTGTGTGGGGCAGCGTCAAGACATTAGTGTTGAAGACAGACAGCCTGTTCTGTCTGCCCAGCTGCTGGTACTCACTGTATCTGCAAAACACCTTGCCCTCTAAAATACAAAGTGGTCAGGAAGCTATTCAAAATAGACTGCAGTGCTTGTGGACCTGTGACAGAAGTATTTGCTGAATGTGCTGTGCAGGTGTGGGTCCATGTGCCTTGGCCAGTTAGGTCATTGCTGTCTAAGTCTCTGGGCTTTTTTCCGCTGCAAAGCTCAGTGCTACAGTGAAGCAGATGGTTGGAAAAACAAACCAGAAAGCAAGAGAAAGTCTTTAGGAAAGGCTTGGTGGGGAGGGGAAAGAGAGTGCAGTGATGAGACTGACAGAGTTGTTGATGTAGCTTATGCTCCCAGGGCAGTGGACCATGGCCCAGCAATGGCCTGAGCCAGCCTGGGGGAACATGTGATGGAGATGGGAGCAGCAGACAGAGGTGTTCGGAGCTACCCTGGCAGTTACCACAGACTGCTGCAGGTTTGTGCCAAAAGGCTTTTTTGGTCCCAGCATTTACACTACCTTCGTTCACTGGCCCCAGTCGTGGCCTCAGTGTGTGAGGAGACCCAGGTCCCCTTGCCTCCATGACTGTTCTTGAAAGCCTTGGCCCCCTTGCTTGCTGTGGTGGCCCTTATAGAGCTGCCTACAGCTGCTCTGAAATGAAGACTTAACTCTTCACAGGGAGCTGAGATAGCTGGCAGTATATTTTTGCAAAGCAAGACAGCCTTTCTAAAACAAACCAGCGTTTCTTGATCAACTGGATGAGCATACCACTTGGTCTGGGGCTCTGTCTCAGCAGCATCCTGATCGGGCAAAGAGCAGCACATCTATTTGAGCTTTCTTTCTCAGACTCAGAAAACATTTATTAGTGTCTCTCTGACACCCTGTTAGCTATCACATCTCTGCATCACCTGCTGCCTTCCTCACAGGTCCTCTCCAATCAGGGAAAGAGTCTCTGTTCAAAAGCAATGCTCAAAGTAACATTGCTTTCTCCCAGAAGATGTAATTCCCCAGTGTGCTCTGCTTGGCTCCAGATGGGTCATTCACCTCCAGATCAGATCAGTGAAAGAAAATGTCACCTTTTCTTCTATAGAACTCATTCTCTTTTAGCTGTGGGGAAGAGTTTAACCCATTCCCCTTACAAACAAAATGCAGGCTGTTGAATCATGCACCCTGAAAGTGAACATATTTTAAAATATTCTTCCATTCACCACACTTAAGAAAATGGAGTTTTAAGGCTGCCTTGGTAATTAATTATTTTAATCTTGACACTTCTCTTCTATGTGGCAAACATTCACCTATCAGGATAATGTTTTACAAAAAATGTAAAAAAAAAGTAAAAAAAAAAAAAAGCCCTTTAAATCCAGCACCTTTCCCAGGTTTTAATAGCTGCTGCTTCTCTTTCACATCCCTCCCTGTCTGCCTGCAGCAGTTGCTTCAATTTCTCTTCTTTTCTCCATAGCAGTTCCTTTAATCAGTGTCTCCTCAGTCCTTTGCACAACTCCCCACATCTCTTCTCCCTCACTGCAAACCCTCTCAAAGACATCTCTTGGCCCATTTCCCACGTAGGAATCCATGTTCCTTCTGTACCACCCTCTGTGTCACCACACTGATACTGCAAGTCAGGAGGGCATGGGGTACGTATAACCCACTCGGGGGAAAAAAAGTTTTCCTGATGTTAAAATGCGGGCACTTTGCAACCTGAGCCACTTGGACTAGAATTTTAGTCTGGGAGGCTACTCAAAAGAAAAAAGCTCAGATGGAAGCAGTACTGTTTGGCTTTGCAGTACATTTTCTGTGCAAGAATAGAAAAAAATTGGAAAGGGATGAAATGAATTTGTGGAATTTAAATTTTGAGCCAAAGTCATCTTTTTGGGGATGTGTATGTAATTTCCATTCATTAGTATCCTAAACCAGTTGTGGTTTTGGCATGTTCTAAATGAAACAGGATTTGAAATATATCTTTTTTTTTTTTTTTTTTTTTTTTTTTTTCATAATGAAACTTCTATCAGGTCTGAAGGTCTGAGTACTCCAGCTTCCTACTTCTTCTGGAGGCACCCTTTTTAAATTGGAGTACTGCTAGATGTGCTTCTGCATGCCTTTTTTATTTATTTATTTTCAGTGCGTTTCTTCTCACAGTGTCACAGTGTTACCACCAGTGATTTCCTTATTTTCAGTCTATGCTCAATTTACGGTTCCAGGACGTTAGCTTAGCTGGAGTGGCACAGCCCATGTCTTAAAGAGATAATTTTGTATAGAAGTATGGAACAACCAGAAATAAAATTCAATGTTTTCCTATTTTGCTACAGATAAACCAGTACAAAGAAAGTGTCTTTGTATTTCTTAAGCCGCCACGCAAGCCTATTTCTTAAGCCTTCATGCAACACTCACAGCATTCAGATGCTGCAAAAACAGGACTTCCTCAACCTAAACTGGAAACATTTTCCTTTAAACACTTCACCAAAATAAAGGACTAGATAGAGTCATTTCAGCACCTGAAAAAAACAAACAAACAAAAACAACAACAACAACAAAAAAAGCTTTAAAATTCCCTATAATTTCAAAACTTGCTTTGATTTCTACCAAACTTCTTGTTTGAAGGAAGGGATAAAATGCAACAGAAAACATTCTGATACAATATCCTTTCTGTGTGGGTAGCTGAGGGACTTAAAATCACATCAGAGTTTGATTTATGATAGTGAAGGTGATGAGTCTAAGCAAATTATCTGGATAGGGAATCATTAGAGGATGTTCAGAGCTACCAAAGGGATCTTCTTTTACCTGTGTTTGCTGATAACATTTCAAAAATTCTCAAGAGGCACCAGCAGTCTGTGCTGCATCTATTAAAGGATCCAAGAGGCTCTAGCCAAATTATTATTTAATATTTGTATTATACTATTGCCTAAATGTCAAATGATTCACAGCTGTTTCAAAAAGGTACCGTCTTTTCTACTCACAACATCTTTCCCCCATTGCAGGAATTTACAGCGGATATTTTGCAGTCTGGGTTATTGCTGAGGTGAAATCCCTACCCCTGAGATAGCTGCTGTTTTACCAAGCTCCACCCCATCAAGCTGTGTGCTGTGTCACTTCGCATCATCCTGTGCCACATGATGGTATTGACAACTTCCTCCCATGTTCCCTCTCCCAGTTGGTGATGCTTTTCCCTGGAGAGCACCAGTTGCAGATACAGCTGTGTGATTTAGTACTGCCGAGCACCTGGCAGCTCCTGAAGGGTTCGCTGAGCAACACCCTGATGCTTGCTCAATGGATGCCACTGTCACTTGTCCCCTCTTGCAGCGCTTATGGCCTGCTGAAGAGCAGAAAGAGGTCAGAGTGGCTGACCCAGGTTGCAGTTTAAGTCATGGGGATTGCGCCTTCAGTTTATTACCCAACATTATGCTTCATCACCTATCATGCAGCTCTCAGAGGAAAAAGAATAAAAGTAGATCTTACACTTTGGAGAAGCAGCGACTATATTTAGCTGCTGCTGATCTTGTAACTTTTGTTACTTTGTGTATGGCTTGCCATCCATTCTGCCAATTACCAATGCAGTGCTTTGACAATAGTGGAATGAAATTCACAGCTACGCAGTCACAGCTTGAAACTTTGCAAATGAACTTTCATAGCATGCTTCTCAGCTTCCTTTTTATAGAAAAACTAGCACTTACAATTACATACTTTTTAACAAATATTCTTTCTGCATCTCCAGCTTCCAAGTTTGCTTTGTAATCCTTAGGGATCACCCTTGCTCTGCTGAACTTCCCAAATAAAATGAGAGAGGGAAGTAATGTCCTCTTACAAGTAGGAGTAACTAAAAGAGGTTATTAAATGAAGATATTGGTCATCTGATTCACTCTTTGAAAAATACTGTTAATTTAAAAGTCTTATTATTATATTTGGCATTGCCAGCAGCATCTAATCCAAGAGAAAAGATTTTATAGCTACAAGTTTGTCTCTCTTGGGAGAAAATGGATATGAAACATTAACACAGAAAAAGCCTCAAGGCAAGGAGAAGCAGTTCACTGTCCTTAAATCCACTGTCATTTCTGCTGCAAAGGAGGCAACAAGTGACCTGTACTAATGGTGGTAAGTAGACCTTCAGTGCTGCTGGTCACAGGGGGCTACACCTGGTGTCTCTCAGGGCACTTAAAATGAATATCTCATTCACATCTCCTGTAAATCTTATGTAGGCTAGTGCATATTTCCTTTGACTTTAGCTGAGTTCCAAATGAATAATGTGGGGCCATCTGTTAAACAAGCTAGGAAAACAAAACAAAACAAAACAAGCAAACAAAGAAAGCAGAAATCACCTTATCCCTGGGTTTCATTCAATGCCAGCTACCATGGCTATGTGGCTACAGGGCAGGCTGACCCCTACTCTGTATTTTTGTTTTGTTTTCTTCCCTTCCTTCCTGTTCCCAAGGATCTCCCATTTCTTTTCCTCCCCTGTGTCCTCCTAGCATCAGACTGTGGCCCAGTTTTTGCACCCACAGCATCACCCTTGGTCTGACCCTGTCTCCCTCCCTCTGGAAGGAACTTGTGTTTGTCAATGGAGGCTAGACAGACATATTAGCTAAACTGAAGCATTGCTTAATTGTAGCAAAGCTTCATTTAAGAAAAAGAGGGCTGTAAGGTAAAATAAAGCTGTCACGTAGATCCTTCTTATTTCAGACCATTCAGTCTGGAATAGAGAGGTGCAGGAAAAGACTGCCTTCTTCAGACCCTTCAAGGAGGTCTTCCTGCTACATCCCCATCGGGCATTTTCTCTGTGAATACAGCACAGACACTCTCCTCTTTATAGAGGTAATTTTCTCTAACCAGATTTTATCCAAACAAAGTCCTTTAACTTTTTGCTCTTTATAGAGGTAATTTTCTCTAACCAAATTTTATCCAAACAAAGCCCTTTAACTTTTTGCTTGGTGGGGTGGGGGGGGGGGGTACGGGGGTGGGGAGCTCGATTGTCCACAGTATTGCAGAGAGATCCTCAGGAGAGAGAGTTTTCCATTGTTACATTGTACGTTTAGGAAATCTTGTTTTCCAACACCCTGCCATTATATTTAGCCAATCTAGTCATACCATCAATAGTTGAATTGCACAGTTTTCACAAATTATTACAGATAGGACCTATTTCCATCACATTGTTGTGTCACTGATGTTACCAGAAATAAGGTGGTCATGTCTGGTATAGGACAATGCATAACAGAACTGGAGACTAAAATCAGGGAAATAAATAGAATTTGCTCCACCTAGAATAGAAAAATATCACTGAAGGCACAATGGTGAGTCACAGCTTGTAAAGAGAATTGGAAGTACAAGGCAAATAATGAGGTTCTTGGGCATGTCTTTATCCTTGTTTGTGAAGAAATAGCTATCAGTAGAACTGTGTTGACTGTATTGATCTTTTTTTTTTTTTTTGATAAATATAGATTACAGTATATTGTTCAGGAAATTTTTATATTTATTCCCCCCTTTTCTGTCACTGAATCTGATCATATGACTATATATATATATATTTACTTTTAATCTAATTTTTCCTTTTTAAGAAAGAAAAATAATTATTTCTTAATAATAATTTATTATTTTCAGGTATGGGACTCAGCTTTTTAACACTGAAATTGTTAGCTAAGTTTTTAAAATTTCTCTTTCTTCTTTTGTTCCTCTGTCTTTTCAGTCATACTGAACTCTCTGATAATTTGGAAGATGAGAGAAAAGATATGGAAAAAAACCACTCCTGTTCATTCATATGCTTATAGTTGCAAAAGATGAAAGTAGAGTGAAAAGTCTAGAAAAATTGGAAACCCTCTGAAACCACAATGCTTGTTTAATTTGATATAAGATATCCCGTTAAAAAAAAAATAATAATAAAAAAAAAAAAGCTAAATCATATTCCGTAGCCAAATCTTGTCCTTGACACAATCTCATTTTTTATAGGAAAATTTTCCAGATGATTATTTCCAGGCAGCAACAGTTGCTAGCTATAGGAATGACAGAACAATTGGAGCAGTGAAGCTTTAAACTGTTCTTTTCCTCCAGGTAGCCTTGAAAGAATATATTCACCCACTTACTAAGGGTGAACAGGTTTTTAGCAGATGACTAAAATATAATTTCTTTCTAATTGACATCATTCATCGTGATAAGTATCTTGATTCTCAACTCTCCTATAACCATTTGCAAGTAGGGAGTTTAACTAGAAAATGTGACAATGGTTGTAAAATTCAGCTTCATTGACAATTTGCATGTGTTTTTGCTGAGTTTATGTAACTACCAATTTGTGTGACACAACCGTGCAACATACAAGAAAGGTGGACAAACTACATGGCAATGCTGATATCATTTTTGATGCTGTTCAACAGGGGGCTGTGGGGAAACCGTCCTGATCCAGTATCATGCATTGCCCCATACCCATATTGGTATCTGCAAAATGCACTTTCTCAGGTAGTACTGTACCATCCAAAGAGAGAAAGGAAAGCAAACGTTGCTGGTAAACAGTCAGTGGGTATGACAATCAGATTGGATTAAATAATTAATCTGCAATAATGGTATCTAAACAGGAAGGCAGAGTCAATTTGGCAATCAAGGGGATGGAATGTATTTGCTAATGCTAGGGAAATGTTTTCATCAGGAGAGAAAAGCTAACCTTGAGCTGAAAGCCATCTAAGCTGTGGGCTTGTGAGGACAGACTTTGGCTCAGCATGTGGCAGCTAAATTCAGCACAATTTAAAGCCCCACAGTCATGATTAGGTTTCAAATACAACGCTTGGGAATTCAAATGCCTGGGAGTAAAAGTGCCCATTTGGGGAGTCTTGCCACATTATGTTACGTCTTCAGGAGTCTAATGAGACCTAAATGACACATGCCATAGGTTTCTGTGATAAGCCAAGCTGTCCTGGCTTCAGGAAGTGGCAGCTCAACGATGCAGCTTCTACCAAAGCACTGCACTGAAATATGTGAGTTTTCTTTTGACTGAGCTGGGGCTGAATTTCTCACGTTTCACATTCCTACTCTCCTGTGTGCTGCCGCTGCCTGCCAGAACAGTCTGTTCATAGCTGTCACTCTGTGATCTGCTCTACCCCTTCCCTTTATGAGTCTGTAGCCTTAGGTGCCACTGAAAATGCTACCTGGTGGCTTGCAAGTGCCTGGGTGCACATGCATGCATGTGTGTACAAGCATGTATGTGTGTGTATTCATAAAATAGCATGCATATTTATGCCAATGCCCAGGCAGCCAAAATAAGTGGTGATTAACCTGTATTCTTCTCTGAAGTTTCTGCTTCAAAAGCAGACTAACATCACAAGAGCACCTAGGTGCCTAAGGCGGCAGATGGAAGTCTGCTGGGATTTAAAATCATCCCCAAAGCTGACATATCTATGGGTGTTTGATGTTGACAAGCTTGTGAAAACCTGTCACTCACTGGTTTGTACCTCTGGATGGTAAATTCCTCTTAAAAAATGTTTGGTCAAAATGGGGTGTCGTCCCACTCTTTTCCTCATATGTGAAGGCCCCTGCCATTTGGGGTCATGACACGAGCCAGGGTTGGCTCCAGAGAGGAGTGCTGCAGCTGGCCGGACAGCCTCCGCTGCTGGCAGCTCGGGGGCATCAGGCTCCAAGGGAGATGGAGAAACTGGGGACCTAGCTGCTCAAGTTGTCTTGCCGTGAGACAAGGTCAGCCCAGTGCTAGGCTTTAGGATCTTTTTGCTTTTATACAATGTATAGATTGAGGTGGGGAGGGAACTCTGTTCATTTTTTTTTTTTTTTTTTCTTCCCTTTTTGTTGTCCTTCGGTTAGTTCTAAGGAAAAAGAATCTTAAATCCCAGGTTTTGTCCCCTCAGTTTAGTAGTTGAAGCACTGCTTGAGTACTGAATTTTTAGTATTTGGATTTCTCATAGTTGTTAAAATAGATTCCAGCAGAAATACAAGTATCAAAAACCAAAGTCAGCAAACATTTGTACTTAAAACAGGCAGGCTAAAAAGTATCTCCCTTCTGTGCAGATTCCCTCTTCAGCTTACATTTTCTACATGCTGAAGTCAAATTACCACACATTCTCTCTTTTGCTGTAGGCTCTTGTTTGGATGCTAGGCCAACAAGGCAAGCATCCTGGTGGGGGTCTGTTATAGACTGCCAAAACAGGATGAAGAGGCAGATGAGGAGTTCTACAGGCAGCTGGCAGAAGTTGTGAATCACCAGCACTTGTTCTCATGGGGGACTTCAACTTCCCAGACATATCCTGGAAATATAATACAGCTCAGAGGAAGCAGTCTAGGAGGTTTCTGGAGAGCGTGGAAGATAGTTTCCTGACACAGCTGGATAGTGAGCCTACCAGGGCAGGTGCACTGCTAGACCTTCTGTTCACAAACAGAGAAGGACTGGTGGTAGATGTGGCGGTCAGGAGCTGTCTTGGGCAGAGTGACCATGAAATGGTAAAGTTTTTTTTTGATGTATGAGGATGTTGTAAGGCTGTGCAGGAACAAAATTAGAAAGGCCAAAGCTCATCTGGAGCTCAATCTAGCTACTGCTGTTAAAGATAACAGAAAATGTTTTCATAAATATGTAAATGTGAAAATGAGGACTAAGGAGAATCTCCATCCTTTACTGGATGCAGGGGGAAATTAGTGACAAGAGATGAGGAAAAGGCTGAGGTGCTTAATGCCTTTTTTGCCTCAGTCTTTAGCTGCAAGACCAGTTGTTCTCTGGATACCCAGTATACTGAGCTGGTGGAAGGGGATGGGGAGCAGAACGTGACCCTCATAATACACGAGGAAATGGTTGGCAACCTTCTATAACATTTGGATATATGCAAGTCGATGGGGCTGGATGGGATCCACCCAAGGGTACTGAGAGAACTAGTGGAAGAATTGACCAAGCTGCTTTCCATCATTTATCAGCAGTCCTGGCTATCAGGGTGGTCCCAGCTGAATGGTGGCTAGCAAAAGTGACACCCATCTACCAGAAGGGCTGGAGGGTAGACCTGGAAAACTATAGGCCTGTTAGTTTGATTTCAGTACCAGGGAAGCTCATGGAGCAGATTATCTTGAGTGTCATCATGCGGCACTTGCAGGGCAAGCAGGCGATCAGGCCCAGTCAGCATGGGTTTATGAAATGCAGGTCCTGCTTGACAAACCTGATCTCCTTCTATGACAAGGTGACACGTTTAGTGGATGAGGGAAAGGCCGTGGATGTGGTCTACCTTGACTTCAGTAAGACTTTTGACACCGTTTCCCACAGCATTCTACTCAAGAAACTGGCTGTTCATGGCTTGGAATGGCATGCGGTTCGTTGGGTTAAAAACTGTCTGGGTAGTCGGGCCCAAAGAGTCGTGGTGAATGGAGTAAAATCCAGTTGGAGGCTGGTCACTAGTGGCGTCCCCCAGGGCTCAGTACAGAGGCCAGTTCTCTTTAATATCTTTATTGATTATCTGGATGAGGGGATCGAGTGCACCCTCAGAAAGTTTGCATATGACACCAAGTTAGAGGAAACCAAGTTGCATAAGAAACCAAGTTAGGTTATCTGCTCAAGGGTAGGAAGGCTCTGCAGGAGGATCTGGATAAGCTGGACCAATGGGCTGAGGCCAGCTGTATGAAGTTCAACAAGGCCAAGTGCTGGGTCCTGCACCAGGGACACAACAACCCCAAGCAGAGCTACAGGCTGGGAGATGAGTGGTTAGAAAGCTGCCTGGCAGTGAAGGACCTGGCAGTACTGGTTGATAGTCAGCTGAATATGAGCCAGCAGTGTGCTCAAGTGGCCAAGAAGGCCAACAGCATCCTGGCTTGTATAAGAAACAGTGTGGCCAGCAGGGCTAGGGAAGTGATTGTCCCCCTGTACTCGGCTCTGGTGAGGCTGCACCTTGAGCACTGTGTTCAGTTTTGGGCCCCTCACTACAAAAAGGATGTGGAGGTGCTTGAGGGAGTCCAGAGAAGGGCTATGAAGCTAGTGAAGGGTCTGGAGAACAAGTCTTATGAGGAGCGGCTGAGGGAGCTGGGATTGATCTGCCTGGAAAAGAGGAGGCTCAGGGGCGACTTTATCGCACTCTACAGATACCTTAAAGGAGGCTGTAGCAAGGTTGGGGTTGGTCTATTCTCCCATGTGCCTGGTGACAGGACGAGGGGGAATGGGCTAAAGATGCACCAGGGAATGTTTAGGTTGGATATTAGGAAGAACTTCTTTACTGCAAGGGTTGTTAGGCATTGGAATGGGCTGCCCAGGGAAGTGGTGGAGTCACCATCCCTGGAGGTCTTTAAAAGATGTTTAGATGTAGAGCTTAGTGATATGGTTTAGTGGACGACTTGTTAGTGTTAGGTCAGAGGTTGGACTCTGTGATCTTGGAGGTCTCTTCCAACCTAGATGATCTGTGATTCTGTGGTTCCGTGATTCTGGATGAGCAGTATTTATTTATGTGAAGCAAGACAGAGATTTGTCATTAGTGAGATTTCTTCCAGAATTGCAAAGCTAATTATCTAAACCTCTAATTCATAACTCAGTTAGTCTCTTTGTTCACTTTAAATTGCTTGAAGTGTAAGAAACCTGCAGTCCAAGGTATTTATTTTTTCCAGGCTATACTATAAATGTTCTGCTCTGAAAAATGCTGATAAGGGGGTCATGGTGCATATACAGACTGAGGGAGAACTGAAACCATTGAGATAAGACACATTTAACAGTTTTCTAAGACACCTATCTGTATTTTATTTTCTTTTTTTGGAGGATACACACATTTTAAATTGTCCTTAAGCTACTCAGACATGATAGTGCTGTATATATAAAACCTTGAAAAGACTTCAGGTGACTTAACACTCTGAGCTGTTCCCGAAGAAGACTACCTCTGTCCTCCACAGGGAACTGAGGAAGACTAACATCCCCAGGCTGAAGCTGATCTTGCAAATGCCTCTCTGAGATTCTTAAGGCATTTTAGTTCCTGTGTATTTTGATTATTTAATTCCCAAACCTATACTAGTGCCTGCATACCTTTGAGGATTTGTGCAGTGAGTGGTTTGGCTTGTACCCAAGACTTTCAGCTGAATATTAAAACTGCTAATGGAGCGAAATATTTGTTAAATGTAAATGAAAAGCTTTTCAAGGTGTCTTTAGAAGACACACAAATAGTTTCCTCCGTCCTTTGTGGATTATCTTTAAGAGTACCAATTGAAGTACAATAGAAATATACTGTTGGCTCTGAAAGCTCATGATGAAAAGTACTGGCATTATTATTTAGGTAAAAATCAGTGTTTTTGTCCTGAGTTATTCCTTTGAAAAAGTGCTAGTTTAGTTTAAGAACTCCTATATGCATAATTATGTCTGAGAACTGATACCACCATGACTTCCATCAGCCCATGTTTGCTTTGATAACCAGCCATGTAATACAGACCAACTCAAATTAAAATCTTACACTGGTACACTGTTAGCTGCAACTGCGTGGCAGAGACAGTAGCATTTTGCAGTTGTTGGTGTTTGATGCGCCTGGGTTGTAGCAGCCTCTAGAATGTGCTTTTATCATTAGGAATATTGACTTAATGTTTACTGTCTTGGCTTCAAATACACATCATGAATTTTTCTGTGTTTCTACGCATCAGCAAGCAGAATAGCAAACCTTGAGACTGCCAAGAAGGAAGCTGCAAACAGACCAAAACCATTGCAGTTTTTGTTTTTAATTTTATTATTGGTTCCTACAGTTTTTATTTTCCCTGGGGTAAAACAAGTGAGAATACCTGAATCATCTCTTCAAATCCATAGTAGTGTGATAAATGCTTGAGTCCCAAATAGGATTAATTTATTAAGTGAATAGAGGCAAGCAAACAGCGCTGGGTGCACCGGGAGTCTCTGCTCCACCAAGATGCACACCTGTTACATCAGGAGGCTGATTTTTATGCTCCTAGACTAATACATATTCATCACTATTCCTAGAAAAGGCAGGGTTATTATAATTAGTTCCCAGAATCCAAACCCTCTCCGGACGCATGTGTATCAGTCTCTGGTGGTCTTTCTGGGGGTCTCTTGTGCTGAAGGCTCGTAGTCTTCCTCCCAGGCTTTGTCCTTCATTCGTCCTTCAACTCCCCCTTTCTCCTTATTTGGTGGATCCCTTTGCCAGACATCAGAAGCTTGGGCAGCATCTCATGCAGAAGTCAGTAGTTTCCAAAAAAAAACCTCCTTGGTCCTCTTATCTCCCAGACTCGAGTCTTTGTGTTCGTCCTTCAAGCCCTCTATTTACATGAATTGCTAGACTCTTATTTTGCACAGTACAAGAACTATGTACACTAATCACTCTGTTTTTCTTAGATAGAAAGTTACATTTCATCATGCTGCCCTAGCATTGTTTCATACACGACACGAATCAAATGGACACATTTCACAGTACGAAGCTAGAAAGAGGGTGACTTGGCAAGTGTTTACAGAGAGACTCAGGCTGTGTCTGACTTGAGAGACCTTTGGTTTCCTGAGTCTAGAGATACGGAAGTGTAGTATGTAATGCAAATTAGGCAAACCAAACCAAAACAGCCAGGCAGACTCACCCATGTTCTGAGTTGAGGTGGAAAAAAGTCCCACTTCATCCCTGTCAAGAAGGAAGAAAAGCCAGCCATGTAGGTGGGAAAGGAGGTGTATCATGCAACAGTCATGGTGTTGGGAAATGCAGTGCTGGTAGTCATAACAGGGTCACACACATCTCCTGTTCTGTCTATATTTAACCTGGCTGTAGTAAGGACTCTTTGCTCCATGTAAGAAACCTGTAATTTTCAATGGTGGAAATGCAAATACAATTAGGAGTTGCTTGGGTGGGCAGAATCTGATGCTGGGCTTTGGGTGAGGAGCAACATTATTGATCTCAGTTAGAAGGCACTGGTATGAAAACAGTGGCTAGAAAAGAACCACTGAGAAGGGAGACCAGATCCTTGCATTTTCCATGGGTCATATTTAAACAAGTACTTTTTAGCCAGATTACTTCATTAACACAAATCATGAAACTACTTCAGAACTGATGTCCTAACAGGGCCTTATGTCAGTTGATTTTCTTAGATACAGTATTTTTTTATTGCATGAACAATAAAAGAAAAGAGTGCAGATAAAACATCACAGCTAAACAATAAAAATGAAATATTAAGAAGCATTATGATGCATAAAAAATTAACTCCATGCTCATGTATGCAAAACTTAATTACATAGGCTTCAGATCTCATCAGAGTCATTGTTTAACTGCTTTTCCCAGAAACTAGGCTAACTCTCTTGAAACATTTCATATCTATCATTAATTTAAAAACAAAACAAATCAAACCCCACATTTTAAATGCAGTAAATGTTGAAACTTCAAAGAAAATTCAGTTTCTTTGTCCTGGGCTAAGTTTGCTATGAGGATTTTGTTGTATTGCTATTTAGACAGATGTTTTCCAAATACAAGTGTAACTGAAATAAAACTCTTGAGCCCACAATTAAATTTGGTGTAAACCAGAATTGCTTTATTAAAGCTCGTGGGGTAGATTTGCCTTAGTAGAAGAGTTTGCTCTAGTTTCTTTTTTTGAAAATAAGATTCAATACGGTCAACACCCTAATCAGGAGACAAGGGATTTTGATTCTGGGTAAACCTGAGTGGCTGCAAGAGAAGTAAACAGTCATTCAGTTAGTATTCTTAGCTGGATAATAAGGAATAAGTAAACTTTGTATTGCTAAATTCCCCTAGTGTTTATTCCCCTAGTTATGCATCTGAAGCTGAACTAAAGGACAAATCCAGAATCAAAACCATGTGTGCTCCAGTCGCTCATGGGCATTGTGGCTGCAGGACCAGAGTAGGTTTATAATAGTTCTGCAGCTTGGAGAGCCCCTTAATGTCTGCTTTTAATGGTTTAATTAGAAAGATTTTAAAATAAAGTTTATAGTAAGTTGTAAGAGGGAGGCCCTAGGTTGGCTGTCTTCAAGGATGATTTTTTGGTATTTCTGTCTCAATGAAATGGGAAAATTGTTAGAAAGAAGAGCTTTTCAGACTATATGCATTTCCCTATTTTGGACATACTAATGATAAAAAGTTTTCACAAATCTATCCTAATGCTTGAGGATTGTTTTTCTTTGCTAAAAAAAAAAAAAAAAAAGAAAAAAAAAAGAGGCCTTCATGGGCACTGGAAGCTCAATGCAGACAAAATAAACTGTTTTGGAGAGATGTTCTAAACATTTTAAACACATCATCCAGCGTCCACACAGGTGTTTTTGAAGCATAACTGTTCTGCATAACCCCTGAAGCATGATCCTTTAGATCTGGTTGTGATGGGAGATTTTCCTGTGCCTAATTTCTCTGATGTGGGGCAAAAGAAGAACCCAGGGAAAACAAAAGATCTTCAATAAGCTGGAATACATAGTGAATACTCCTGGCGGGTTCACAGAGCTTTAGGAAAGCTCCTGCAACACCTTCCTCAGGAGGTCCCTGGGACAGTTCCCACATGGATGCCCCTGGCTGAGCCTGGCTGGCTGCTGCCACCAGGGAGGGTCAGGGCATCACAAGCACCTGGCTTTGGGGCAAGCAGGTGATGGTGGCAGCTGGAAGGGTTCTAAAGAAGATGGAAGGTGTGCAGAGGTGAAGGTACATGTATATATACACTTGTGTCTTGCCAGGTGCATGCATACATATGCTCTGGCTGCCAAAGCATCTGCTGGTTCTGCTTATCCTACTTTCATACTGCCCAGTGTTGTAGGGTCCAACAGAAAAAGCTTTAAATAAGAAAAGAACAAAAGAAAGACGGAAGGAAGGAGGAAAGGATCAGAGATGCCATATAAGCAGAGGGTATGACTGGCACATATTGCATCTGGCTGATTTTTCCTTATTGCTACTTATCCCTTGACTCCACTCATACAGGCTCCATGGCAATTAACTTTGGGATATATTTGCAGCTGATAAAGGAGAGGTTTTTCCATCCAGTTATAAGTGTTTAAATTGCACTTGAATATTTTAAAGCAACTTCAGAGCTGTATCTGACATAGCTGGAACCTGCTTTTCATACTGGAATCTCAAGTGGTCTTTCATCATTCAGGCAACCACTCTTGTGCAAAAATGTGTCTATGTGCTAGGACAAAAATTAGATAGCATTGCCTCCTCGTAACTATGTAGCAGAGATCCTTTTGTCTATATCTTAGAATTAAAGGAGCATAAATACATTTGTGCCTCTTCGGAAAAAAGGTTGGAACCATTTTTTATTTTTTTTTCATGAATCCAAGTGTGCAGCTGTGTTCATCTGTAAACCTATATTTCTGGGTAGCTGCAAGTACATAATAATGTTGACAAGCAATTATCAGAGTTGTGTGTCCGGATATGACCCTTACACACATGATTTTCCAGCTGAAAGGAGGGTCTGCCTGACATTTAAGTGGTAATGATCAGACAGGAATAAAAAGAGGAGTAAAAATATATTTCTTTGATTCCCCTGAGTTCCTCTGAATCTCCCCAGACATAAATGGTAGCCTCACTGCATGTACCAGAAGCATGCCAGAGACACTGCTTACTTCATCCCCTGTCAATCTGAACAATCCTTTATTTTTGTGGTGTCTGGATGCAGCACAGATTTCTGTTCCCTTCTGTTCTCTGTCCTGCAGTTTGCCTTTTCATTTCCAGTCACCAGTGCCAACCCAGTTAAATTCCTGCTTGACATAGCTGAAACTCAGCCGTAAAAGCAGGTACTCAGAAATGTCCCAGATGATGGACAAATGCCACAATTCTCTCAGCATCTGTGCTAACCTTGAAACCCTACTGGTAGGCTCAGTGCAATCAAAAACTAATCAGTGATATCAAGCTGGGATTTGATCTTGGGAGCTAACAGGAGAAAAAAAGATGACTGTGCAAATACGGCATGGCTTTTGAGAGGGGAGATGCACAAAGCCGTTCTTAATCATCAGCAACTCAACAGAGCACTGATAGGAGGAACTGGCAAAGCCTTTCAGCATGTGTATTAATCCAGTTAATTAGAGGGAAAGGACGAACTCCTCTGGAAGCACCTATGTGAAGGGCAAACTCTCTTCATATTTCAATAGGATGATTGTTTTAAAGGTTGCAGGCAAAACTGTGCCTGTGTTGCTCTAGAGCTTTCCTTCACTGCATGGGCTAAAGCTGGGGAACGTTGTAGGACAAGGGGGGCTGGCAGGTAGCTTGGGAAGGAGGAACAAGTGTGGGAGAGAGAGGGTAATGTGAGCTCTGACCTACAGTCTATGCGGTTCTCTCCCTCCTCTTCTGCCTTGATCTTCCATCAAGTTAAAAGGAAAAAAAAAAAAAAAAAAAAAAAAAAAAGAAGAAGAAGAAGGAAAAGGCTTCAATGTGTCACAAAGGAACAGACTGGCAGACATCTGCCTCTTCCCTTATTTATTTATTTCTTAAAAAAAATAAAGGAAAGGAAAGGCTACAGAGCCAACTCTTCACTCCAGAGCCCCCATTCCCTTAACAAACCAAATGGTGGATGTTGGCAGGGTATTGACAGCTTGTTAATGAAGGAATTCTTGACAGAATGACAACCTGTGTGGGATGCAGAATACTACCACAGAACAGTACTAAGTAATTAGGAGGTGGTGAAAATAGCAACTAAATACTGTTGGGAAGAATAGGAAGCAGGGAGAAAAAAAATCTCCTAAATTAATTATATAAGCAGTTCTGGTTTGAAAAGTATCCCTCTTCCCTTTCCCTGAGAAGACACAACAGTTTCACTGAAATGTCTGTCTGCATTTCTCTTCGTGGGGCAAAGTGTGCATCTCAAAAGACTGCACCTGATGGCTGTGAACAGAGTGTCTTTCTCTTCTGCAAAGATGCAGTAATGGAAGTCCAACAACAGGTTGGCCATTGGGGCTGCTGCTTGTGCTCTCCCCAAGGGCCTGCCTGATCTCCCTCGCTGCAGTTTTCCCTTGATTTTTGTCTGATTGCTTCAGACACAGCTCTCGATGCCTGCAGGAGGTTTTAACCCTCACCCCTCCCCCCCCCGAAAGGGGAGTGGGTGATGAAACAGCCAAAGCAGAGTGCTCAAACCTCACCAATTACAGAGTGGGTCTTACACAAAGGCCCATTTTTGAACAGTGGCTCAGCTTTTGTGGTCATAGCAGCAGCATCGTTCATGACCAGGGCATCAGGATCAGGCACTGTAGCAGTGGTCAGCAGCAGATGTAGCTGAGTCCAGGGCTTGTGGAGGAATTACGTTTCAGATGGTCATTCCATTTGGCGCACTAGGAAGATAACATTCTCTACCCCAGCTTGTACATGAGCTCATGCTAATTTAACTAAATGGCTTGGGAATAAATAAATAAATAAATTTAAAAAAAAAAAAAAATAAAAGGTTGTAAAAGGTTTGTACAAGAAAGGACACTTGAAACAAGATTTTTTTTTTTTTTAATGTTGATTTATTTTCACAGAGATTGAAAACTTTTGAACAACTGTAACATGCAACATGTAATCGGGATAAAATAAAGAAAAAGAAGCACTGAGAGAGTTTATTATTATTATCATTATTACTATTGATGAAAACTAGAGTTCTGAAAGTTCAGGTAACTTATTTTGTAGTTTTAATCTGTCTGGCCTTTTATCACCTTTTGCGGCTTCTGGGACTGACATTTACTTTCTACAAACACAGTTTCAGATAAGCAATATGAACTGAAATGATGTCTTCCATTTATGTCTTCCATTTTTAAAATAATGAGGATACATGAAGAACTAGTAGACCTTAAACAATCCAGCTTATATGCATTTTCAATACTTCATGGATTTTTTTATTTTGAATGAGCAAAGTATCCTCGCTAACTTTATTGTGTCTCACCTGTTACTCGGTTAACTTTGCTCCCATTTGTGACGTTTGTAGGCATGCTCTTTTAATATATTACAAAAACTACAAATAAATAACTGCCTGAAGAATTATGCATTGCTTCCTGAAGTGGATGGATAAAAACAGATCTATACATTTAAATCCGTGAACTATTTTTTGTAAGGAATAGAGATTGTCTTAGTTCTGGTTTACTGTGTGAGGTCAAGAATAGACATAAGAAAGAACACTTTAAAGGTTAAAGGCTTCACTTTACAGGGAAATGTCAAGGCATCTAAAGTTTCAATAACCTACTGTAACAGTGAGAGGCAAAATTCACGTCAGAGATATTTCATTTTTTTCCAAGTATACTAACAGAACTAATAATTGCTAATAATTACTAATAATTGAAATAATTGCTTATGAAAAATCTAGAGAATTTTGTTTTGCTTGTGTTGTGTGCCATAAATTAGTGATTATTTTGTTTTCAGTGACTTCTCACCCTGCTCAGTTTTCAAAGAAATCAAACCAGTGTTTGATGTTGGATAATTACGTTGCTCAGTAGCATTGGCATATTAATGATAGAACATAAATGAATGTTTTATAATCTGGATAGTCATATTTTTTTTTGTTATATGAAGAAATATAGCAATAGTGAAGATGCAATTTTGACCTGTGCAAATGGTGCAAATGTATGAATGCATATTAGCATTGGTTCATAAGAATCTTGCTTTACACAGTTTAAAAAAAAAAAAAAAAAAAAAAAAAAAAAAAAAAAAAAGGAAAGGAAATCAGTTATTTTCCATTCATTTATGGCAGATGGATTAAAGGTTTTGCATGTTCTTATGACAATAGGATTGAGAAATGACTCCAGAAAAGTAGCGTGCAGGATATGTTGTGAATTACTGCACTGAATGTGTTTGAAATACAGATTGAAATACAGCTCCTTTCTTTTTAGGAGGAGTCACTCCATGTTCTGGACCTCAGCATAGGGCCACAGCATGCTACCAACTGAGGGAAAATATATCCAAATACAGAGGAAACAAAGCTTGTTATATGATGGCTATATTAAAAAGGTAAATAAAAAAAATTAGTCACAGCCTAGTTGTGGTTTAACCCGGCCGGCAGCTAAACACCACACAGCCATTCGCTCACCCTTCCTGCTCTCTCTCTGGGATGGGGGAGAAAAATAGGAAAGTGAAGCCTGTGAGTTGAGATAAAGACAGTTATTAAGACAGGAAAATAATAATAATAATAATAATAATAATGTCTACGAAACAATTTTGATGCACAATGCAATTGCTCACCACCCGCTGACCAATGCCCAGCCTATCCCCGAGCAGCCGGCCCCCCACCCTGGCTAGCCACCCCTATATATTGTTCAGCATGCCGTCAGATGGTATGGAATACGCCTTTGGCCAGTTTGGGTCAGCTGTCCTGGGTCTGTCCCCTCCCAGCTCTTGATGCACCCCCAACCTGCCTGCTGGCAGGACAGAGCAAGAAGCTTAAAAGTCCTTGGCTAAGTGTAAGCATTGCTCTGCAGCAATTAAAACATCAGCATGTTATCAGCACTCTTCTCATCCTAATCCAAAACATAGCACCCTACCAGCTACTAGGAGGAAAAATAACTCTATCCTAACTGAAACCAGGACAAGCACTTATTCAAATCAGAACTGTACTGAAGAGGATAATCTTTCCTTCATGTGTATACTAGGTGCTATAATTGTCTTTTCCACAAATGGGAAAGAAAATGTATATGACCCCTTTATATTCATGTAGGTAGTTTAGGGCTGGCTTGTTGATACTGAAATTGGGAGAAGCTCATTTACAATAAATAGGACTGCTTGGGGTTCCTGGGGTCCAGTTCTTCACTTGTAGACTGAGAGGCAAATATTAAGGCTACCACTGATGTGAACTTCTTAGCCCTCAGGGGGATGCTGCTGCCTGTGCTATTCATGGGTCTTGATCTCCCACTCCTGGTAACCATGCAGAAAGTGGAACTGGTATTGGTCTTGGTGGAAAATGCTCTCTTGCAGAGTAGATAAAAGGTACTGCTCATCACTGCTACAGAAAGTGACAGTGAATGGGGCTTGCTCTTCTGACATGCTCAGCAAAACATTTTTTAAGTCAAGTGCTTTGCAGGCTCAGGCTCAGTGTGCTCAGTCTTTTGTTATATCAAACTGTCAGTGAGGAGCCATACACCAGAGAATCTCTTATTGCTCTAGGGACTTATTTGTCCAAAAGCAATCTGAAATGCAAGTAAATTCCAAGCAACTCATGAGCAAAGCACTTGGAACACTGTCAGCAGAGACAGATGTGTGCAAGCAGTGCGGACTTCGCTAAGTTGACTTGCCTGGGATTTGTTCAGCTGCTGTACAACAACAACAAAAAAAAAAAGTGATGGGATGAGATCTCTTTTGTTCTTGCATATATATTAAGAAACTTGTACATTTTTTGTGCTAACTAGAATAAAATGAGAAGTCTTTTCAAAACCTGGGAAGGTTTATCTCTTAGTACCCTGTTATGTGTGAGCTCTCATTATGCTCCAATGCACAGAAAAGCATCCAACGGGCAGCACAATAATGATATTCTTCAAAGATCTTTCCCTTGTCTTGTGGATGAGAAAATGTATATCACTTTGCATTTAAAGATCATGCTGTTGGATTTTATATGGAGTAGCAATAAATAGCCTTAAACATGCTCATTTTTGTGACATTGCAAAGTTATGTTTAATGTTTGCAAATCGGTCATTGAAACTTACATTCTGTCCAAACCACAGTAAATATTGTGATTCTTTCAGAGCACCGTATTTCTTTTCTATTTCTTGGGACCAGTTGGTGGTACTGAATACTTGACACCTTTGAAAATTAAATTGCTCAGATAGCTGCTGAAGTAAGGCCAAGGGAACCATTTTGGGTGGTGGTTTTGAAAATCTTGACCCAATGTCTGTCCTGGAGTGAATCAAGAAAATGTCATTACTGGGTGGAGCATGTTCATGTATCCTACCCATTCAGCACCAGATCTCAGCTTGTCCACATTTTGTGTTTGTTACAACTTCACAGTGAGTGAGTTCTCTTCATGAAGGCTGTCAGCCTTGTGTCTGCATTAGAGCCTGCTGTTTGAGTCTGTTTAGATCTGGTAAATTGTGTATGGTAGGTAGAGAAATAAGCAGCAATCAGTAAGCAGCCTCCTTTCCCTTGGCACTCCTGGCCAGTTCTGTTCATGTTCCCTCCAAGAAGGGTATATGTGGATTTCAGAGCAGAACTCAGCTTTCTACTGTTTTTATCGTATGAGCTTGGAAAGCTCCCAGTAACATCAAGCATTCTCTTCCTTTACCAGCCAGCACTAGCTTCCATGCTTGAAAGGGTGCTGGCCTGTGGCATAGTTACTGCTTTCTCTTAGTTATGTTCCCACAAACTGTAACCAACTCCAGCAACTGATGATGGCTGAGCAAATTGTAAGCTGGGATCTCTGCTGTAGGTGAATTTAACTGCAGCATAGATGTACATTGAGGGGAGGTACAGATGAAGGAGGCTGCACCAGTAGCAGCAGTGTACATAAGTGCTTTATAAAATTTCTTGGAGAGAAATGGCACCATGCTGAATTGTTGTTGTAACTTCAAAATAATTTACAAAAAAAAAAAAAAAAAAAAAAAAAAAAAAAGAAAAGACTTAGTAGGGTAGGTAAATAAAAATGAGAAACAGAAAACCAAGGCAAAGTGGGGGCGGGTAAAGGAAATTGTCCAAGGAGACTGCAATTAAATCACGGGAATTTCTGAGTCCAAAGCATGCATTTAACTCAATTAATCAGACCCAGCTGCCTGATAATTATTTAGAGTGAAATGTATGTTGGCTTGTTCACTTTATTTATTCACTTTAATCATCTTGCAGCTCCTTCCAAACGCCAGCGCATTGCCAGTGGACATGAGATTTATAATTTGGAGAAAGCCTCAGCCTGGAAGTGGGGGAATTGCTACTGCTGTAGCACAGGTGTCATTTCATAGCAGTAGATCCTCTGATTTAGACCTGCAGACATTATGGGCTAACACAAACAGAGCTTGTACAGCATGCAGTAATATATAATTGGGAAACTGTATGTTGCTGCATCATTGTTAGGATAAAAGGGGGATAGGAGGTATTTGCTCTAATTCAACAGCAGGCTATCAATATTCTCAGCAGCATTATTAGTATGTATGGAAAATCTCTTGTGAAGCACTGCAAGTTTACGCAGAAGTAATTTACATCAGACAATTAGGATGCCTAAAACCATATATGGAAGGATAGATCCTAGTAGTGCTAGTAGTCCTATGTACTTCATTGTATTACATTGCAGTACTACTGTAGTGGGATTAGAGCATTTTTTTTGTCAATGTCAGTTGCATGGCAAGAAAATGAGAAGTTTGTTACACACATTTCTGGGTCTGACTGGTGATGACTGTGCTTTAAAATTGCTCTGGTACTGCACTATCTAGGTGCTGCTATCCAGCAAGATAAGATGCAAGTGACATGCCACAAAATGGTGAATATCATGTTTTACGTATACTATGTTGTATTTACCTACAAATGTGTTTGTAAAGTACCTATGTGTAAATCACTGACTTCGCTTTTACCAGTATACCATTTTGAAAGACAATATTGCCGAAGGCAGGAGTTCAGAATTAAGCCATGTTTAGTGATTGCTTCTTATCATAAGACAGTGTTTTTCCTTTATAGAAAGAGGATGCTTTACAGAAAGAGGATGCCATCACACCATCAAGAATCTAGACTTGAGCTTGAATTGTCCCATTCATTCAATTTTGAAAAGTCCTTTTAAGTCCTTATTTATTTATTTATTTATTTATTTTCCTGCATACACAGACAGGATTTAATTTCAGTTCTCTATGGTGTGAAACTTGTTACTTGTCCAGCAGGAGGATGCAATTCTGTATGTTGCAGGTAATTTCAGTATATGCTTAGGTTTAGATCAGCCCCAGTTAGTATCACTCAGCCCTTAATTCAAGATGCATTAGAACCCTGTGAGCCTCAATACTGTGAGCCTGATACAAACCCCACAGAATTCAACTTGAGATTTTTGATCTCCATTAGTCATCTTGGTAAGAACCCACTCTGCTCACCTAAGCTTTCCAGCTGAGGAATAAGTCTGACCATGTCGTAGGCCTGTATCATCTTCAGAAGGGAGAGTCAATAACTTTTCTCTTGGAGGATTTTTTTTGCACCTTCTTTGGTGTGTATCAAGAAGTGGCATCTGGGCTAATAGAATATCAGCTGTGTATCGGTAGTCAGTCCCTGGCTCTGCTGAGATGCTGAGGGGAGACAGTTTGAGAAAGCACTGGTGTCTCTGTGGTAGGGAGTGTAGGGAGTGAATTTCTGACCACATGAGAGCTGCTGAAGACTGTGAAGACCTTCGTGCCCCCTCCTAATGCTCCTTGCTTAAGCATTCACATGGGACGCAAGCAAAATGTGGTGGTGTGTCTGGCAGAAAGATTTTGCTAAGTCAGGCATGAGAATGATGCTCTCCAGGGCTAAGGTTTCACAAAGAACAGAGGCACAGAGGTCCAAGAGCATTACTAAATAGGCCAATCAATCCTCAATCCATTTTTTATCATTCATTCACAGGCATCATAGCGATGTCTAACTTAATCATTCCTTACAAAAATAAACAGGCACCTTGTCAGTCCATGAGAAAAATCATTCACTGATGCCAAGTAACTAACAACTGACTAGATCAAAGGTGAAATTTAATTGATTATGTGTTAAATATTCTCTCTCTGATATAACACTCTTTCTCATTTACGTGGAGTGAAAATACCCAGATAGTAGGCCGAACAAATTCTTGTTTGTTGCCATAGAAATTTCAGGTGATTATCCAGTAGCTTAGCTGGATAGCTTCTAGAGGCATAGGGTTTGATTATTTTTCACTTTCACAGTGTAAATCAGATATAGCTCTGCCAAACCCAATGAATTGTAAAGCTGGTGTAAATGAGAGAGCTTGTGCTACAATGTTAAAAGTTATCTCTCTTTTTTTCTTTTTTGATATTTTTAACTAAGTGAAAGAAATGATTGAATTATGCACATAATCCGCAGCATGTCTACTGTGGTGAAGTTCAAAATCCTGGTTGGACTGTTAAAGATTTTAGGATTTTTGTTAATCACTGATAAAGTCTTTGCTGTAGGACTTGAGTGCTGTTAAAATTTATAGTGAAGCTATATCCTTCACAGTAGGATTTATGTCTGCATATGGGTGGTGGGTGGGGGGGTAATGATGATGGGTAGTAAAGATAAGAAGAAAAACTAGATGCATTTGAGGAAAGTGGCTTGTCTGAAATCACAGGCAGACCAGAGGCAGGGCAGGAGCCTTTTTCCCATGTCTCTTCTGTTCCCATTTTTCTGGACAATGCCTGTGAGTATAAGGGCAGAGCAGCAGGTAACCAGAAGGCAATGCTCCATTGCCCATTTTGCTTTTACCAATATGCATTTGTCAGATCTAGTTTGTAGGCTAAGATCCAACCGGGCATCCCAATAAGCAGCACATGACTATGACATCCAGCTGTGGTCTGTTGCTGTTGTGTTGAATTAATCAGAGTTTGGCTCTCTGTACTCTTTATGGGAAGGGAGAGCTGAGGGAGTGGAAGCAAATGAGCGTCTTTTATGCCAGGCATGTGTATTTGTAGCAAAGCATTTAATCCTTGCCCAGAGCACCCACAGCTCTATGAGTCTCTACCCATCTCCTGCAACAAACCACTTCCAGTGCTTGCCCAGGAGGGGAGCTCAGTGTGCTGCTGAGAGGGAGATGTCCTAATGGAGATATTCAGGACCTGAGACTCCCTCTAGGTCCAGCCTTGCTACCAGGAGGTTGGGTTGGCCCATACGCAGTCCCTGTCACAGTGAAGGTGTGACCTGGTGGCAAACACCATCTCCAGCCTGAGCCTGGCCAAGTGCCTCATCACCATCACAAACCTGCCAGGGTCCTGCAGCTTTGCCCTTGCCTGTAAAAGCTCATACCCATGTATATACTGGAGTGCCTGAGAACACCTGTGTTTGGGACCTGAAGTTTCCAAGGCTGGCTTGGTTGTTTGACTTGCAATTATGTACATATTTTTTCAAGCCTGTTCACTTGGACTCATGCCTGGCCTCCTGCATGTAGAGTGTGGAGTGCACGATATTCCCAGAGATGTGCTGTTGGTTGTGCACTGGAAGCGTTCACCTCCAAGGGTGAGGAGGCACATGACATGCAGCTAGACATGAGCTGTTGTTCCTCTGAGCAGTGTTAGTTTCCTATCTGTAACCTGATCAGGCTCTTGAATGCTAGAGCCAAGGGGGTGGCAGCAGTAGAGATATGAGCCATCACTATAGGAACCTTAATTGGGTCATCAACAAGTCAACATCTGTCTCTGTGGCCTACAGAAGTCTGGGTCTGCAGACAGGTTTTCCAGTAAAAGATCCCTTACCAAATAGGTGTTTCCTAGGGAGACTTTCATTCCCTTCCAGATATTTGTAGTGGTGAAGAGAAAGATTGTCCATGTTATCTCTTTCTTTCTGTTTTGTGCTGCAGTATAGGAATTTTTAACTGCGGGGCAGCAGTAGTGTTAGGTACCTTCCTTGGGCAATATTGCTATTACTTGCCCAGGTCTCAAAAAATGAGTCCATAACATTTGCACTCTGTCCTCACCTAGTATTATTTTCACATAATTAATGGATGAATGCCTGCCAATAATACTGCTGGTATTAACACAGTTCAAAGGCATTAAGATGCTGTCATGCCTGAATGAGTTGTATACTCTATAATAACTTTATTGGGAGCACCGTGGACTTTCATATTTGGGCCATCTGTAAATACAGCAGCTCCATGACTCATGATTTTTTTTTTTTAATTTTATTTTTATCCATTTTAAGTCAGAGAAAAACTAATCTGGCCCATCTGCAGCTGGACTTGTTTAGAAAATCTGATTGCCTCCTAGACAGCAACCATCCATTCTCCAGGGATGACCGTCTTTCCACATGCTAATTAACTGAGGACAGAAGAAATCATCACAAAACATTCCCATCTTTGTGTCTGCAGCTGTAAATTCTGAATTAAAGTAATTTGGGGAGAAGTAATATTATGAAGAGTCATGGAAGATTTGCAAATGCCAGTGCTTTTAAAGGAGCTATGCTTATAAGCATGGACTGAATATTGTACTGAAATATAATATTCACTGGTTTAGTGATTTTTTCTGCCAAACCAGCCCAGTAGAACTGGGGCTCTGGAAAGCATCTACATAATTCAGATTAATAGCTTAATTGGGGGATTACATTGATAGGAGCTAGAAGTACCTCAGGTACAGACCTTTGATATCTACTCTACTCTTTGCTAAGCTAAGACACTGAGAGTCATTAGGACTCTTTTCAAAATAAATGTGTCAGGAGAAATGGCAGAGGCATGAGGCTCAGCTGCTAAATAAGGAAAATTAAATGAGCAACATCTTGAATTCCATAGATTTATGTTATACCAGCTGCCTGAAAGAGACAAATGTTAGTTATTCAAGAGGAATCACACAGTGAAGTCTTACATGTTAAGAATATTATGACACTGGTTGCTGCTGCATGGAAATGGGAAAGGTGAAGGATGTCCACAAGGATTCCTCTGTGATGGCTGCATTTTGTTAGCTCTTACTTTTTTTTTTTTTTTTTTTTTATGTTTTTAATCACATACCATAAGTCTTATGATATCTGCTGTTTTCCAGTCATTCTTGCTGCTATAGTGCTAGAACCTGAGATTGCATAGAAAAGAAGGAAAACAGTTTGGGGAATGAAAGCCTAAAAATGTGATTAAAAACATTCCCTATCCAGAGGATGAATGAAAATAACCTAGCATTTTATCTTTACCTCCAGATTTGTTCTTCAATAAAACTGGAAATGACTCCTTAGCTGCACGACTTCACTCATCACAGTGCCTCTGAGTAGTCTGTGTAGCTCCCATTTACACCCACCCTGATTTCCCAACAGAAATCTTTGTGTGGACGAGTGCATTTAGGGTTGTTCCAAATCCCATCAGTCAGTTAGTCTTTCAATTGCCTGTAGTGGTCTTTGGCTCAACCCTGTAACCATTAATAACATGTTAGAAATTGTCACTGCAGTGTTCTGGCTACCTCGAAAAGCTCTTGATAACATTTTTCTGCTGCAGCAACCACCACCAGTGACTGTTCTGCTTTTATCCCTACCACCGAGCATAATAGGTCTGCATGAGCAGTGTGAAAAAAGCAAAAAGGAAAATGACTCCTGCTTTTCTGACTTCCAAGTCAGAACATATTTAGGTATGTCTGCTTCACTGTCTGTCACATTCCAGATGTCTTGGTAATGAATTAGAATTCAGCATCCACTGGGTACTCTGTGCTGAACAGTTCTAAAAAATGATCATTTTAAAAGAATGATAGATTCTTTTCTTCTGCAAAAGCAGTCCCAGAAGTTTTGCAACCACTTTACATATGACTCAAATCCAGGGTGTCCAGCTGGTTCAAACAGAGCTTGCAATGATTTTCTTGCTTGTAGTTCCTGCCTCCTTGGGAATATTATTAAACAACCCACTGTTGCATGGTTACATTGGTAAATGTGTGTGTGCTATCCCATCCCAGTGCAGGGAGCAAGTGTAGAAAATTTCAGGTGGGTCCTGGAATATTTCTGTTTACTGATACAGTAAGCAGAAGCACTCTACAAATAGACTGCAACCCATGAAAGATGGCAGAAAACAGGCAAGTTTTTATGACCATCAGCAAGATGAGTGAAGTGCTGGGAACTAAGCCCACAGCATCTGCAGACAGGTATCTGTGAGGCAACACTGAATGGATTTTTTTGAGGAGGCTTGGTGCCTGATGTAAACTTGTGGATCCCCAGCCTTATGCTGATACAAGATAAAAATTTTAAATAATCAGCCGTAAGTCAGCTGACGAGCAGCATTTTGCTTACTTCTGCCTCCTGCTGGGTTTCTACTGGTAAATCTGGGAAAGTAAACAATGTAGCCACCCTCCTATGAAAGGCAGCATTAAAAATCTAGTTAATCTCTTTGACCATTCACATCTACTTTTATTTCTAGTGTTGCGATCCTGGAAATGCTAATGAAAATATTCTGTGCAAAACAGCTTCTCTGCAGCTGTCTCAGGACCTGGGATACTATCACAATCTCCTAAGCAGGTTTTGCTCGATAAAGATTCATAGAGAGGAGGAAAGTCTGAACACAATGGAGTTACTCAGTGCTTCAGTGTGCACTTTAGCAGGGAAAGAATAAGACTATCAGAGTCTGGCTCAACAGGCTACATCAAGTGATTATCTCCCAGTTTCCGAAGCATAGGAAGTTCAAGGTCCGGGCTGGAGCATGCTGGACCAGACCATATGCCCAACTTCCTCCCCTTGGAAATTAGGCATAAAACAGAGACAGGGGCTCATCTTAGTCTGGAGTCTGGACATGGCCCTACTAGTCATCTGGACCTGTGATCTGGCCAGAAACTTGGCTCCCCAGTGTAGATTAGCACTTAATGCAGCTACTTGTTATGTGGATAAAAAGGTGCATAAACAGGACAGTTACTATTTTAATTGACACCAAAAATGCATGGCTCGGTTTGCTCCATGTCAGCTAGTTTTTGTGCTGACACTGCTGGAGTCATTTAGTAGATTAGAGCAACTTCCTAACTGACTTTTTGATTTGCTACATATTCCTATTCAAGTCCCTACTAGGAAAGGAGCCCTGACAGAGTGTCAGATTTAAATCTGTCTGCTTGTGAGGATCAAAATTTCATACTTCTGTATTGTTATTCCTTCCTAATAGAAACACGCTGGTGTCTGTTTGACTACAGCTCAGCTGCAGCTTGATTCCTTAAGCAATAGTTTAAACAATTTGAAGACAAAATGTAAGCTATATAAAATGCATGCAGAGGATAAGCATGTAAGGCACACGTTTCAATAGCAAGATATCTTTTTATGGTACAGTACACAGAGAAGGATGTGAGCATAGGGTGCCAAACTTGGTGTCCCACAGGGATCATGCTGGAATTAGAGATGAGAACACTGTTTCTCCTATAAACTTGTATGTTTCCAGTTATGTCATTTTTCAGCAACAGCATTTTCCCGTAGAAAGCCAACTCTTTTCATTGAAAAGTAACTACCCAAATCCAATTTTAGAACAGTTTTGAAATGTGACATGCTCTAAGTTCATTAAATGGTGCTTTCTGTAGTCATCAGTGGAATTTGCTTCAGATGAGTGGTCATATCTCATAGATACTGTGAACTTACTTGCTATGGGACTTAAAACGGAGATTCGCAAAGGCCCAAAGGGGAAGCAAGTATCTAGTTCTTGTCATCATATGAAGCTATTAATCTAACTAACTTTTGTTCTCTTGTACATCTGTCTTTAATTTGCATTCATATGGCTGATCCTTTGTGTTGGTGTGGCAGTGCCACTCAATCAAGCACTGAGCTAATTAAGAACATGCCTTTTACCTTGCTATGCATGAGGCTCTATTTGGCATTCATGTGATGCTCAGGAAGGTTTTTAATTAGGGTATGCCACCCCCATGTTTGAGCTGTGGCAGTCTTAATCTGTTTGATCAAGAGAAGGAGCAAAATATGCCTGAGGTGACTGGCACTTGGAGTGGTTCCACCCTGATTTGTTTGTGGTTTGAACTTGGTGGTTCATAATGCATGGAGCAGACAACGAGCATTTTCAGGGAATTATCCGTGCAACAGACACTTTATACCTCTGCCCTGAGGAATGGTCGGTTTAAACTGTGCCGAAAACATTATGTAGCCAAGAGAATTTTAATGGGGTTGAAATCAAGACGCATGCCAAAACAAATAAATAAAATGAAACAATATGAAAATATTGTTTAAAGAAGCATAATGGCTCAATGGTACATGCAAAATGAGCCTCAATTCAAAATCTCAGTTGCAGCTGGGTAGGCCCTGCAAACTGGTACCAGACTGCATGGGGCCAGGACAGAAAATTCCTTCTGCAACTTGTGCAGCTTACCTGCCATCTCCTTTCAGATGCTGATCTTGAGTACTGCCTTCATTTTTCGTCATTGTGAGTGAACTTGGCCAGCAGGTCTAGCTCTGGTCATTGTTCTGGGATGCAAAGAGAATCTTCTTAATGTAGCATAATCAGGTAAAGACACTTTTTGGTCTGGAGGTCTGATCTACAATTTCTCCATATCTTATTGAAAGCAGAGGATGATGTTTAATAAAAGACTGGGTTAGGTTTGTATTCATGTGCACATACAATCAATGTGGGTTTGGTATCCTATTAAGAAGTGCCAGAGAGTTTTGTCTAGTATTAAGAAAGTAACTAAGGGCAGGGAAAAACAACAACAACAACAACAAAAAGCAACTACATTAGCATGCAGTGCATGTAGGTGAGCAAGAGGTCTGATTGCCTTTCTCCTCTATTTCTGGATGGGAATATGGATATAATGGAAATAAAATGATTTGTTAATGACTTTGATAATGCAGTATCTCATAGAAGGGTAGTTAGACAGGGGTATAGCTGTTGATAAACAACTGAAAATATACGTTTTGGCACTTAGCGCGCCATTTTAGCCACTAGCTTCCTTTTCTGTAGTAATGAATTGCCGAGAGCAACAACTGCAGCCTTGGTTTAGTTCACAGCGAGTGCCCAGGCTGAGATACAGGAGTCTATGGCAAAACTCCCTTTGGCTTCAGCAAGGCGCTGATCTATTTTTCAGTATACAGTTTTTGGGATTGCTGAATGGCCCATAATATGTTTCTAAACTTTTAAATGCAAAATGAGATGTAATTAAGACTAGACTGAGGAATGACTCAAAATGCATGCACATGCTGGGCATGTGAATGCCTGAAGAGGTAGCAATGCAGATATAAAACTTTAAGGGCAAAATTACTGTGTTCTTATGTTAGTTTTCCTTCTTCACATGAGACACTTAGATTGTAAAACCAGGTCTAGCATCTGCTAGCTTTCTTTTAAGCATTTCCGGCACACATAAGCATTTCTTACACTTACTGATCCTAACAATCTGTTTTCAACTCAGCAATATCATTGCCAAAGCATTTTTGTGAGTCCAAAAATGTTTGTTTGAGTGCCTGGAGCAAGTGAGACATGTATTAGATTTGACTGAGGTCTTTTTGAGGGTCTAGAGAGAAACAGCAGCTGTGGAAAGTACTATTGTTCTTTGCCAAGGTTGAAATTAAGGAAAGCCTTATACAAGGCGATGGAAGTTTTCATTTTAAGCATAGGCTTATGTTACAGATTCCTAACATCTCTGGGGATTTCTGTCATGAGATTGCTAATAGGAAGTCTTTTCACAAAAGAACAGTTGTTTAGAGTCTCTTCTGCACTAGCACAAGAATTTCTTTATTTCATGAAACCACTTTTTAGAGGAAATTCATTAACTCTCACTGGATATTTTCAGTGGATGGTTGCCTTTCTCCCATGTTGCTGCCTGCTGGCTGGCCTGCCTGTTCCTTCAATAGTGGAAAAATATTTTCAAATGCACTGTGAAGAGCATACACAGACCATTTTTAATTTTTTTTTTTTTATTATTATTTTTTTGCCAGTATGCTACTCATACTGTGGATGTTTTCCAGTAAATGTGGCAGGAAGCTGTCAGGAGAGGTTACAGGGTAAGCAGAAAACCAGGCTGAATATCACAGAGAGAAGAGGCATGCTTTTGGTTATGTCTGTGGCCACAAACTTTTGTGGAAAGGATGGGGTAAGAAGTCCTTTACACTAGTGGGTACTACACACATAGGGAAGTGGAACAGCAGCAATTGTTTGGAATGAAAATGGCCCCTGGAGTATCTGGAAGGTGTGTTACATGCAGAAATATGTGCTAGCCTATTCTTATTGTCTACTATTAGCCCATTCTTATATAATTACAATACATATATTTACAATACTAATACAATCCTAATCCCTATCTATGCTACTATTAGCCTATTCTTATGCTCTGGTATCAGAGGAGAAAGAGTCTCATGTTTTGTTGTGGTTGCAAACTTGTGGTGATGTTAAAGATGTGTGTTAAAACACTGCACTTCTATAATTGTGTGCCTGCTTCCTCCAGACACATCTGCAGTAACTAGGGAATAAGTATGCAAAGCAGAGCAGCATCTACTCAGTTTGGGAAAAAAAGAAAAAAAAAAAAAAAAAAAAAAAAGAGTTAAGGCATACCAGGTCTTTTGCGGGAGTCAGGGAGAGGTTTAGCTGTATTAGAAGCTTCTCCATTATTTGTTTTACTTCTCAAAAAGTTCTCTGTGGTTTCAGCTCTGAGGTCTGCAATTCAGCTATGGTGTATTGTCTGTAAAGTCTCCTATTGGTGTCGATCTTTAACAATATCGTGAGCACCCTGGAGAGTGAAATTAAATGTAGATGATGATGGACTGCTGATACTCAGCAAAATTACAGTTTCAATTACTCAAATACAAACATGGATCAGAGACATATTCCTAAACCGTCCATTCCATCTGGGTCTCAAATGACTTCAAACTCGCATACATTTTCCTTGTTCAGTTGAAACCTGTCTTATTTCTTCTTATGGTCCATTTATTTTCCTGGGACAGCCATTAAAGACATTTAGTCTGGTAGGCACTAAAAATTGTTTTAGAAACATGAGCGAATATCACTGTTGGGAAACGATCTTTTGCCATCTCACACTCTGTGTCTCCAAATGACGTCTGATGCAAGTCCAGAGGCTGAAATTAGAAGGTACGTTGCAGCTGCTTAAATAACCCAAATTCATTTTGGATGGTTTCTCCAGGAGTATAAAACTGTCTCTCACTATGTTGATGATGAGCCAGCCTCTTCTGAGATCTCCAGGCACTGCTAGATCATAATCTTATAATAATAGTTATGCAATATAATAAGAATTGTTATTATAAATTTTCCAGCTTATCTCTCCCAGGGAAAAGCATAAACCTGGGAGCAATTATATATGAAAATTCCCATCAGGTTGTGAAAATCCTTACTGAGTGACCAGGTTGAAAGTCAAAGATCATGTCAGATGTTTTCTGTTGCCTTTAATCAAGTTCCACATTAAAAGTCACTGTATAGCTCAAGATATTAGGCCTTACGGTAAAGTGAGGATGTCCCAAGCTGATATTATTATTTCATGTTGCTAAGAATTTTAGGGAACATGTGGTACAATTGAATGGAGTTTCAACTCTTTCTAGTATGCTGCTCATTATAGAAGTGGGGATTAACAGAGAAAGAATTTATCAAGCTAGTTAGAAACTGCTGAAATGGTTATGAATGGTGGGCCAGAACTTCAGTGGACATAAATTAGCACAGCACAGTTCTACTTGGTGGACTATGCCTATTTTAAATCTGCTGAGATTCTCGCTCATTATAGAGAAACTTGGATCCATTTATAGATAATAATCAGAAAAGGTTAAAATCACAAAAATAAAGCATTAGTAGAGAGATCTACCTTTTCCCTTTTTTATATCAAATATCAAAGTCAAAATGACCTTTAGAGATGGCATGGTGTTTGGGGTGCTAGAAATTTATATGTTGTTACAGAAAAAATACAATATATTATTAGGAAGATAACAGCTATATTTCTTTTTATTACAATTTTATTTTTAACTACACTTTTACAAGAGACATCATAAAAACTTAATGTGTCTGAGAATAAAATAAAATAAATAATAATAAACAACACAAAATCCAACTACAAGCTCTTAGGCGTATATTCATAACTGTGACCTTGCCCTGTTTCAAACACAGTCCAGATTGTTCCTTGTTAGCTCTTCTCTACAGGAATCTCAAACTAAACTGCTCAAACTGAAATTAAGATTCACCAACGGAAGCTTAAAAGGTAGTTTGAGGTCTTCTCTTTTCTATAAAGAAGAGAACTGCACTGGAGGTTTGATGGTGCCCAACAACAAAGGCATAGCTGTTATGTGGTAAACACATACTTCAGACCTGGGGGAGTGAAAGATGTGCTGGCTTTTGCCTAGATGGCTGGGGTGGAAGGGTGGCCCACCATCATTTCAGTCAGAGTAGCTGAGGGAGATGCAAGCAACATTAGCCAAAAATTTCCACTCCTTGTTCTTGCTGACAATCTTTTGCAACACTGTGGCATGGGACTCCAGCTGTAGAATGATAGGACAGCCCAGATTGGAAAGGACCTTGAAGGATCATCAGGTCCAACCTTTTGTGCAAAAAAGGAGCCTTGAAGAGATTATCTAGCACACTGTCCAATTGTATCTTGAAAACCTCCAGTGTTACACATTGCACCACATCCCAGGTGAGGTTTTTACACTGATTGTTTGTGCTTATTGTGAAAAAATCCTTTCTTATATCAAGACAAAACTTCTCCTGGTGCAGTCTGTACTTGTTGTCCCTTGTCTTCTCCCTGTGGCTCCTTGTGAAGAGAGGGCTTCCATCCTTTTTGTAGCCACCTTTTCAGTACTGGAATATTGTGATGAGGCGGCCCCCGAGCCTTCTCTTCTCCAGGGTGAAAAGACCTAACTCTTTCAGTCTTTCTTCACAGGGCAGGTTCTCCAGCCCTTCAGCCATCTTTATGGCTCACCTTTGGACCCTCTTCAGTCTGTTCTCATCTATTTTGATTGAGGGGACAGGAACTCAACACAGTACTTTAGGTACAGCCTGACAAGCATTTGTTTTATTGGTATGAAAAGCAATCGTACCTAAAGCTGTTGTACCATGCATGCCACTGAGGAGATCAGGAAAGAAGTAAGTAAGCTCTGGAGAATTAAAGAATTAAAGGAGAGTTTTGTAAAGCTGTAAGCTTTTTTAAATTTTTTTTTTTTTTTTTTTTTTTCCAGCACTCCAACTTTTGAGAAGTAAAGATTACAGACTGATATGGTCATATGGTCCTGATATTTTGATGTATTTTCTGATAGAGTTCAATCATAAAGAGGCCCAGACACACAGGGGTGCATTCATTTTTCCCTTGAACTGGAATAAATCAGGAACAGTGGAATCGCATCCAAGCAGCGCTGGTGTAAGCAACATTGAAACGAGGTTCATGTAACAGTGAGATGTTATGAGAGATGTTATTTTGTGTAACCCTTCCCACAGAAATGAATCTGTTCCATTTTTCAGTGCAACAGGAGAAGGTTATTGTGATAGTTAGTGAAATATCTCCTATTTTAAGACTCTGCTGCTTATGATTTTAACCCTTCAGGCTGAAATTCTCCATGCCAGATCTGTACCTTGAGCTTAATGTCTTGTGAGGGAAGCTGCAAGGGAAGGTGAGTCAACCATTTCTTAGAAGGTGACTTGGAGGAAATTTATTGTTTTGCCAGTGTTAGAAAATGAGACAGTTTCCCTCACCCCTTCCCAATTCTTTGATTTAAAAATTCAAAAACCCTAGGGCCACAAATTAGCCTTAACAGCCCTGAACAGCTCCACCTGGGGCTTTCCTACCCCAACCTGTGAACCAGGGACTCTCTTTCAGTTCTGCTGGAGTCTTTCTTTCTGTGCTGGGCTATCCTCAAGCTTGTCCTGTGCTTGAGGTTCCCAGCCTGTTGCAAGCAGCTGACTTTGCCTCACTAGGGCCTGGTTTGTCCCCTTGGCATGTCAAGGACCATTGAGGGAGCCTCTGGCCGTCCCAGCACTGCTCAGGTATGGTGACACTTGTGGGTGCTGCAGGCCATGAGGGTGGCCGCCATGTTCTTCTACACTCCTCTGGTGCAGAAGGGAGGAAAAATGTTGGTAGGGAAACATGATTAAGTATCAAAGTAGGGCCAGGTTAAAATAAAGTTAAGGCTGCAAAGTTAAGCCCTCAAAAGTTATGAAATGCTGTGAAGCTTTCCATGCTAATGCTGCTCTCAGTCTCTGTCAGTGTTGATAATTTTTAAATAATCTTTGTCACCAGACATTGTTTGTTGAGGGAATACTTGCTCAATATTTTCATTTTTTTTCAGGTCAAGGTAGGACAGAGGGCCCTTTATTCAGTGCACCTAGGTGCATCTTTCCCCCTGGGTTTCCCAAGGGTCTTCAGGGTTGTATCGAAGTATTTGTGAGCATTTACTGGTCCCTGTTTAGGAAGGCCGGAGGTGAGCCTGCCTCCTGCTTGGTGCTGGGAAACAGGGGCTCTGATAATTGTTTGAAGTATATAAAGTTATATTACGTCTCTTAAAGTATCTGCTACTGTGGGATTCAAGCCTAAAATGCCAGACTAAGTTTCTGCTTGGCAGGCTTTGCGAAAATATGTCTGGTTGACTGGACATTATTCTATGTTCCGGTATTATTTTATCAGTCCCAAGTGATTAGGGGTTCTGCAAGTCTGGTGCTGTGCATCTTAAAGTCCTGTCCAGGATACAGTCAGCGATACAAATACTGACTACTCCCTGCCTTCTCAAGAAACGTGCCCAACATCACATGGAAATTATTTGGCACATGAGAAGTAGGTGTAAATGTTGTCCAGGTGTCTGGATAGGAGAACTGAGTTTTCAAAGGCCTGTGGCTTCCTGGCAAGACACCTGTTGAGACTTGGTCTATCAAGTACCTCCAGCTGTTGGGTGCTTGTTTCCACTTGAGAGACACTTGTCTGAAACTGTTGCCCTCTTACTTCTTTATTTAAAGCCTTCTTAAATTGTGGAACAATTTGTCTTATTGCTTGGTAAACATGTTGCTTCTAAACCTGTTCTTATTGCAGTTGTGTAGGAACAACTCCTAAAAGAAGAAAGAAATGTGCTGTTCTAGTGTGTTCACCTTAGCCTTTCATTCGTATGTCAACTCTCTGAAAGGCATAGAAAAAACACAGGTCTTGTTTTGGTGTGCTGTAATTTCAAATTTGCATTTTATGGTGAAGTTCTCTGAATGTATTATCGTGTGCCCTTGACTGCAGTTGGATTTCTGTGCATATATACAGTGGAAGGCATATTTCATAACTTGAGTGTAATGTAGCTTTTAGACTCAAATATTCACTGTTAGAGCTTTATAAAACTTTATTTTTTTCTGTTCTTCTAACTCTTGGATCTTAGTGATGGCATGATTATTATGAACAGAGATTGCATTTATTATATTCAAGTAACAGGGTAGCAAAACTTAGTATCCCATTGATATATCCATGCAGTATTTCAGCAAAACTCACCCCCCTCATCCCCCCATTGCTCAGTGTAAATGCTGTTTTATTTATTTATTTTTTTGAGTATTCTAAGATAAATCATTGTGTTGGTTGGTTGAACAAGAAACAAGGTCTTAATTAAAGAATTAATCTTGTAGAATGACATTTGTACAAGAATTACTCCTTTTGAACACTGAAACATTTTAATATTTGAATTATAATAAACCCTGTATTTTTCACTCAGCTTCTGTATCCTATTACAGTTAGATAAAAACAGCAGTAATCTCTGTTTCTTCACGGTATGTTTTCACAAGGGATAAAATGTATGTATTATTGAAAAACAAGTAGGAAACTTACTGAGTTGTCAGTACAATAAATGTACTGAGCATAAAGTACGAGGCTGTTGGCAATTACGTATGAAATTAATGTAGCAGAACTCAGTACAAGACCTTACTGAAGATTAAGGTGATGGATATCTTAAATACAGTTGATTGCCACCACTCATTTTCTTGGGGATTTCTCCCTCACACTTGCTAGTGCCATGCCCAGTTAATTTGGGGCAGATATGTGCTTAAAGACACACATTTGCATGTATTTGTGTTCTGATACCTCCAGCAACAGAAAGTTACTGCTGACTGTGCATATTACAAAGTGTCTCAGTCCCCAGATTATGTCTGGTCATACCAGCTGTTGCACAGTACTGTTGCACAGTACTGTTACACAGTACTGAACTGTAAGAACATCCTTACCTGATGTTCTGATGATCTAGCCAGGGTATAGAAGGAAAGAAAAATGGGTAGGAAAAATGGAAAACTGCAGTATGCAGCAGGGCATGAACTACTACTATATACCACTATAGTTCCCTATTAAATCTACACTTCTAGTGGTATCTAGCAGCATTTATGCATTCCACGTTGCTTCAGAGGAAACCAAATGAATAAGCAAGTAGGACAGCTGCCCCAACACATTTGTAAGCCAACCTTTTTTTCTAGGATGGTCTCTTTTTAAAAAAAAAAAAAAAAAAAGCTGATGTTTGTGAAGTGCTGTAATCCACTTGTACAAGATGTGAATGAGCTGTAGAACAAAGAATATTAATGTTTTTTATTTGAAGTAATAAAATACAATTTCCCACTTCTGCTCTTTCAAGAGACTCTCCTGAGGTGCTGGATGACAGGGCCCTTATTAAACTGGCAATGTGCATTTTGATATAAGAAAATATATATTTGTTTCTAGCATTTGTATAAAGAAAACAGATATCTCTGAGAGGTCCTCAGAGATGGAAGAGGAAAGGGGAGGTTACCAGTATTATTACAGGTGGGTCATTCATACTACATGAAATGAAAAAGAGTGGAAGTCATCCTCACAGTTCTGTCTGATGTGAGTTTCCTTTAGAGAAAATGAACTGGCTTGATGCAATATAACCTGACATAATATGATCATAATCACAAATGTGATGTTATAAATGTAAGGTACCATGGATAGTTGTAGTGTATAATCTGATACTTTACCTGTGCTATATGCATGAGCTGACAGTGTATTGTGGTTCACTGAGTACACAAATTCCTTTCAAATGGGCAAGCTTACCATATCATGATGCACAAAAATAAACTAGGCCCTTTGGTTGTTCAGTTGTAGACCAAATAAATGTAGACAAGCTGACACCTTTCTTTTGAGTTTGGTGCTGATGTGTAAGCACAAGTGCTGAGCTAAGGAATCAGTAAGTACAGACTGGTGAGTGAAGAAGATCCCTGCTAGTGCTAAAGATGGAAGTAGAGCAGTGTGGTGTTTGTGTTCTGTCATGATCTTGGAGAGTGTCAGGCAGTTTGAACCCTCCAACACTGCACAGCTAGGTGGCATGTGATGAAGTGTGAAGATTAATTTTGAATCAGTGAGTCCAGTCCCTGTGATCTGATGGTTTCAGCAGTCTCCAGTTCTTCCGTAGTAAGAGAAGGTTGTTGAAAGTTCAAGAATTTGCTCGTAAACACTGCCTTTTGACCAGGAAAAAGATGTGAGTAGTCAGTGGAGGACTAATGCATGCTTTTACTGCCAGGATCAGCATTGCCAAGGGTGGGTGTAATTCCTGACAATTTTTTAAAAATCAGTGATATATGAATAATAGATATAAATGGGAAAAAGAAGGGGGAGACAAAGTCTGCATTCTGTGAAGCCATTTGTTCTTGCTTCTGACAAAAGGAGAGCTCAGTTGGATCAGGGAGAGAAGGAACATTCCATACTCTCCTCAGCATATGAATATGTTTTTAATCTTAAAATATTTCTGATTTTAATATAGGGATTATGTTAAAGCCAACCAATCATCACATCAGTTAACACTTTCTCTGTAAGCAAAGAGTGCTACTGATGTTGTATGGACAAAATTGTTTCCACTGAAGAGCAGGAAACATAATGTGGTTATAAGAATGGGAAGAGAAAATGTTCAAAGAAATGCATTATGAGATGAAATTGTGACAGGGAGCCTCAAATGTAAGGTGTATGAAGGAGTTCAGCATCTGTATTGCTCCAAACTGGGTACAGTTCTGGGGTTAATGAGTTTTTGGCTCACTTACATTCATATGTGGCTTTAAGTAGGCAGACAGTGCTCTGTTAGCCAGATCAACAGTGGGTTGGGATGGATAAAGTGGTAGGAAAAGCTGAAGATAATACAAGTATGCTAGCATTCTCTGTGTATGTGTTGACAGGCCATCTGGGTCCATCAGGGCTTATTAGCCATGATTCAGGGATGGCTTGGTAATTTCAATCCATCTCAGTCTGGTGCTCTCTGGTACACTTGGTTTTAGGAGGAACAAATATCATTTGTCATAATAAGCATTACATCAAGCAAGTCCTGAAGGGATCTGGACTGAGGTGCAAAAATGTTCTGTGGCAGTTTGGGTTGTGGGTGTTGCTGGGTCTCAGCTGCCTGTAAGCAATCTTTCACGGACCTCCTGCAGTTGCTCTACCAGTGCGGGACTGAGCTGTATCCACAAGGTTAGTCACTATGGGCCCTGAGGCATGGGGGGAGCTCGTGGTCTTAGGTCCATCCTTGTCAAGAAAGCACTCTGTAAAGTTAGAAATACCTTTTCTGGAAGGGTTTTGGATGACATCACATGCCTGCGATCTCTGCCTCATCATGCAAAACCTGTTTATGATCAGTGTCTAGACTTTCAAGTAGCCCTACTCTAAAATGCTCCCACTGTGCCATGCTCAGCTTCCCTCTAAAAGCAGTCACAGTGCACACAAGTACGTTTACCTTGTGTGGCAGGTATGTGGAGCCTTCTGCAGTCTTGGTACCCTCTGGGGGGCAATGAATGATGGACTTGATCTCATCAGTTTCAGGCACCTGGATTTCTTAATTAGATGACAGGAAGGAGAATGATAGGAGCTTGTTGATTTGCCCCTCAGTATGGGGTCAGAACAGGGTAGGCGTTTCCACCAGTTCCACACTGGGAGCTGAGTACCTTGTACATTGTAAATGTAGTCATAGAGGGATTTCTGAGATGGCGCAGTCTTTGCAGTATTGAACCTTTCTATCGCTTCTCTAGACCGCAATGATCTCCAATTAATTTGTTGTTATGGTTTTCCATGCATGGTTTCTGTGCTGAATTACATAAGAGCTAACTACTATCATTACACAAAGTACATAAGTGATTTTTTTTCCTGTTTCTGTACAAGGCATTTAAAAAAATACTAATCCACAAATATCTCCCTCTGCTTTCCTTTTCAGAAACGTGTCTGGCTATTCTATAAATGTAGCTTGATTCACATGCACATTTTTCTGAATCACTGGAGAATAACGGCATTGTTTTAAAAGTTGTAATTATGAAGCTGCGCTATTAAATAAAACAATTATTTCAATACAAATATTTTCAAAGCCAATGCACATAAGAGAAATTAAAATGTTCTTCCTCACAGCCCCTGCCTTATCCAGTATTGACTGGCTGGATTTATGCCCATCCTGCAATTATATGCATTCATCATGCATACCACAGCAGAGGCTTCTCTGCAGGCAGAGATAATAGCAAACCACCAACAATCTGTGACCAAATTTTTGATGGGTGCAGGCTGTCACAGTTCCTCAGGTTTAGTGGCCCATTTACATGTTCCCCCCCCCTTTTTTTAGGGTTCATAAAGTAATTCTGTCTGATGACAGATAATTTTCTAGGCCTTCTTCCCTCTTGCCCCTGATTTTTAATTAGCTGTAGAGAGAATAAGGATGAGATGTATTTCATTTCTGACCTAAATGGCTGGAGCTCTGTTTTCTAACTTGCTTCTTGTTTAAGCTACGATTGGCATATACCTGTCATTATTTCCTCTTTGATCCAGTCTTTTTCTTGCTTCTGACTCTGCTAACCATCAGCAAAACCAGAAATGAGTCAGATCTGGTGTGTTTGCCCAGCTGGCTGCTGTGTGGGAGAGGCCTCATGTACAGGCATGGCTCCTGCAGAGCTGAGAGCTTTGCCAAGGATACATCAGAGGATATGGAGAGAACTTGGACACAGCAAGGAGAAAATCATGGCAGGATCAGAAGAAAAGCTTTTGTTTCAAAACAGAAAGGCAAGTTATGTGCCAAGGTGGACTCCATTAACTCCTATGGAGGAAGAAAAAGATATTTATAGGAGAGAAAAAAAAAAAAAAAAAAAAAAAACCACCTTTAAACCAAACAGTAACAAGACCCAGAGTGTTTCTTTAAAATTTGTGATAGCTGCTGAATGTATGGGCAGACAAAGGAGAGCTCTGGGTCATCTCTCCTTGTGCCTGTTCTTTTAGGATAGCTGCTGCTCTTGGGTTTGAGATAAAAATGTAATGCATCTGTGTAGGGGTGGCTCTTCTTAGATGTGAGCCTGAATCCACCTGAACTTTCCAATGCTGAATCACTGCTGGTACTCCTGGCCCAAGAAAGATGCCTGGGAACAGAAGGAACAGAAAATGCCCTGGAAGTGGCTGGGGTTTGGACAGGGCTGGGTGTCTACAGTGCTGCTCAGGCCAGCTGGGCTGGGAGTGTGCCCCCGCATCTGTTTCCATAGCAACTACTCTTCTTCCAGAAAAAGACCAAGGTCCTCAGTGTGTGGGGGTATCCCTGTCTCCAGATAACACCCAGCAAATTCACTGTGATGTGGCAAATTCACAGTGGTGTGGCAAATGGTAAACGCATTCAATGCTGGAGTTGTGGGAAGAGACGCACATATTGCTTGCAATATCAGGGCAAAGCTAGTGAAAAGTTCTGGTGAGCAAAATGATCTCATGTGAGGTGCCCCTGCCCATGGTAGGGGGCTGGAACTAGATGTGCTTTATGGCCCCTTTCAACCCAAACTGTTCTGTGATTTTATGATGTGAATACTAGAAATACTAAAATGATTCATTTTTAAAAGCTGAATTAATTAATACCCAGTGTTTTTTAAAGTCCTTTTGAAATTTGTTTCAAAATAGCTTTTAGTTTTTTTATAAATCTTGACCTAGGTAAAATGTAGAGAAAAGTGGTAAGCAAAATGGTTATATGACCCACAAATAAAACAAACCTTCCACCTTATGGTGGAAGTTACTACTTAAAGTTACCTTATGGTAACTTTTCACTTTGCCAGTGGATTCTTTCAATTTCAATGAACCGCCTTTCCACTGCCTCTTTGTAAAATCCTCCTACAAATCCTATGTATTAAAGTGGAAACAATATTATTTTCCCTGTATGTTTCCATTTGGCCATGGAGCTGTGAGATCATTTCTCTCAGCCATGCTCTGAGGTTTGCTGTACTGCTGCTCCCACAGAAGATGCAGCAGCCTTGCTCCTGGCTCAGTCAGGGCCACCTTCTGTCACTTCTGCCTTGTGGGACACGAGCACTGAACACAGTGACTCTATACTCTTCTTGCACTGCAGGATAACTTGAAACTCTAGCCTTAAATCTCTCAAGCTCCTCTACTGGCTGCTTCTCATGCAGGGGTGAAGGTGAAAGAACATGGAGTGGTTAGTTCTGAGATATCTTTGAGGGAGAGGGTACTGTTTTTCCTCCCTTTATTATAAAGGGGATGAGAATATAGATTTTTAAACCTCTACATTAAAATATAAAATACTGAGCTTAAATCCTTGTGGGAAAAGTGAAGATTTTTTTTTTTTTAAAAAAAAAAAAAAAACAAAAAGAACAGCCTCTTTTTTTTTTTTTGTTTTTTTTTTTTTTTTTTTGGTCTGTCATGGGTTGTGTGTGACCTTGACAGCAGATGACCTGACTTTCAGTGACACTGAATACCTCCAGCGACTTAGTTCAGGTAGGCTTCCACTTGTCTGACAAGATGGGCAATCCAGAACTAATTATCTGGAATTGAAAGCTTCTTGAAACAGCTGGTCTTCAAGTTGTATAGCATGTGTTTGGCCCATGTACAGGACCAATGCAGTGCTTGCCTTAGGAGGCTGCTACTTGGCCAGCATGTCGAACACTTTCTTAACTCTTGCAGTTTAAAATATTAAGAGCACAGGCATGAGCTGACAAAGTCATTACCTCATTCTCTGAGGTAGGTAGCAACTGTTTTCTAATCTCCTACAGGAAGTGATGAAAGAAAAATAATAGTACCGAAGTGAAGACTTTTACAATTCTGTATGCCCATTTGAGAATATGTTTAGTAGGACCTGTTAATAAGTTTAAGAAGGTCTAAAGCAAAAGGGTTAAGGAAAGTTGCACTTTTTCCTTATGCTGTCCTTGGCTTAGATATATTGTAGTAGGGAGAGAAGTAATAAATGCTGTGTCTTGCAGTCATGAAAGTAATTGTGTATATTGTTCCTGGGAAAGAACTGAAAAATATCAGAGTAATTAAACGAGTTATCCTTTTTAAAAGTTCAGGCTGATACTATCTATTTTAACTTGTATGTTCTGTCAGAGAAGAAAAAGATGCTGAAAACTTGTTCTTTGTTTTTCTGTTACCTTTAAAGCTTTTTTGTTTCAGATGTTACTAGTGTGCACTTTTATGGTGATCCTGCTAATTAGTGCACTAAAATATGTTTTCTTCCCCCTAGATACCTTTCTATATTTACAGTATTTTCATAATGCACCCTTTTCTCCTTTTCCCGGTAACTCACTGAAAGGGAGAATGGGATTCACCTCCCATTGAACTGAGAAGTCAGAGATAGTCCCAGGCACACAGCATTGGCAGCCTGACAAGAAGTCACCTGGGGAAGAGGAATGGCAGCAGAGATTCAGCTTCTTTTACAATGAACAGAGAAGCTTGGTTATATCGGCGGGGGGCAACAGCAGGGTGGGGGAAATGGATTCTGCAGTACTGTAGCAATTGCATCTTCTTCAAATGTGGACGTTAGGGGCACAGGATAGAAAGAATTTGCAACTGTTCAACCTACGTAAAGACCTCACAGCAAGGGTTTGTTTAGTCAAGTCAGCTATAAAGTCAGAGTGCTTTTTTAAAAAAGTAATTCCTCAAAATGCATAAAAACATACTGAACAAGCTTGTGTTAATGGAAGAGAAAGTTTTTTTTGTTTGTTTGTTTTTGTTTTTTGCTCTCACTGAAATTTGGTATGAGTAAAAACATCAATTCTTGCTTAATGATGTAAAAAGATGTGCTTTTTCTTACTGTGTATTTTTGAACACTGACATTGGTGGGTGGGGGGAGAGAAAGGGGAAAAACACTTGCATGCTAGTATGTCATATTTTGTATGTGATCAAAGGGCATAATCACAGGAGAACATCAGTAAGGGCTGCAGTGATTGATGCCTACTTGCTACTGTTCCTGAAGCAGAGCTGCTGCAACGTAGGCTCTCCAAATTCACTGCAGTACAAAGACCTCTGGCTTGATTTAAAACATTTCTGAATGGTATATGAGGCTCAATCAGATGACTAATTATGGAGGTGCAGCTGTAATGAAAGCAGTCAACTAGTAAATAGGCACATCAACTGTTTCCAAAGTCCATGTATAACTATGCCCTGTGGCACCACTATATGTGGTTATACTGTTATATATATATACTGTGTATAACTATGTCAGTGGCACCAAACTGAACCCCAGGTAAATATATATGATGTCTTTCTACTTGGGGCTTTCTGGAAATGGTCTCAAGTTGGATGATGTTTTTTCTTTTCTGGATTTTTTAAGGGAGGTATAGAGTGGTTACGTGACTTGCACAAAGCTATTTCAGTCTAAAAGCCTGGAAAAGAACCTAGTTATTTCACAAGATCTACTTAAACAATTCTGTCTCATCTACCAAAAGTGATTTTTGCATAAAACATGAACCAAGAAAGGCATTAGTATTTTTGTCTCAAAGTAATGTATTCATACTTATTCCCACCCCCCCCCCCCACACACACACTTAAATATATCAAGATCTATCTTTTCCAGCTATTTGACTCACAAGATTCTGCTGTGCTTTGAAGAAGTTTTATAACATCGATGTTTGATAAGCTAGTGTGGATGTGTATATACACATACAAGGCTTTTTCTACATGCAGAGTTTTTTTGCACACGGAGATAATTACTGAGAAATTGAATTATTGAAATGCTAAAATGATGAGACTTAAGTAATGCTGAGAGACCCCTGCCACTAGCCAGGGAATAATGTGAATTTTGAATTACTGAATGCCTTACAATAGGTTTAGATTATCATAAGAGCTCTTTCATACACTAACTATTGTCAAGATAAGAAGACTTGTGTTGTGTTGGTAGTTGTTTCCTTGTGATTTTATGTCATTTTGCTTCAAATTGGCAAGCGAAGTCCAAGACCAGGGCCGTAAGCTAACTACAAATGTCAGGATTACATTAGTGGTACTGAAGGAAATGCAAAGATGATGGAGGTGGTTTTTATCCTGGGTCTCTTAGTTCTACAGCTGCATTTTCCTTAAAACCCTGGATCCTGGAGATGTGCAATTGTGATGATCTCAGCTTTAAGAACAGTGATAGAATATTCTACACTTAAAGCTACAGGAAAAAAACACGTCAACAAAGTGCTAATGTGCTGTATTATCAGGATCTGAATGAGACAAGTCATGTTTCTGTGTGGTTAAAGAACTCTATTTTTAATACTAATGCTGGGGTCAGCACTGGAAGCACTTTGCAGGTACACACTGCTGATGCAACATGAGCAGTAGATGTTTTCCAAGAGGTTGTGGCAGGGTGAGCAATATCTCTCTCATGTAAGAGATAACAGCAATAACAATAAAAGTTCTGGGAGAAATATACTGCAAATGTCAGTAGGTGAAACTTGCTAACTAAAACCAGTAGAAGTCTTCCCTGCACTACCATAATAGTTCAGTAGTACTCAAGGAAGACATCAGCAGCTAGTATTTGTATGAAGTTTCACTATTGCCTAAATAGTTCAAGAAAAACTTAAATTGCTTCACAATTTTATTTTATAGAAAGAGAGGTTCTTGTACTCTTTTGATCATTATTTTCACCATGGCTCTTCAATGGGGTGTGCATGCACAAAAAATCTCCAAACCCCAGGATCGGGGCTTAAGCTGAAGAGCCAGAGCACGTTCTCTGCCTTGTAACTCCAGGTATGGATTCAGGCTCCTAAAACAGAGGCAACGGGATGGGGAGTGCACAGTCTCTCTAGAGACCAGGTGTGAGAGAGGCAACTGTCAGCTTTGTAAAGTCACTTTCTTTCCCCCATCTTCGTGCCTGAAATGATGCACATTTTCTCTGCAGGGTCTTTCTATAGCAATGAGCCCATCTTGCCTTGGTGCCTGCTGGCTGATTATTGCCACATGTTTCCTTAAATTAGTCACAGGTGGGCTGGCTATAGTCTAATGGCACCCAATTGTCAAGAAATAGCTTAGGGACTCATTCTTTGTCCCACAAATAAACCGGGATTATTGAATTATTATTTTTTTCCCCCGAGGTGATCGCTTTCTTCATGGGCAGTGGGAGCAAAGATGAAACAAGCTAAACTAGATTAAGGGATTTCCTCCTATTCCCAGCTCTTATTTTCATTTGTTGTTGTTGTTTTTCCCCCTGTGGTGCTGTGGAACTGCAGCTATGCTTTAACTTGCATTTAAACTTTGAGAGAAAAATACAGGAATGTGATTCCTTCCTTCTGCTCTGAGGGGAGACTGGAAATACAAGGTTAGAAAAAGCAGAGGGAAATTACAATGGTAAGAGTTATTGCTCATAGAGGAATTTGTCTTGTAGGTAGTAGGCACAGAGGATGCAACAACTCAGAGTGAGATGTATATTGACTCATTTTGAAGTGTGTGAAAATAGGACTAGAATTAGCCTCACTTTAGATAAAACCAGTGAGTTGGATGAAGAGCTGCTTTGACAGCAAGACATGTTTGCTTCTTTTCAAGTATATTGAATGGGGTAGGTGCTGGTCACTGTTGCCTGTACTTGGAATTTGTGTATTTTCAGGGAGTGAAATATCTTCTTTTTTTTTTTTTTAATTGTCTGAGAAAGCTGAAAGTTATGCATATTACTGAGCATGTCGGTCCCTGATTCTTCCCTTTCAACCCTTTTTTGGTGTTTTTGGAGGTACTTGCAATGAGAAAAAGATCCATAAGATCAAATAGGACAAAAGGAGGAGGTAGCCTATGTCCCAGTGGGTAGGGTATTTGCATGGGAATTCTGATATTCTGCTCCCTGAACTGATCGACTATTTTATATCATGATTGGTTTGTGTAAAATGTGACTTTGGCATTTCACAGTATAGTGTAATCTAGGAAGAGCTGAGCAGAGACCTTTGTTTAGCCAGAAGTGCAGCTTTGAAGGAATGTATCTGTTCTCCACTTAAGTCTCACTTTAGGACCATAAATCCCACTGTAAGCCTGGCTACAGATATTCTTTCTAGTCTAGAAAAGAAGTACCTGTAAAGAAAACTGCATGTGTGTTTAGATTCCCATAGAAAATGTAAAAAGCTGGATTTTCAGTCATTTGAACTGGGGGGGGGGGGGATTATTCTCTGTACCCAGAGGCTGTGAAGAAACAGTTTGGGACACTGAAGCCTATATAACATGTTCTGCATGTAGCTGAATCCGGCTTGCTTGGAAGCAATATCTATTTCCTGAGGGGTAAAGAACCCCTGTTTATTCTGCTGTCAAATATCAAAATAAGCCACCAAGAATTACCTGTGGTCATTACCTGTAGAAAGTTGATGTGATGCTGAAACTGTTGTCATGATGCCCCAAAGCATGTCTAGGTATTTAGTTTAAAGCTAGTCCAACACACCTATGTGGTGTGCAGTCCCTTTGTCATAGGATTAGCTGATGCCACCCTAGGCTAAAACCTGAGCTGTGGGCCTCCTGAAAGCCTGGGGAGAAGGACTTCTAGGTCCTTTGGGTGCCTTGGGTAACCTTGTCCTGTGCAGGGACCCACATCGAGTTTTGGTTTTGTGAAAGAAAATGTTTGGTCAGTCTATTTAAAAAATGAATCTCTTTACTTCTGTTCTTTTTTACAATGTCTTGAAAGTCAGTCCAGGCCAACTTGTGTTGGCCCCTGCCAAATCAAATTGTTATTTCTATTCTGTAATTGGACCTGAAAGAACCTAACTCCTCGGTGTGGCCAGGTTTTCTCTAGCTTGAACAGTTTCCAGCAGAGCCCGAAGGCTGTGCCACATGGTTCTGTGGGGCAGGATTAGGCCCCTGCTTCAGCTGGCTTCCAGCTTTCCTGAGGTACTTGATGAACCTGCAGTGAATGAAGTACTGAAAATGCAGGGAGTCATTTCTCTCCAAAGGACTGTATTAAAGAAATGAGTCAGAGTGTGTGTGGTGGAGTGGGTTGCCACAAAGTAGTCTTCCACTGTGGAAATAAATAGCAGAACAATAAGAACGGCACAAGCTTTACCATCTCATACAGCTTAGAGGTTTTTGATCCACCTTCCCACCCCTATCAGATGCGGCAATTAAAAAGCAGGCCATGAAACAGTTCAGACAAAGAAATGAAGTAGAGCTTTGAACCCATCACTTTAAGCATCTGTTAATTGTCTGTCATCTCTAAAGGACAAAGAAAAAGGTGACCATTTGATGTGTGGCTGCAGAACAATCTGAAGGCTTCTGGAGCCAGGTATTTAGATTTCTGTGCATTTTCCCCTGTGTATTTAACCCTTCTCCTGCTGCACTGCCAAGCACGTGCTACACAGCTGCAGGACAGTTTCACAGCTCTGTCCTTCTGTAACTGGAGCAGCACAGACAGGCTGGTGGGCCTTCAGGGCACTGATTAAAAACTCATGGCTTTAATCAACAGCTCCATGCCTCTGGCTGCTGAACCACTGCTTGTTCTTTACAGTAGTCACTTAAAGGGAGGAGGATCTGTGTGAGTCACTACCACTGCTTTTCTTCCATAGCTGAAATGAAATCCATGCACTCCTTCCTGCTTTTGCTCAGTCTGGCTCCTCTAGTGTTGGGCTGGGAGATCTGAAGGGCATTTGGATGGCAAAGCATGCTTACATTATGGTGCAGCAGAGAAAGCCTTCCGAGGGTCTTGGAACAGGCTGCGGCTCTGCCCCCAGCACTGAGCACCACCCAGATCCTGAGTTGCTTTGCTGCAGTCACCTGTAACTTAATTTGACTGACTGATGTAGGCCAGGGCCTCTAAGTCCTGTGTCTACTGCTACTTCAGCACTTCCCCCCCCCCCCCCAGGTGGGAGTTTTGCTTTGTGACTTCAAGGCTGTATGGATTTTATTAACCCCAAGCTGCTTTTGTTTTTTCCATCTCCCACAAGTTTCTATTTCTAAGGTTGTGGCTGATGTAAACACCTCCCCCTGTTCACCCCAGCCTGAATTAATTGACTTAATTAAAAATTTGAACAGGTGGCTTCAGTTGGTGCTTGTAGCAGGCAGGGGGCTTTCAGTGGTCACCAGCTGGTGGCCTGCCAGGACGGTGTGTCCTAATGTCCTTTCCCAGTGCTTGTTGTCACCCCGCAGCCGTGGTGCCATGAGGCTCAAGGCCACATCTCGCTTAGTGGCTCTTCTTGGGAAACCTGCTGCCTGAGTGATGACTATGTGCCTGTTCCAGTTCACTGTCAAAGTGGCTGAAGCAACCTGGTGGAGCTGTGGGCCTGCTGTGATCACTGGTAAACTGGGGGAGGAAGAAAGGAAGGGAGCTAATTTTTCAGTGCTTTATCCTGAATGGCAACAGCTGAATAATTTCTGGTATAAAAATGAACAAAGAATGAATGATCTTTATAGCTGTAAGGTTCCTGATGACAATGCCCTCAAAACAGTTTTAATTTGTTTCCCCCTCTGGATTTTTGACACACCTGTTTGTGAGCTGCTCTGAATCCAGACTCATTTCAGTCACCCTGGGCTGGAGTAATGATACTGGGGGGAAAAACAGAAAACAGATGTTTGTGCTGAAATGCAGAAAAGCCTTAATTGTAGATGTGTTCCAAGTTACCTCCTTGTTGCTCTCCATTGTTTTACTTCTGTTTCTTTTGAGATTTTTGTTGTTATTTCCTTTTTCTTTTTCTTTTTTTTTTTTTTTTTCCAATGTGAACTCTATCTTTCATCTTGTTTTGTTTGTTCTCACTATTTTTTTGCAATCCAAGCAGAAGCAAATTATATTTGGAAAACATAAGTCTGAACCTTTCAGTGATTGCTCATTGCTGTTAGAAAATCAGAACTTTTTTTTTCATTTGAAATACTGCTGATCCTTGCTCAATCTATGAGCAAGAATTATATTTTTTTTGTTTGTTTTTGTTTTTAAAGTTTATCTGTGTAGAAAATTACACTATTAATTGAAAGAATCACTAAGTGCAGCAATTTCATATGGCAGTGTTTGTACCTATTCTGTTTTTAATTCTGGACACCTAAAATTAGACTAAATCCAGACCTGCATCTTTCAGTTGCCTGGTCAGTTTATTTGAGGGGACACTACTGAAATGCTGAAGCTTACTTCAGGTGTCTTGCAAAGCATTTATTTTTTCTGTCAGTGGCCCTACTGAATAGGTTCCTAAATATGGATGTAGATGCTTATCTGTAGGAACCTATTTTTTAATGTCTTGGCTAGAATTATTTATCTTGGAATGTATCTCTATTATTTCTTTAGCTAAGCAAAACTTGAGTGGGTTCCTATTCCAGTCTTTTTTGTTTGTTTGTTTGTTTTTGTTTTTTTTTTAATCCATGGAGGTTGACTGAACTCCTTAATTCCCTCTGACTGTAGCCAGGGAGATCTGTTTTTGCTGGTGTTTGGTAAATGTGTGCACTAGAAGGCTCTGGATCTGACAGCTCTGCAGAGATCCCAGGCAGTTTCATAGTAAGGTTCTAGGCACATAATATCAAAAACACGCTGCCTTTATGTATTATTATATACAACATATATCAAAATTTAATATTCCATGTTATGAGAATGCTTCCATGGTAACAGCCACGTTCCAGAAAAATCTGGAATGAAACACCTTACTCCTCACATTCTTCTGTAAAAGGACTCATTCCTTTGGCAGTTGATAGATGAAGGTACATGTAATTTGGGGGAATAAAATGCAAAAAGAATGACCTGTAAAAAGGAAAGTCTTAATCGCTCCAACTTGTTGATGAAGCTTGGACACCTGTGCACTTTTTTTTTTTTTTTAGGAGTTTTGGTCTTGGTTTGTTTTTCTCCTCCCACCTCTCAGAAATTTCAGTGATGATGAGAACTGCTTGTGATGATGTGTTTATCACACATTAGACTGAAGTAAAAGGGTAGCATTATGCTTTTATTATTTCATTCAAGGAGCTGTCAGTATGCCATGCCTGACTCAAAAGGGTAGGCAAAAGTAGCACAGAGTGAAATGGGGTTACAAATTATTTATCACTTTGACTTTAACCACTTGATCTTTTACTTGTGTTTGTTGAACCCTATTAAACATCAGTGTCAATGTGTTATAAGATGCTATCTGATACTATTACTTTTTTTTTTTTTTTTTCAGTTAAATTGTGGGACTTGCCAGTACAGCGCAAGTGTAGTAGGTGTTATTTTTATTTCCTCACAGTGAGAGAAAACAGGGAAGGGAGGGGGGAGGGGGGGTGAAGAAACACAAGCATCCTTTAAGATAAGGATTATGACTAAAAATACTAAAATTATTTTTTGCCTACTTATAGTGGCTCATTTGACAACAGAAAAATCATTGTTCTAGATATTATATTTGCAGAGAGACTGCATCAAAAGCTGTATTTTTGCAGAGGAAAGAATTTGGGAAGTGGAAGGGTATGACTTCACCTTTGCAGTACTTCCCAGGCCAAACATTTAAGTCTATTTGCAGTTCATTTAGGAGAGGGAAAAAGACAAAACTATGTTGTGTTCAGTGTTGATGATGCCAGCAGAGATTCTATGTTGCCAGAGTAAATGACAGTGACATGGTCAAAGTGCTGGGGCTGGTGGTGGCTGCTGGGTTTTGCTAAGCCATGGGGGGACAGTGCTCTGAACCAGGCTCAGCTGCAGCTTGGAGCCTTGTGAGCAGCAGCTTGTTGGCAGCACTGCCAACTTCTGTGAAGCAAAACATGCAACTCCATATGTGGGATACCTTAAAACTCATGTATCTCTCTGCAGATAGCATGCATATTATGTTTTAAGTTGGTTAAAAGTGAATTGGCAAAGATCTAATGCTTAGTTGTCTCAGGCTGACATCTCCTGTAGCAGAAACCTGACTGCCAGGGCTGAAATATATGCAGCTGTATAGCTGAAAACTGACTGCCAGGCAAGGCTTCTTATGTATGCTTTCAGTTTTGGTGGCAGGCGACTTGGAGGCCTCTGGGTTATGATCCCTGTGGGTTTGTACGGTTTGTGAGGAAGTTGGTGGGGTGAGAGCTGGAATCATGAGATTCTCAAGGTTACCTTGCAGAGGAGCCATAGCAGGTGAGATGGAGTAGATTTTAATGTGTGATTAGCTCAGCTGAGGTTGCAGTCTGTTCCAGCTGTAGGGAAGAGACCTTGTCCTTGTTCCCTGTTAAATGCAAGAGCACTCTAGGCCTTTGACTGACAGCCAAGTCTGGACTTCTAGGGCTGTTAGCGCAAAAAGCAGCTCCTTAGCCAGCATCGTGATAGCTGGTCATAAACTAGTCTTATTCTTTTTTTAATAACATAAAATAAAATGTTTGTATACTGCTTTAGAGCTTGCTCACATGAATCCATATTTCTTGAAAGATCTAGGAGAGGTTTTAATTATTTTCTCTAATAATAGTTTCATAATGTGACTTTCAGTGCTACAAAAGCCTGAAACTTATGAAAATGATGGAAACTTTACTCCTAAAGGTATTTGGATTACTCAATTACTATGATTTGGGACATTGACTGACATCTGTTATTACTGGCAAATCAAGTCCAGATCAAGGCTGCATGAATTTCGATGCTGTACAAAGATGCAGTAAGAGGATGTCCCATTGCCAGAGAGCCTGCATCTCATGTAGTATGTGGGGTGGTGGTTTTGTAATGAGCTACAACTGGGTTCCTATGGCTCATCCAATGCAGGTACAGATCTATTTGGTAAGTACTTCTTAAACACTAGTGGATTGTTGGTGACGGAAGGAAGACAAGGTCGCTCAATATGAGTGATCAGCAAGCTTCGATTTATTGGATAGCTCAGACGCCTTTTATTCTCTAACATATAATTAGCTCATACATATTGCAAAAGTTAAGCTCATGATTGGTTTCCCTACTTATCAGTTTCTTCTACATTCCTTTCGACCAAAGTAACATAGACAGTACTTTCCCAAGCCACCAACAGACATTGTAACATAGACAGTACTTTCCCAAACCACCAACAAACATTGTATCCTTGTGTCTGATTAGCTTCAGACAAGTTGTGTCCGATATTTGTCCAGCTGCCTTAAGTCTACCTGACCTTTCTCAGCTAACCATTCCTCTACAGTGGATCATATCTAACCACTGTTTCTAGGAGAAGTTTGTTTACCATATGAGGGTTCCTCCGCTGGTTGAAATGTCTGTTGGTGAGACCCTGAGCGTGTATACAGCTTGCAACTAGTTTGTCCTTCCTTGTAGGAAAGACCTATTTGGAGAAGAAAGATTATAGTGTACCTTTGTGCTGGCAAGTCTCTTGATTCGGACTAATAACCTACAGGAAAGCAGCACTGTAGTTTGCCAGAAATCATGAGACATACAAATAGTGATTCAGTTGGTTCTGGCAGAGCTGGTCTCAAAACCAAATTTATATTCACAGTTTTCATCCCCATAAAGTGAGAGTTCTAAACTTGGATTAAAAAACAGCCCCTGATTCCATAGAATGTGCAGTTAAAATTGTACAATATTTTGCTCAGAAACTCCACGTGCTCCCCAGGATCCTTGACTACTGCTGCATGAAGCTGATGGGGGTTGACAGTCTCACTGCTGTTGATCAGTGGGAGATGCTATTGAAACTAAAAGGATTATATTGGTTTCATGCAGCAGCTTTGCAGGCTCCTGCCATTCCCTGGTGAGCAGGAGTCTGTCCTGGGAGTCATGGGTTGGGAGCTGGGAAGCTGGCAAGTCCTTGCTTCCAGCTCATTGCTGATGAAGAGCCAGGTAAACTGCCACGAAGTAGGCAGATTTCCAGCCCTGCCTCTGTCTTCTGTCAAAAGATCGGGGTTTCTGGGAAGTGTTAGCATTTGTCAAATTACTATGTTGTGATGAAATAAAGATCATTACAAAATTTGGCGCATCTGATTTTCATCTTGCTTGCACGTAATCTGTGTGACTCCGGAACAAGCTTCTGCTCCTTGGATGAACAAGCAAAAGCTACAAGGTTGTCTCTGCCTCAGAAGCATGCCACATCAAAGTGCCTCTTATTCATTAGGGTTTATTAGTGTAAGTTTTGTGCTGTATGGACCACAGATACATAGCTCCTAGCTGTATTTGGAAAGGAGGTGAATCTCTGGCAGGCATAGTCAGGGAAGGTATACCATCGCTTTTGGACTTAACCTGCAAAACCCTATGCAGCAGTGTGGTTGTGTATGATAGTGCACACAAGCAAATGTGGATGTTCACGACTTGTTGTGTGTATGAGAATGGGTGTAACCATAACTGTGCTTCTCCCACAGGCTACAGATGTGATTTGTTTTGTAGTATCACGTTCTTTGAATTTTTGTTCTTTAAAAGGGAAGATTTCAAGTTAAATGTCTCTTTTAACTTTAAAACCTTGGTAACCTCAATCTGCATACCTGAGTAACATCTGAACACTGTTTTAGATTCTGTGAGTTACAGTTTCCTGTTTAACCTTCTAGTTTGCAGCGAATAGGCGAGCAACACAAGGTAACCCACTGTAGCTTTCTTTATAGCAAAGTCACCCTAAAATAAAAAGAGAATAGCAGCAAAAGTCCTTCCTGTCACCACTGTTTATAAAAGGCACTATAATAATTGAATGTATGGAATTGTATAAGATAAGCAGCTTAATTTTGGGTGACGAGGTTGCTGGGTTCCTGAAAAACTTTTATTTTCTTAGTTGAATATAAACCATTCAGCTAAAAACTGTTTTGTTTTGCAGCACTTGAACAGCTATGTGTAGGTACGTTACAAGGCTCTCATAGCCCCAGGGTCTCCCGGGTAACCAGTCTTCATGATAGAAAAGGACGTTTTAAGATAAGTGGTTTTGGGCTCCTGCTCTCTGTCTTCTTACAAAGCTTGCAAGAATTGCAGCAATTTATACTGTAAGGGCAGTATAAATACAAACACATGCCCCAAGGCCTAAAGCAGCATGCTTTTGTTGCTTTTCTCCCCAAGCAAGTGTATGTAAGATTTGCTCATGTAGTAAAAATACATATATCTAATGCAGATATTTTGAAATCAATATCTGAATATCCATTGGAACTCTCTTGAATGCCTTGAGGAAGGCTGAAAGTGATCCCTCAGCAGTTGATGAACAAATTGGTATCTCTATCCTGTGACACAGAAAATGACCTAATCCATTCTTGCATAGATTTGTCATCTCTGCAGTATGGACAAAAACAAAAAAGCATGTATTTGTTGGGGAAACAGATGGACGTTATTTTTCTGTGAAAGTTGAGGGTTTTCTGACACCAACACAAAACATGCCATCCTCCAAATGTGTTAGAGAACAGTTTCTGGGCAAGAGGGAAGGGGGACATGTAAGAGATCACATCGTGACCTGAAACAATGTGTTTCTCTTGAAAAAAGTTCAGTAATTGTTCAGAATCACCAACTGGCTAAATTGTAAAATGAAGGTATGAAACAATAGAGTGCAGACAGGTGGTGTTTTTTGATGCACAAACCTGTGTCCTGTTTTCATTCCTGTGACCGCTGCAAAAATTATAATTTTGGTTTCTCTAGCTGTCTTCAGGGTTTCATTATTGTTTTGTCCTTACAGACTCAGCTTTCTTTTGGAGGAAGAAGTTTCACAGCTGTGAGGAAACAGTGACAAAGCCTGCTGAAATGAAAACAAACAAATTATCATGGAACATGATTTTTCTACAAGTCATTTGAATGCGAGAGTTAACCACCTCTTGGCTTTGGGGCCTCTGGTTCTTGAGGCTTTCTGACAGTGTTTTGAGGAGTGAATGGATAACCTGTCCTGAAACCACTTCAGATGAGGTATGGCCTCTAATTATTACCTAGTTGTGTTGTGCATTTCTGTGCTACTAGACTATAAGTAACAATTTATGTGGCTGTGCAGTATTTTTGGTATTTTAACAAAGGTAGTTTGAGAAACATCTTTTTAGAAGAAAGGTCATAAACAAGAAGGGAACCCCCAAAGATTATTATTAGTATTAATAAGCTATTAATCTGCAGAATCTCTCTACTCCACAATGAATTCTCTATAGAGTTCTGCTGTGGGTATAACTTTTCAGAGTAACTTCATTCCGTAAAACTGAAGGCTAGCTGTCAGGGAGAAATACTTTGATCTATAACCTTATTCAGGGTTATCATACATCTGGGTATTCTGTCTTCTAACTGGAAGTGGTGGTTAATAGAGGGCTTTGGACACCTGTGGTGGATTAATAGAGGGCTTTGGACACCTATGGTGGATTTCCAGACTTGCAAATCATCTGTGTTTGCATCTGTGGGATTTGTGACATTAAATATGCTCAACTTAACTGCGCATCTGTTAATCAGTGTATGTGTAGTTACTTCAAAAAATCCTATGCAAAAGTGTCTCCCTGGTTTTGTCTTGGGCATGGCTAGACAGTACAGCCTTGTTTTTGCAACTGTCAACCTTTTTCCTCTCCCATATAACCTGATAGAACTACACTGGTAATTCTACACAAGAGAAATCAGGCTATGTGTGAAGTACCTTTTTTGGAGGAGGAAAAAAGAGAAAAGTCTGTCATTAACCAAGCTTAGTCAATTTTATTTTTATCATTTAAATTAAGAAATGCAGGCTAAAGTAGGCTTTGGGAGTTTGCTTTCTCCTGGTCTAGAAGAAATGTCAGCTAGGAAATGTGAAGTTTTGCATTTGGTTCTAGCCCTGGTGGATCATTGTACTGGGTCTAGCTGGGATGGTAACTTTCCCTGCAGCAGCCCATACAGTGCTATGCTCTGCACTTGTAGCTAAAACAGCAGTGGTATCACACTGGTGTTGTGTCTGCTGCTGAGCAGTGCTGGCACAGCATCAGGACTTTCTCTAGCCCTCCTAGGGGGTGGGCAAAAAAAAAAAAAAGTGAGAAACATCACCAGGGCAGCTGACCCAAACCAACCAAAGGGATATTCCATACCATATGATGTCACACTCAGCAATAAAAGGTGGGAAAAGGAGGAAGAGGGGTGGGGTGGGCTCTCGTTGCGAAAACGTCTGTCCTCCTCTCCGAACACCGGCTACGTGCATTGAGGCCCTGCTTCAAGGACGTGGTCAAGCATCGCTTATTTGTGGGAAGTAGAGAGTAATTTTTTTTTTCCCCTCTGCATTTCCACATAGCCTTTACTTGTTTTGTTATTCCCTTTCCCCCTTCCTCTTCCCCTTTTCCCTTTCCTCCCTTTAGTTGAATTGTTTAATTAATAATAATATTGTTAATAATAATAATATTGTTAATAATTGTTTAATTAATATAATATTTCCTTGATAATATATTTCTCTCTTTATTAAAATTATCCTTATCTCAACCCGTGAGTTGTTTTTTTCCCTTTACTTCTTCCCCTCCTCATCTGAGGAGGGGGAGTGAGAGAGCGGTTGTGGTGTTCAGTTGCCTAATACGGTCAAACCACCACAATCATCTAAACAAGGCCAAATTGTTTTGCTTCTCTGTCCATTTTCGTCTTTCTACCAATGATAACTACACTAGGCTCTAAATATAAGCACCGCATCTTGCATGATGAGTGCTTTCCATAGTGCTCAGTGCCATGGCAATTGTTGCCAATCAAAGCTGGAGGGCTCCATGATATGCACAGAAATCTCCAAACAGCCCTGCTTGATTTGTGTACTTAAGACAGATGATATGCAGGTTAAAATGTTGGTTATGTGAACAGACTACAGCAGTCACAGGGGGAAAAACGTGTACTTAATGAAGCTTTGTGAATATTCCATTGCAATGAAGGGTCACTCAATTAAAAATAAATCCATTCAGAAGTTTCCACTGGGCTCAAAATACAATTCTGGCTTCATGGTTTCTGGCCAACACAGCTTGTATAAGTGCAGCCCTTTGACACAAAAATAACTTGAAATGTATTGAAGTCCTTGCAGCTGGCAATTTCATTGTGTCAGTTACCCATTGTGTGTGTGTGCTGGGTAGGGAAAAAAAAAATCCAACACCTGACATAGGAAGATCAAATCAATCTGGTTTTCTTTGAACATTCTGCAGTCAGGCTCTTATTTGTCACATAATGCTGTTGCTGACACTACTAAAATTCATAATGACACTTTTCTTCTCATGACAGAGAAATGTTGTTTAAAATAATAATAATAAAAACAGCCACAGCACATTATTTGGACTATTTATGGACCTTAGTAAATACTTGAATGTTGTGAGTCTTAAAACTCTTGTGAAGTGATTTCTCTGAAGAGGCATGTAGAGGTCTGTCTGTACAGGAATGGCTGATAGCGATGGATTGGTTACTAGTGAATGAAATTGCTTTTGAAGTCTTCATGTTGTGTACTGTTTTGCTTGGTGCTGAGCAACTTAACCTAAGGATGTGGTGTCTCTAAATTGAGATTGGCCGTTCAACTCAACTGATGTCAGAACTGTGGCAAATTGCTTGTGAAGGGATTTCCCTCCCCACATTCTTTTTGCAGTGTGTGTAATTTTAATGACACCTGATTTATGAAAGGCTATCCTGGAAAAGGAAAAGAATTGACTTGGCATCTGCAAAAATGAATCTTGGTGTGCAGATGTAATACCACTGTGGGACAAATGTAATGGGGAATGGTTTTGACGTAAGACAAGGGAGTCAAATGTGAGTCTGGAATAATGAATCAGGTAGCTGTTGAGCTGTGGGGAGTAAGGAACTATTAAATTTTAATTACTGGTTGCTTGTTTGGTCACAGTCCACTCTGGACCTTCAAATTAACAGGCCAAAACATTCCATTTGTGAAATTATTTGAATAGTAGGCTTTTTTTTTTTTTTAAGTGTTAGACTTATGACTGTTAATTGACTTGAATTAAGTGCTTGGCCCCTTCTAACATTAAATGATAAGATGTGAAAAGCATCTTAATCCTGCTTTCAGGAGGGATTTTTTTATTTTTTTTATTTTTTGAAGTAAAGGAGACTGTGTAGATTACTTCTGGAAAATGAGAAGTACAATTCTAGATCTCTGAGATGGCTTTGGATATATTACCTCAAGATAACTATTCTAAGGTACTTTTACCAGAAAATGTGTACTCTAAAAGTAGGGTGTGTTTTTTTTTTTTAAAAAAATCAATTGGTTTTGATTTGTAACTTATAAACTAGTTTTCTCCAGCTGTTTCTGTACACATTAAGGTGAAGTAGGTGACTGGGAGTAGTCAGTATGGATCTACAAAGCAGAAATAATTCCTGACCAACCTGGTAGCCTTTATGATGAAATGGCTGCCTTGATGGACAAGGATATTACTTACCTTGACTTGAACAGGACTTTTAGCACTCTCCCCTGTAACCAATAAGTGGACAGTGAGGTGCCTTGAAAACTGGCTGAACTCGCAGGCTCAGAAAGCTGTGATTAGCAGCATGAGCTCCAGCAGGAGGCCAAGCTGTAGTGGTGTGCCTCACGGATTAATGCTGGGGGTCATACTGTTTAACATCTGTTTTAATAACCTGTGTGATAAGATAGCTATGCCTTCATTAAGCTTGCAGATGATACAAGCTAGGTGGAGTGACTGATAGACCAGATGGTTGTGCTGCCATTCAGAGGGACCTTGACAGAGTGGAGGACTGAGAAGAGAGGAATTTCATGAAATTTAACAATGGGAATTCCTGCACCTGGTGAAGAACAACCCTGTGCATAAGCAAACACCAAGGGGACACCTTGGTGGTAGACACCGACTTGAAATACAGTCTGCAGATTGTCTCTGTGGCAAAGGCAGCCAATGGCATATCTGGCTGCATTCAGAAGGCTGTTGCCAGAAGATCCCAGGGGCTGGTTACTCCCCTCCACTGAACTCTGGTGAGGCTGCATCTGGAGGCTCTATTTCCACATGGGCTCTGCAGTATGAGAGGTGTGAGCATAGTGGCTTTTTGCTAGACCTGTTCCAGTAAGATGACTAAGGGATTGAGGCACCTGTCGTATATGGAGAGACTGAAAGAGCTGGGACTGTTTAACCTGTTAAAGATAAGACATAAGGAGATTGGGATGTGGGGGTTAGAATTTATTAACATGTGTAAATAACCAATGGGAGGGAGTAAAGCTGGTGGAGACAGGCTCTTCCTGGTGGTGCCGTTAAAGGACAAGATGCAGTGGGCACAAATTGAAATTCAAGAAATTCCATTTAAATACAAGAAAAAAATGTATTCACTGTGAATGTGGCTAAACACAAACCGATACCAGAGCTTCCCTGGGCAATCTCCATCCTTAGAGTTGCTCAAAATCCTTCCACAGCCCTGAGCAGCCTGGTCTTGTTGACCCTTCCAAACCAATGGGGTTGGACTAGATGATCTCCAGAGGTCCTTTCCAAATAGAACCTTTCCAAATAGAACCTTTCCGCAATTCTGTGTTTTAAATAGTGAAATGGTTGAAGGAACTAATCTGTTTGTAGCTATCCAGGCACAGAATGATCAGTGAACAATATTTATTATAGCTTGGTTTGTTTACTTTGGAACTGAATATGCTGAATTATACTTCTCTTGAATCATTTGTTATCCTGGTTAGAAAACTGATAGACTTTGTCTCCTGTAAAAACCCAGAAAAGTTTACCAATTACTAGTCCAGACTTAATTTGACTATTCTCACAATTTTTAACAGCTTCTGCACTTCATTTCTGACCTTGAGTCAGTCCTCTATAATGAGTGCACTAACAACCTATGGTTTTTGTTTCTTCTAATAGTTCTGAAATGCTGCATTGGCAGAAAGTCTTAATATTTGGAATTCTAAATGTTAATGCATTTTCTTCTATAGGTCTAATTTTTTTTTTTTTGTATGTGCAGTCCACTAAATACACTACTTCTTGTTCTCAGTGCTCTGGATTTGTTGGTTAATTAATATTCACAATACATTTGGGAGATTGGTGTATTTAATTATCCACATTTTATAAACTCTGGGAATATGGAAGAGTGGCACATGGGACCCAGCACAACAAGCTTTTACTTTTGTTTTGCATTGCTGCCCCAGTACCAAAAAAAAAGACCCTGATTTCTTGTATGCTCAATGAGAAAACATTATTTTGGGTTTATGTAGAAAAGTTTTGGTATTGGGGGCGTGGGTGGGGGCGTGCAGGGGGATGCCCTCTGTGAGCAGAGCCCAAGAGCTGCCCCATGTCAAGTCATAGCAAGCTCCAGCAGGCTCCAAAAGGGACCCACCACTGGCCAGAGCTGATCCAGGTAGTGATGTTGTTTGCACCTCTGTGAGAACAGATTAACAGAGGGAGGGGATGTCCATGGACAGAATCTCCCTGTCCTTATCTCAACCCCTGTGCCCTTTCCATTGTATCATTGTATTTTCTTTCTTTCTTTTTTTTCTTTCTTTGAGGAGGGTTAGTTAGAGAGTGGTTGTGGTGGAGATTAGCTGCCCAGCAAGTATATAAGCATGAAGAAAAAAAAAACAACAACCTCAAACCAAATCAAGTTCTCCTGATCTAGTGTATAGCCTTCTCCTAAGCAGAAAGCTTTTTCCAACCATGAACTCCCTTGCTTGTGTTCCATGACACCAAGAGCAATTAAATTGCTCTTGGAGATGAGGCAAATAGAACTTCATCAATCCATTTCTCTTGAATGTTGTTGCAAGTGGTTCCTTACTGCTTTGTTTTTGTAAGCTTTGTTCAGAACGTCAGCTGGGAGTGTTTTGTAGTAAGTGACAAATCCACAGACCACAATTTTTTAAATAATATTTTGAAGGAATTAGAATCTGACACTTCAGTAGCATTT
>CM021732.1:67144548-67289874 GCA_011075105.1 Heteronetta atricapilla | reverse complement strand
ATATATATATATATATAAATATATATATATATATATTTTCCAGAGTGGAAAAAGCAGTGTAAGTACAACTTGTTTTCATTTTTTTGGAAGGTTGATAAATTGCACTAGAAAGACTGGGGAGTAAATAGTGTTACTTGTTGAAGTGTGTCTTAAATCGAGAGCAAAAGTAGTTGAACTGCTTGGCTCCTGCACAGCAGTAGTGTATTTAATTCTCTTGTAAGCATCCTTATTAACAATCAGCAGGGCTTTGTATAGTGATCCTTGACAATTCCCTCAGACTTCTAATGCAGGAAACAGTTTTACCATCATTGATGCAAATTTAGATGGAGTAGTTGAACTGGCTTGGTCCCTTCTGTGTATTGAACCGAGCCCCCATGATCTTGTGTATTTAAAGAAAACACAAGTTTTCAGATTTTTCTAGCTCCTTCTCTCCAGGTAATCTCCTGATTTGCCTTTGGAGGAGATAACTGGTGGGTTTGTAGATAAATATCCTCCAGTTGTGAAAAGAAAGCAAACTTTTCTTTACTAAGAATTGTTGCTTGTTTATATCAAGCAGCTTAATATTTTCTGTGTTTGGGCAAATGTTTTGTGGCGCATGGCCAACAATTCTTCCAGTGTTTTTCAGTGTCATTGCCTTGGTGCTGCCAAACCAGGGAGCAACTTGAAAACCTCTTGCACAATAACCAAGGTGCCAGTGTTTGCCTATGGAAGTATACATTTATACCATGGCAAATATAGTCTAGATCCTTTCATTTTCACAGAATCACAGAATTTCTAGGTTGGAAGAGACCTCAAGATCATCGAGTCCAACCTCTGACCTAACACTAACAGTCCCCACTAAACCATATCCCTAAGCTCTACATCTAAACGTCTTTTAAAGACCTCCAGGGATGGTGACTCCACCACTTCCCTGGGCAGCCCGTTCCAATGTCTAACAACCCTTTCGGTAAAGAAGGTCTTCCTAAGATGCAACCTAAAACTCCCCTGGTGCAACTTAAGCCCATTCCTCCTCGTCCTGTCACCAGGCACGTGGGAGAACATACCAACCCCACCTCGCTACAGCCTCCCTTGAGGTACCTGTAGAGAGCGATACGGTCACCCCTGAGCCTCCTTTTCTCCAGGCTGAACAAGCCCAGCTCCCTCAGCCGCTCCTCATAGGACTTGTTCTCCAGACCCCTCACCAGCTTCGTAGCCCTTCTCTGGACTTGCTCAAGCACCTCGATGTCCTTCTTGTAGCGAGGGGCCCAAAACTGAACACAGTACGGCCTCAGGTGCGGCCTCACCAGAGCCAAGTACAGGGGGACGATCACCTCCCTAGCCCTGCTGACCACACTGTTTCTTATACAAGCCAGGATGCTGTTGGCCTTCTTGGCCACCTGAGCACACTGCTGGCTCATATTCAGCTGACTATCAACCAATACTGCCAGGTCCTTCTCTGCCAGGCAGCTTTCCAACCCCTCATCTCCCAGCCTGTAGCTCTGCTTGGGGTTGTTGTGCCCCTGGTGCAGGACCCGGCACTTGGCCTTGTTGAACTTCATGCAGTTTTGTTTCTTGGGAGAAAATTAAGATATGATGGGAAGCCTATGTTAGTGAGATGTTAGCTCCAGAACTCTTCATGTCTACCACTTTCTGCAAAGTGTTGATAAGCTCAAATATTTTCTTAAGTAAATCTGATTTATCAAATGTGAATTTACTCCAGGTTTGTGTGTCTGAAAACACCCTACAGATGGGAGTTTCTCTTGTGGTTTGTGATACCTTTGTTTTATTCAAAGTAATGCTATTATGGTCAAGGTTGGAATTTTATTTTAAACCAGAACTATCACTTGTCTTTTAGTCACATGCAGACTAAATAGCATTGCGAGTAAAGTCCATGTGCTCTGACCTATTTCTGCAGTCTACAAAATGGCTTTAAGTACTCACTACTATTAAAATCAGTATGCTGCCAAGATTTAAATGGCAGTTTTTATTTAGTGTTGTAGTTGTTCGTTGATCAAATCTGGGAAAAAAAAAAAAAATAGTTGTTGTATCTGTACTGTAGGTAATTGTACTGTAATTTACACTGGAAAGTGGTATCTTTAATGGTATTCCAATTCAAGCAAAACTTTGGTTGAAAAAAGTGTCATGATGAAAGTGACGAGAGAGGCAGAGTAGTCAATATCGCAGTTACTTAACACACTCTTCTAGCCTTAACTAGGCTAAGGGCACCCATTTGAGCTCTTACTACCAACAATTGAGGTGAGTACTCTGTTGGATGTTCAACCAGGCGTCTGCTTTACAATTCATTGTAAAGAACTAAATATTTCCTGGGATTGAATGACTGCTGCTTGATAGTAATGATGCTTCCTTGAGCACTGAGCTTCTGCTAAATCAGTTAATGCAGGGATTTCAGCATGGCTGCCTGCCATCCTGAGCAAGTTGTGCTAACCAGTGAACGGGTCAGGTCATCTCTCCCAAAAGAAAGAGTGGGCTGTTTATTATTATTAGTTTTATTTTTTTTTTTTTTTTTTTTTTTTTTTTTTTTTAACACAAACCATCATTTTGGTAGACATGATTTCAAGTGAATCCTGAGCAATCAGAATTTGTCTGCAAAATGTTTATTCCAAGGTCTGCTTGTTTCATTTCTATTCAAGCAGAGGGGACTTGTGAAGTCTGTGTCGACTTCCTTAGTGAGGTGCTGCATGTTTTCATTCTAGGGCGATGGTAACCATACTTGTGTTAATGTAGATGTTGATGTGTAGAGGGGGGTCACAGATAGGTATATAAACACAGACTAAACTGCATTCTTTTTTTTTTTTTTTTTTTTTTTTGTCCATTAATAAAGAGAAAAGAGAAGGGATTAAGATCAGTGGAACCACCACCAACAGAATATTTATAGTGGAGTTAAGTAAATCATTTTCAAGATATTTTTGAGTGATTTAACTGAGACTGTAGTCTATTAAATAAAGTTATTGGGATAAGGGGCAGGGATATAGAAATAACAGGAGAGCCACCTTCATGCTCCAACCCCAGATAATGGGAAAACTGAGTGCTGCACCTGTTTAAATTACTTCATACAAGCTGGTTCTTCACAGTAGTGCTGAGCTCTTTTAGCTTTAAATAAAATAGGTATATAGACAATATAACAGGTTTTGACATTCTAAAATGTCCCCTCATGCCTCACATAAGTTTCCTCCACCCTTTTGTCTCCTCCTTCATCGCCTTACCTGCCGTAAAACACTAAATGACACTCATTCTTCTGACGTGCACTTGAGATGAAGTTAGCACTGAGGATCTTTGGTAAGAAACAGTGTGAATAATGGAAAATCCTTACTAGGGTGGTGAGCCTACTACTTTCAGCTACTGCCAGCAACTATGTTGTACACCTTACAAATGAATCTATTCTAAATAAAATGTTTCTTTATTCCCTCCTCCTAACTATACATCTATTCCCAAGTGTTCATTTCATGATATAAAGGACTTCTGAATTATGGCCAGAATATGTTCATTCTCATCATTTAAACAGTTCTCTTCCTTCTCAAATTATGCCATTTACTACTGAGATGGGTTCATTTTGGCAAGCTATAAAAGCAATCTCCTCTGGTGGCTCTTAAGAGTGGCATTAACTGCCTTCCTTTTTGTTCCCCCTTTTGGTTAAATGGACAAGTTGTATGTAACCTTCCAAATAAGGTGTTCCCCGCCCCCCCCCCCCCCCGCCCCGGGCTGGATATGATGGCTTTTTAACTTTCTCCCTGACAACACCTCTTGTGATGTGACCCTCTGTCTCTTTCACAGCCATGTCACTTGTCTTGTGAGCAAAGGAATGCTTTTACCTTTCCCAGCATTGGCAGCATCTGGTGCTATGTGTGAAAGTATTGTCTGAGCTACAGGAGAGGTTAGTTAGTACAAACACATCGTTGGGAGTGACTCAATGTGAAACTGTAAGGCTGGAGAGGAGTGTATTAGTGGAGTCCCTCAGGGACTGGTTTTGACATAGATCTTATTTATTATTTTAACTAATTACCCAGAAGTAGGACAAAACCAAAAATGTGTTAATAAAATTTGTTGATGGCTTGAAGATGGGATTACATAAGGAGAAGACTATCCTACTGGACTGACTTTGAATAGCAGTGCGCTGGAGATGGAAAGGAGTTATTGTTAAAATCATGTGAAGCTAGGTGCTTAAAGGAAAAGAATATTCTTGGGAGCTCATTTACTGGGGAAACAGGAACTTGGAAAAAGACCCCTTTGTATGGCTTAGTCAGCTGGTAGCTGTAATCTTGTTTAAAGTACTGGGAGGTCTGATTCTTCCTCCACTGGAGGGAAACAAGGACTAATGAGAACAAACACAGTAGATGATGTGCAAATTCACATCCAAGAGCTGCAAAGTAGTCTGACCCTTGTGATGTCGAGAAAATTGCCATTGATAGATCTGTCTTCAGTTGCACCATGTTAAGATGGGCAGAACACAAGGCAATGAATGTCACAGGGGACACATGAAGTGTGTGCCAAGCATTTTTTATTTGCCAAGCTTTATTTTATTTTATTTTATTTTATTTGGGGCACACATGATTTTGAGGTGGTTTGAAACTAATCAGGAGAGTTCGGTAGGCTGAGATCAAAACTGTCCTGAGAATGGTGATGGAAGAACCTCTTAAATAGTTGCTGATATCCTGTGCTCCCTGGAAAATTGCAGTCAATTTGAGTATAAAAATGTTTATTCTTTAACTTTAACTGAATTATTCTGTAATAAGTTGACAATAGTACCAAATTTGTGTCATTCTGTTAATGAAGACTATTTTTTACACGTTTTTTAAATGGAAATAAAAAACTGCAGGCAAACAAGTAAGATTCCATAACATACAGACTCATGAATAAAGGAAGAGTTTAACAGTAACAGCAAAATTAAAAGTGTGAAAGTATTTGCAGAGAGAAGAGAATAATCACTGAATTCTCTGCTCTAAACCAACAAAATTGCAGTACTGAAATTTTCCTGTTGAAGGGCCAGGATGTTATACAGTACCAAGACTGACAGACAACAGCTGCAATAACTTTGCTAAATGGGGGGGGGGGGGGGGGAGGGAGGGAGGGAGTAGCTAAAACAATAGGGATAGATCATCGTTGTTGTTTAACCCGGCCGGCAGCTAAACACCACACAGCCATTCACTCACCCTCCCCCCTCCCCTCTGGGAGGGGGGAGAGAAACGGGAAAGTGAAGCCTGTGGGTTGAGATAAAGACAGTTTATTAAGATAGATGATAATAATAATAATAGTGTGTACAAAACAAGCGATGCACAATGCAATTGCTCACCACATGCTGACCGATGCCCAGCCCAACCCCGAGAGCCGGCCCCCCACCCTGGCTAGCCACCCCTATATATTGTTCAGCATGATGTCAGATGGTATGGAATACCCCTTTGGCCAGTTTGGGTCAGCTGTCCTGGGTCTGTCCCCTCCCAGCTCCTGCTGCACCCCCAGCCTGCCCGCTGGCAGGACAGAGCGAGTAGCTGAAAAGTCCTTGGCTTAGTGTAAGCATTGCTCTGCAGCAATTAAAACATCAGCATGTTATCAGCACTCTTCTCATCCCAATCCAAAACATAGCACAAAACATAGCACCCTACCAGCTACTAGGAGGAAAAATAACTCTGTCCTAACTGAAACTAGGACAATCATGTAGGTCCTAATGTAGTGATGGCTACCGCTGTTCTTTCCCACACTGTTAATCTGCATGTCATGCCTATACTGTGGAAAATGCCATACAGCCACCACTGTCTTTCCAGATTTCAAAATTCACAGATGTTTGTGGTGCAGGGGTTTCATAGTCTATTGTAAAAGGTAGGAAGAAATTGAAAGTTGGAAGAAATTGCAGCAAATCAAGAAACTTCAGTGTGGTTTGCAAACAGCCTTTTTCTCTCATATCTCAGAATATGAATTTCTGTCTGGAGTCTTTCCCCTTCCTTTTCCCTCCTTTTTTCCTCAGTTCCCTTCCTTTTTCCTGCTTTTTTCCTCAGTTCTTCACCCTCACAGTAGCTCCTATGGGCCAGTGTCCTCGCTAAGAAATCAGAGACTTTCTCTTGGTTCTAAAGCTACTGGGGACTTACATAAATGCTTGCCTGTTTTGGTAGAAGTCTCAGTGGTATAGCGATCACCATCACAGGATTTAGCACCTTTTGTTGCAATTTAGCTCTGCTGATGCTTATGCTAGTGTTTCACCTGAAATCTGCAGTTATTTTATTCCCTCATGAATATGTTAATTAGTTTGCACTTGGAAAAAAAAGTCTTTGCAGTGAGAGCCAACTTTGCATCTTGGAGTGGTATTTAAATAACTTATCTCCATGGAAAACGTATAAGTCTAGGTTTAAAAAAAGGATAGTGAATAAATTCAGTGTGGCACGAATCTGACATCTGCATTGCAAAAAAAATCAGTGCGAGTAAATTATGCATCTTTTTTTGTCAAAACAGTTCAGAAAATACACTTGCAAATGTTGCTTTAATTACTGTCTTTATTCTACTATTTCTAAATAAGCTTTCTACTTGGCAACTGACTACCTGAGATCTGATATTCTAAATATTTCCTTATTTCCTGATACAAGACGCATATTTTATGATTGCTCTCATATTCTAACTTTCTCATGTCAATCAAATTGGTATTTCAGCATGTTGATATCACTAAGCCCATAAAGACACAGGAGCATGATATTACAATTTTTTTGTCGTATCTTTTCATTTAATTTTCTTTACGTATGGACTTGGCTGTAGTGATTATTTGTCACCTGCTTTGTTTGACATTTCAGTTACTTGTATTATGATTGTCCAGATGATTCCTGGACATGCTATCAGATGAAATATTATGTTCTAAAGTTCATTAAATCAGTATCTTATATATAAAATGGAATTTATGAGTACTGAAGAATACTGAAGTATTTATAGTATTTGTAGCTTTTGCACTTCTTCACACACTAGTAGAAACCTCATTAAAATGCTTGACAATAAAAGCTCTACAACCTATTCTTCAGATCAAAGTAGTTCAAAGAAAGCTGAATGTATGTACACATTTTATTTAACATGTTACTTATCCAAAGCCTATTCCAGGTATTTTGATTAGCAACAGTGAGTTTGAACAAGTTGTTGTTGTTTTTTTTTTTTTTTTTTTTTTTTTTTTTTTTTTGTTATACCTATAGCATGCTGGGGTGATTTAAGCAAACAAATACAAATCGATAGAATCACAGAATCATCTAGGTTGGAAGAGACCTCCAAGATCACCGAGTCCAACCTCTGACCTAACACTAACAAGTCCTCCACTAAACCTATCACTAAGCTCTACATCTAAACATCTTTTAAAGACCTCCAGGGATGGTGACTCCACCACTTCCCTGGGCAGCCTATTCCAGTGACTAAGAACCCTTTCAGTAAAGAAGTTCTTCCTAAGATCCAACCTAAACCTCCCCTGGCACAATTATAGCCCATTCCCCCTTGTCCTGTCACCAGGCACGTGGGAGAACAGACCAACCCCCACCTCGCTACAGCCTCCTTTAAGGTACCCATAGAGTGCAATAAGGTTGCCCCTGAGCCTCCTCTTCTCCAGGCTAAATAGTCCCAGCTCCCTCAGCTGCTCTTTGTAAGACTTATTCTCCAGACCCCTCACCAGCTTTGTTGCCTCTCTCTGGACTCACTTGAGCACCTCTGTCCTTCTTGTAGTGAGGGGCCCAAAATTGAACACAGTACTTAAGGTGCAGCCTCACCAGAGCCAAGTACAGGGCAACAGTCACTTCCCTAGCCCTGCTGGCCATACTGCTATTGGCCTTGGCGACCTGAGCACACTGCTGGCTCATATTCAGCTGACTATCAACCAATACTGCCAGGTCCTTCTCTGCCAGGCAGCTTTCCAACCCCTCATCTCCCAGCCTGTAGCTCTGCTTGGGGTTGTTGTGCCCCTGGTGCAGGACCTGGCACTTGGCCTTGTTGAACTTCATACAGTTGGCCTCGGCCCATTGGTCTAGCCTATCCAGATCCTCCTGAAGAGCCTTCCTACCCTCGAGCAGATCGACACACACACCTAACTTGGTGTTGCCTGCAAACTTAGTGAGGGTGCACTCAATCCCCTCATCCAGATCATTAATAAAGATATTAAGGAGAATTGGCCCCAGTACTGAGCCCAGGGGGATTCCACTAGTGACCAGCCTCCAACTGGATTTAACTCCGTTCACAACGACTCTTTGGGCCCAGCTACCCAGTCAGTTTCTAACCCAATGAAGCATATGCCAGTCCAAGCCATGAGAAGCCAGTTTCTTGAGGAGAATGTTGTGGGGAACAGTGTCAAAAGCCTTACTGAAGTCAAGGTAGACCACATCCACAGCTTTTCCCTCATTCACCCAGCATGTCACTTTGTCATAGAAGGAGATCAGGTTTGTCAAGCAGGACCTGCCTTTCATAAACCCATAATTTGACCCTGGGGAATTTACACAGCTCTTATAATCACTGTGTTTGAAAGTTGGATAATCTGTACTCCTGGCCCAGGGTGGGAAAGATGAATATATATATTTTTTCATGGATACTGCAGGAACTGTTGGCTGGCAGCCATGTTTTTAAGGGATGTTGTAACTAACCCAGGATTGACCTGGAAGTCCCTTTCCGAACATTTCTATTAGGTTTTAGGGTAATGTTCTGGTTAGTCTTTCTGTTTATTGTCTGCATCTGAAATGCCTCCTTATTGGCACTTTGGTAATTTGAATTCTCTGATTTGTTCATCAGAGACCTTGGTGGCAACAAGTAAAGTTGTTCTTTACTACCATGTTTAAGTTCCCTATTTACAGGAAAATGCAGGATGAGAAAGGGGAGTCTGTTCCTTTGGTATTTCAGGTCACTCGTGGCCTCGGAGGATCTGTGGGTAATAGAAGGGAAAGTATGGTGATGGAAGACAGATGAAGAGTGTTGAAACTTTAAACTTAAATGTTGAAGGAAATAATTCCTTCTTTAAAAATAAACTAAGTTGGCTGTAGAAACAACAATGAGAACTTTTGCCCTTTCTTTGTATGAAAATAACAGCTTTTATGTTCTAACCAGGTTCTAACCATAAACTGGATGACCATATACTAAGGCATCAACTACTACTTTCTCCACATGTACACTCAAGGGTGCAAAGTGTTTGTGGTTGGGTGCAAAGGCACTCAAGGGTTTCAAAACTTCGGGAAAATAATTTATACTATTATTTCCCATTGCAATAGACTGCTTGGGTCTCTAGAAACCATTACTCCTAAGACTCGTACTTCAGAAGCTGTGGCTAAGGCTGGATGCCAGGTTTAGGGAAGAGAGTTCAATACGACATTAGAGAGTTAGGTGTTGACTTGTGCCAGTCCCCATAAGTCATTTAGGCAGATGGGATGTGAGACTGGGATTGTAGCTTAATTGAGGAGTTATAGCTGTTCCCTCTAGGGAGCTGAAAATGCTTTTGTTCTGGCTATAAATGTGATGTGGTAGATGTTCCTTGGTGAATCGTTTGTGGTTTAATCTTTTGCTAATGAGAGGCAGGGAGAGAAATTGGCACTGTGGCTTCATGATGTGAATCCCTCATGTCTCATGTTATGAATAGGTTTCTCCCGAGTTCTTTGTCTTGTGGTATTGCAGGCACCAAAGGGAAGGGTAAGACATCTAAAATTGCTGTGTGAAACTTTCCTTCTACTATGCTGGGGGTGAATGCTCTCTTTCCTTTCAAGATGGGCATTGTTGTTTTTTAAAACAACAACAAAAACAAAAACCAAGCAAGTACACTTGGATTAACCTTGAACATCTGTTGTATTCTGAAGTGTAACTGACTTCTAAAGTGTAACTGACTCCTCTACATCAATGACAAGTGCTACTATTATGTTTTTGTTGCTAAGTCTTGAAGGGGTATTGACCTGATCCCCCAACCTTGGCCACCTCTGAAATGAGGCTTCTTTGATATGTTCTGAGGTATTCTATGCTGACTTTCATAGGAGTTGTTCCTGAAATCTACATTCAAACACAAGATTAGCACCTGGATGTTAAAGAAAACTTAAGTTGTCAAATAAAGTAAGAACTGTAGGCTTAAACTTGTACAAATAGTTTTGTATTTGGATGCCTGAAACAAACTGTGTACAGGAATTGCTGTTGAGTCTGTATTGCTTTAGTAACACACCACTTTGCTTTCATTCTTTTGCTGAAGTTCTCCCCCATGGAAGAGTGGAGAGAGATCTGAATGTCTTGGATTTTGGTGAGCTCTACCAGGATGTGCATGTGTAAGCAGATGAGAGCTCAGCACATTTGCAGTCTGACTGGAGTTGACTCAACTGGTGGTTTCAGAAGTTTGTGTTTGCAAGGGATGATGGCTGAGGGAGTAAAACGTGGATTGATCTTGTTGAGCAGCTAACTCTGTATTCCAAGGATGTGCAGAAAGACTGCCTGTGAATAACAATTTTGTATTCAGCTTTTTTCTTTGTAATCATTTACTCTTTCTGAAGAGTGGCCATAATCAGATGACTTCTGCAATGTGTTTTAGCATTTGTAAACCTGGTTGTGGAAAAAGGTGCCTTACTGGGCTGAGATGGAATCAAATTTGTATGAGAGGTTGCAAGATAAATTGCCACAGACCAACCTAAAGGGATGGTGATTACATGTATGGTAACAAAAATCTCAGTTCATTTTGAGAGCCTCAGAGTTCAAGAATCAATTGGATTTGCATATCCCAAAAGTTCAGAAATGGCTTTCCTAAATTATGATATTCAGGGCCCAATGATCATGTCTGCCTGTTAGATGATTGAATATATTCCATGGAGGGTGAATTATTTAATCTTAGTGGAAATGAGGAATTTTCAAGATACATTAGGACTATAATGGACTTTTTTTTTTTTTTTTTTTTTTTTTTTTTTCAAAGGAATTAAATTGTTCTATCTCCTAAACATATGATCTGTGATGCCTTGAAGGCTGCTTGGAGAGGTAGATAATTAGCTACCCCACTGCCTAGAGGAATAGCTTGGAGAATTTTAGAAGCCTTATGCAAATGGTTTGAGATATTATACAAAATTAGTTTCAGTTAGGCTCAAATTTATCTAATTTAATTATTGGGAGAAGTAAATCTTTGAGGTGGGAGGAAAGGAACCCTGACAGCGCAAAGAAGGCACTGCAATATAGACTGCAACAATTAGATACTGATCATTTTACAGGTGCCATTCACTTTTTAGACATTCATCTCTAAGGCACCAGTAATGACTTTGTTTTATGGGACTCCATCTATCAGAGTTAATACCGTAGGTCACAGGTGGAATAATTACTTAACTGAATTAAACCATTTTGCTGATTATGGCTGTATTCTGTTTTAGTGGGACTGTGTACTCAGCTGGTAAATCTCCATCTTTCTGGGATGTTGAAGTCCTAGCTTGTCCTGCATGTTTCACTTCAAGTTTCAGGGGATCTCTGGGCAGTTATCTGAACGAGAAACTTAGTAGTAGTACCAGGACTTGAAAGCCTTGTCTGCCTGCATGAGCTGTGGTGGTTGGTTTTATGCCTGTGTGATGTCTCCAGCTATCTTTTCATCCCTGACTTGGTTGTGGATGCATCAAGTCTCTTAATCCAGGGAAGATGGTTGGGAGGTTAAAGGAGCAGGTGGCACACAGCTGACTGCTGAGGGCTGACTGCTAGCTGCTCTAGGGAACTGGCAGTTATGCTGCCTGGGGTAGGTAGGCAGACTGCCAAAGCAGGACTGCATGAGACTTTCCTGTTAGAGGGCCATAGTAGGACTGTTGTTGCATGGAGGATAAAGTGAGGTATGTAGCATGTCAGGGTAGTGTGGTGTCTCTAAAGGAAAAGAGAAGGGTAGATCCCTGCTGTGATCATGGACAAGAGGGTTATTACAGATGAACCTCTGTTGATATCAGCAGTGTTGGGAAGTCTTATAAAAGTCTTATAACCTAATTTTCAGTAGTTGAACATCTGCAACTTCAGTTCGCTCTTGTTTTGTTGCAGCATGCATAATGGTTTTGTAGAGCTATTTTAATAACCTCAAGTGTGATATGACATAAGAGCAAATTCATTGAGCAATCAGTGTTTTTCTGAAAAAGCATATTCAGCAAGTGCTTGTTTCAGTTGCTGTGTTTGGAACACATCCAGAATTTTTCATCTAGTTTGTTTCCTTGTGAGCTCTTTGTTTGCTCTTGAGCAGTATTTTGTGGGTATTTCAAAGAATTTAATTAGGGGTTTGATTAACTACAATACCATAAAAATTATTTTATGTTAAGTAACTATTTTAACAGTGATGGTTTTTCAAAATATGTATCAGTAATGGAGCCAGGTTATTTAGAGGATAAATACAGTTTCAAAGAGACTGAAAACACAACCAGACTGAAATTGTTTAGGTAACAATCATAGGTTTAGGCACTAGTACAGTATGTTGTTATTCAAAGATACTTTGAGAATATAGTATTGAAGATACAGGCACAATTTGTAATCATTAGTTATATAGCTCTGAACACAGGATTCTGTTCATCTGTGGTTAAATCACTTTTGATATGTAAAGTTTGTATGCTGTCCCCAGAAGTCATCCTTGGGCCTTTCAACCTGGGGAAAGGAACTTAAAAGGATACATTGTGAAACTGGGAAGTATCACCTTGTCTTGTTTTGGAGGTATTAGCATTGCTCAAACATTATTCCAAAAGGAATAAGCAACTTGAGGTATGTATGATTATACATTTACATTAAAATATTTTCCAGTGTTTAATAGACATATCTGATCTTCAAGGTGTTGTATCATCCAATTTCTGTACAGTGGATGTTTGATGGGGACGATTTTGTTTTCAGTTCTGTCACTGGAAAACCCAGGGCAAACCAGTCAGTTTAAGAGAAGAGCCAGGGAAAAGCAGGCACCTGGTTAGAAGCTGTTCTCATTTAAGGAGAGGAAAAAAGCAAGCTTACACAAAAACCACAACCACCAAACCAACATCTGAGACAAAGTTAGCCGTTCCATTCTGGGATAGCCAAGCTGTCTTTTCTACCCAAAACAATTTTGACAGTACAGTAAGAGTGCTTACACCCAGCCTGTGCATACAGAAATTCTATATGCTTCTAGGGAATCTATTCTGAAGATAATGCAAAAATAATTTCAAGACAGCCTCAAACTTTTTTTGAGGTTAAACTTCTAGTCAGAGGAAGACTTTGTTTTTATATTTTTCTTTTATTATTATTTTTAAAAAGATATCTATTGCTCTTTGTTTTTAATAAGCTGTTGAAACTTGAGGTTGGAACCTTATCTTTACTAGAAACTCATGTTTCCATTGTTTCAATTTTACAGCATTTTATTATTGTAACATCATCCCCTCAGAAGTGGGTCAATTCTTTTCTAGAAACAGTTGTTTGAGGGTGCTTGTAGTGAATGATGTTCTTAACCAAAATGTAGACAAAATTTGGCAGAAACCAAATGTAGGTCAAATGTTGGTGTCATCTGCCATTGATTTCCATTTGAATGCTGGGGACTTCATTGTTAAATAAGACACAAGATTCTTAATTCTGCTTAACAAAGATACAGATTGATACCTGGCTTGTGTAACATCTTGATGATAAATCATCTTGAAATTTTTCAGTATTCACTATTTAACTAGCCACCTTATTTTTACTCATCTCAAATACATCTGAAAATTATTAAAACAAAGTGTCATCAAATATTCGAATGTTTATAAATTGTTCTCCCATTTTAAATCATGTTTGCGGTGTGGTTTTAAAACTGTAGTGGGTTTACGTGGCAAGGTTTTGGTAGCAGGGGTGGCTTCTGTGAGAAGGATCTAGAAGCTGCCCCATGTTTGGTAAGAGCCCCACTGCTGACCAGAGCTGAGCCAACAATAATGTTGTATGTGCCTCTGTGAAAGCATATTTAAGACAGGAGAAAAAAAAAAAAAAAACAACAACAACAACAAAAAAACACTGCACCACACAGCAGCTGGGAGAGTGAGAGGAGTGAGGAACAGCCTTGCAGGCATCAAGGTCAGCGAAGGAGGGGGAGAGGTGCTCCAGTCACCGGAGCAGAAGTCCCCTGCGGTCTGTGGTGAGGACCATGGTGAAGCAGGCTGTCCCCCCTGCAGCCCATGGAGTACCACAGTGGAGCAGGGTTTCATGCTGCAGCCCAGGGAGGAGACCACGGTGGAGCAGGTGGACCTGCACTGACAGAGTCTGCAGCCTGTGGAAGACCCCTGCTGGAGCAGATTCCGGGCTGGACCTGTAGCCCATGGAGAGGAGACCACGCAGGAGCAGGTGACCTGGCAGGAGCTGCTGCCTGTGGGGGACCCAGGTTGGAGCAGTTTGCTCCTGACGGATGGACCCTGTGGTACAGACCCATATCTGGAGCACTTCTTGAAGAGCTGCTGCCTGTGGGCAGCCCACACCGGATCAGTTCAGCAAGGACTGCATCCTGTGGTAGGGTCCCCGCTGCACAGGGGACGAGAGTGACCGAGAAGGAGAGGCAAAGAAGAAGCACTATAGACTGACCATAACCCTCATTCCCGTGTTGTCCTGTACCGCTAGGGGGGAGGAGGTGGAAGAGAGTGGATGGGTGGGAAGGTGCTTTTGGTTTCTTTCATATGTTTCTCACTTCTCCAGCTTATTAGTAATAGGTAATAAACCTGACTGTCTCCCTATGCTGAGTCTATTTTGCCTGTCATGATAATTACTGTGCGATCGCCTTGTCTTTATCTCAACCCTTGAGCCCTTGTTATTGTATTTTCTCCCCGTTCCTCTTTGAGGAGGGGGAGTGAGAGAGTGGTTGTGGTGGAGCTCGGCCGCCCACCTGAGTAAAACCACCACCTCACTGTTAAATGCAAAACTTGTGTGAAACCTATTATTCTGGTTTTGGTCATTGCTACTAATTTGCCATGTTTTAACTTCATAAAATTAGCTTTTAATCATAAAGGATAAACAAAACTGTTTCAGAGTAAAGGCTTGACAATAGTATAACTTAGGCCCAAAGGTGAATCTAATGCTTGAAGATTTTGGTTGAAGGAAATGGAGAGGAGCATGTTTTTCTTCACAATATCATCATTAGTTATTTACTATCTCCCCATTTTGAATCTTAACTAACAAATCTTTTTTTCAGCAAAGAATGAAAATGTTATTTTTGCCTGTAGAGGTGTGCCAAAATGCTTTGTTAGTTACAGATGGGCATTAATATGTGCTTAAATATTAAGAATTCTTCAGTATCCGTGATAGCTGTAATGCCAGCAAAAATACAGACATAGGAACTCATACTGTTTGGCTCATAGGCAAGAAGGAGCTATTATTTTTTAAGAATTCAGAAGGAGATTTTTTTTTCCTTCATTAAGCATAGAAAATGCTGGTTAAAGGCAAATTAGCTGCTAGATAGCAGTGAATGTCCTTTGTAAGCCAGTACTCTCCTTGTCACATAAAAAGTAAAGAAAAAAAATCTTCTCTTCATAACTTATCCTGACTAGAATAAATATCAAGTGTTCTCTTCCTTCAAGGCACATATTGACTCACTAACCTTCCTCTAATTGTTCTTAATCTTTGTCAATATTTACCTCTTCATCCAATAAGTACTGAGAAGTCAACAGAACACATCTTCATCTTTATTTTTGTACTTCTGCCATTTCTTGCCAATTCCAACAAAATTTGTGTAGAGCTGGAGAAGAAAAAATTAACTGGTTATATAACTGCTGTTATACAGTTTTTAGTAATCAAATTCACGAACAGTTTATACCCCTGGCAGTGAGCAGAACTCCCGCAAACTTCTAAAGAGGTAAAGAATATTATCAGATATTTTTGACCTTTGATGTACATGTATTTCTTGTAAGACTGAGTATAGCTTTGCTATACTGCTAACCAGTTGACTTCTGCATTTCATTAAAATGTATTCTACAACTTCTAATAAGATTCCTTAGATTACTGGCACATGATACAATCATGAAACATACTGTGTAAGCATGTACTTCTCTAAAACCAGGTGATTACAAGCATATTTTTAAAATAACATGCTGTTTTTCTGGTCTGAGATAACTGATCTTATGACACTTCCTGCTATATTTGTCTGTTTAGCTGTTTCTCAGTAAAAACTCAAATCAGTGTAAAGAACCTGAGAATTTACTGCTTTTGTTTGACATTAACTTCAGTGTCTGGTCAGGTGGCTGACTGAGGTGGCAAGAAGAAGACCTTTCATGGTGTCAAAACTGAACTCATGTGCCTTGATCATGGCGTGGGTGCTGAATCAGCTTTGAGCTACAGCTGGTGCCAGGCATGTCTTTCCATAAATCTGTTCTGGCACTGAGCAGTCTAAGTCTGATTCCTCTTCTGCCTGCTCTCCACAAAATCTGAACATGTAGAACAGCTGCTGCTGCTGGTCTTGAGGGGTTTGAGGACGTGGAAGCTGGCTGCATGCACTGCCTGCACTGAGCTGCTCTTTGCAGGTTTATTTCTTCTCTGCTCTTATTACATCCTTAAACTTTATTAACTAACTTTCCAAATGTCTTGTGAAAACAGTGAATGTGAGATCTGTTAGTGATGGTGCTCAGGGTGAAACGTTTGCTCCTTGAAAACTGCTTGCATAGGAGCAAGCCAGTTGCCTTTGATCATGACTAGATCATGACCATGACTAGTGATGGAAGTCATGATAGCTAGATCATGACTGTAGTGATGGCTTGCCTTTTGCTCATCTGAATGTCTGCACGAGTGCTTCATGTGACAGACATATTAAGAGAAGCGTAATTTTTCTGTTAGAAGAAACCCTTCAGTCTGTGTACGCCTGTGGAGGGGAAAGTCCAGTTTAAAGGTGGAAATGGAAGTACTGGTAGGACTGCCTGCTAGCTATGGGAAGTGAAAGAGGAGAGGGAGGGAAAGGGGCTGATGCATAAAAGAGCAAGTCCTAAGAATAAAGTAAGGCTTGGATTGCTATCTGCTCCCCAAAAATTGTCAAGCTCCAAATAAATCCCTCAGTCATGTGTGAGTGTCTGATGTCCTGCTGCTGGAATTTGTTGTTGGTGCTGAGTCACATGGAGCACTGTCTCTCTGGTGCTAATTAGTCAAATGATGCAGACAGGAATAACAAAACAATAACAATTGTCACAGTATGTAATAGAGTAGTTGTATATTTTCCAACTGTATGTATTGCCCTCAGAAAATCAAAACACTTCCTGGGAAACACCCTCAGAAAATTTTGGTAGATCATTAGATCATTGGAACACCTAGTTGCCCTTTGCTTTACTGCTGGACTTGCTTGACTTCATGGTATAAACCTGAAAAGGAAGGGCTAGCTGTGGAAAAACTGTGCAGTTTTCTTTCTTCCCAGTTTGAAAGCGACTTCCATCAGTAAGAATCTTATGTGACCAAGGAATCAAGAGGAAAAACTGGGGTCTCCTGCAAAAGCACAAAAATGTCACAGATCTGAGACCTGAATTACGTTTAGGGAGAGAAATGAGTTGAGACTGAGATCAACTTCAGCTGTTCTTTCTAAGTAGCTCTGTTAATTAGCATTATATCCTGACATAACTATATCCCTTGATACTCATTAGTAGGAAATTATAAAATAAATTATTAAACCCCGAGGGCATTAAATGTCTACGTTATATACTGAATACAGTACTGCAATAGGAATAGGGGTAGACTGCTCATGTTACTGCTTTCTCTTCCTCTGAAATTTCATGTCTTATTAAAAAGTTTCCCAGAAGGGTTATTGGACTGGAATTGTACATTAACAATGAGAACATGGTAGTTAGTATCTTGCCTTCAAAAATAAATGGCTACCATAAAAGTATGTTGTTTAGAGAAGTCAATTATACCTTAAAGAAGGAAGAGAAAAAATTCTTAGCAATGTTTTGGATAAGAAATGCATTGGATAAGAGCAATGATGTAATTGGGGGATGCAAGTATTTTGGTGTGAAGATCAGGGACTAACTGAATTAACCCCCTTGTGAGGGTGGCAGTCCCATTATGTTTGTTACAGGTTGGCTGGTGTAATTGTTTTTTTGGAGGTTATCAGCATGTTCAATCAAAAAGCTAATATGTGCATTATTGCTTTGCTAGTTTTTAAGCCCTTTTCTCATTATAGCTATCGATCTTGATTAAAAGCTATTCTGCAAATGTTTGGTTCCATTGATGTGAAGTGTTTCTTGCCTTCTCTGTAACCAAAGGGAAGGTATCTTCATTCAGATTAATTGCCAGTGCTTGACGCTAAATTACAGTACCAGAGCACTGCTTGAGGTGAAAAATAAAAAATAAAAAAGAGCAACTGTTAAAATATCCCTTCCTCGTGTATTTACCAGAACAGTGTGCTTTCCACTGGGGTCGTAATATGCCAGTGAAAATGTCATGAATACTGTTTTTAAGATGATAATTTCCAGTTCTTTGTCAGTGAATGTGTATTGTCTCAGTCCTTTACCAGAAGCTGGAGGAGGGGAAGATAGTACACACAACAGTGGGTATAGAAATACACAGCAGTCAAAGCACAATAAGCCAGTGCCAAAAGGGGGAGTGATGTACAGTCATGATGAGCTCAGGCAAAACCAGAAGCAGTGCTATTGTAATCTGAAATGTGTGGGTGGACCCTCATGTCAATGATTGTGATGATGTGCATGGGCATAAATCTCCAGTCAGCATTTGCAGGAATGCTGTAGCCTTTCACAATAAATAACCAGTTCAGAAATAATTAGAGGCATGCATGCGTACATGTTTGCTATCCAAAGCTTTCTCTAGTTAGGGCCTTAGAACGATGCTTTGGTTTATCGTAATTTTATTTGCTGTGATAAAAGAAAACCTACGCCAGGCTTGAGATATCCTGAAGTCTGTTTAACTACGTTCTATAACCTGCAATTTTACAGGGAAAAGAAAAATGTAGGATAATTGAGACTGTTTCCTTGTGTAGCTCAGGCCATAGGAATTCCTATAAAGCCTAGAAATTTAATACTGGATGGACTGGAGGGAGCTTTTTACAGCTATCAGTGATTTGTGGGTTAATTTCCAGGAGTGATGGCTTAAAATGTTCATAAACCTTAGTAAACTGCCCCAATAGCAAATGTCCTTCACTTAACATTTGGGCTTTATTCCTCACCTGAAATAGTTTAGTTCTGTTTCTGGCTTGTGAACCTTCCTCTATACTTGTCTGCAAGATTGAGATCCTGCCACTGCAGGTTTCTGTTTTGTCTTGGAGGTTATCACTGTTACTGTTCTCAGTTAAATGGACAGACTTCTAGGTGTTTAAAAACAAACAAACACACTAAAGTTTCAGTCCTTTTCCTGAATCTTCCCTGAATTTTTCCACATCTTTCTAGGTCTGAAATAAAGCCTGTAATCTTTTGTGACAAAAGAAATCACTTATGAATTCAGCTTCAAGACAACTCTAAATGAAATGTTTCGGTTTGGCTGGCTGTCTGGAAGACTGCTGTCAATATTTTCTCTCACCAGGTACAAAAAAAAGGAAAAAATGGAGGCCCAGTCCTCTTGGAGGCTAAATGCCTTGGTGCTCAGTGCTTTGTTGGTATTAAATATGTCTGTCTGCCCTCAAGCCATCTGTGGTCTCAGAGCTCAGAGCCTGGAAGGCTCCTGCCAAATTGAAATTGGCAACAACTTCCCCAACATGTGGACAGGAACTCATTGCTTATTTTTACTGATGGATTTTTCTTTTATTAAATATGTAATAATAAATAGAATATTTTCTGTTTGAGAGGTGGGAGAGAAGTGAGGAAAATGACTCCAGGATCTATGAATCCCTAAAGGGGCTATATTGGGAAGTCTATTTCCCTTTTCAGGGACTGAGTCTCTTCCTGCAGTGTGAGCACACGAATTCAGGCCTAAACAGTACAACACCAGGGAAAGCTTGAGTCCTAAAGATCGTTATGAGAGATTTCCTCTTCTCTCTCAAAGATTCAAGAAAGATTCAAGCTTTGCTGCTGCTCAAACTGAACAGCACCTCATCCCAGATCAACTCTTTCCCTGCCTTCTGGAGGGATTGTTCAAAGTGTAGGCACTTGTCAACATGAATGAAGATTTTCAGGCCTTTTGGATGTTATTTCAGAAAAAAAAACACATTTCAGGTCTGTTGAAAGTAAGCAAGAAATCTGAACATACTTTGTTGATTACTGTGTCTTTGGGCAAGGTCCTTTGGGCAAGGGTTATTTCTCATAGTGCCAGATATCCAACTACTTACCTGGATCCTGTATCTGGAATAGGTAACTCACTATAGAAAACTAGAAGAATATTCCTTTTATACATATAGAGGGTTTATTTTTATGTAATTTAATTAACCATTCCTTAAAATGTAACGATCAAAAGACAAGTTGCAGGTGCATAGTTTCACCTGTCTGGCATTGTTTATTCTTTGAGAAGTGTGGACATCACACCTCAAAAATACTTAAAACTATTTATCCTCATTAAAAAACAAAACCAAAACAAAACAAAAAAAACTAGAAGTAAAGAGTACTGTCTAAAGATAAAGTAACTCTCTTTATTAACTGATATTCTAAATCAGGCTGTCATACTTACTTTGCTTTGTTCAACTCAAAATGGAGCTGTACCCATACTAATAAGGTGGGAAGATAATCAGGTCACTTTTCTTTAGGGATTTTTTTTTTTCTTTTTAGAAAGTGTCATGATAAGCAGATGCTCCCTATTGATCTTAAGTAATTTCCTTTGAAGAGCTGAAATAACTTATATTTGGTTGAGTGGCATGAATACTTTTTGTTTTGGTTAAATCAGAGAGTAAATTGAGGTATGCTTAACAAATTTACAAATCCTGATATATATAAGTGCACTCAAAATCTCCTACTTCAAAAACTTCAAAAAATTCAACTATTTAAAGAGAGTCGCTGTTCCTAGCATGCTGAATCCCATTAAAGACAAAATTTTACAAGAGAAGATGGACTTATAAGGATACATGGCCTTCTTCAAGGTATTGCCCCTTAAATCTCGTTTGTTGTTTATAGAATCATTTGAAGTGCTATGTGATAAATTAACCGATGATACAATATTTGATGCTGTCCACCTCCATTTTTATGCCTTTAGTAAACATTGAAGTCTTGTTAGATGTTTTCATTTAATGACTTTCTTGATGTGTTTGGATTTCAAATAATCTGTTTACATTTTGTCATTTCATTTCACATTGTCTAATTCTATGTGACACTATTCTGGTTCTTGTGAACCACATAAATGATTATTCTTAGGTAATGAATATAATTCTATTCAAAAAAAAAAAAAAAAAAAACCAACCAACCAAACAAAAAAAACAACTCCCCAATAATAATAAAGCAAACTTTGATTTTCCTGTATCTGGCTTCCAGTATGGTGCATCAAAGGAATAAGTCATATGTTGTCAGTCAATACACCAGTGAGATTGCTTGTAATTTGATTTAGGTTTAGATTAATTGAAACAGACAATATTGATAGTTACCACTAAAAGAACTGGTAGCTATTTCACATGGCAGAAGTCAAATGGGATGACTTGGAAGACAAGTCCAACTGTTCTACAAGCAAGCTTATTATGTGTGATATTTGTTCTTGAAGGAAAAGTATCCTATTTTCATTTGGAAGGAGATATTTATTTCGAAGTTGAATGTACTATGCATGATCCAGTCTACCGCAGTTCACTAAGGCTTTCTAGTCCTTAGGTGGTTATTGGATGCTGTCTGGAAAGATCATATATTTGGGCTAGCAGTATTTCACAATGCTGCTTCCCCATAACTCCATACAGAAACTCACATCTATATACCTCTGCCAGAACTTAGCCCACAGCTTTGGTGCTGGCAATGCATTGTTCTTGGAAAAACAAGGAACATCACTCTACTATATTTTTAATTCAATTTGGCTCAATGAGTAGCTCTCCCATACCTGAATCTTACATAAGGCAGTCTGACAGTTCACTGATGCTTACTGGTCAGACCCATTTTAGATGCTGTTTTTCACTAGTTTGATTCAGTATTTGAGTCTAAATGAACAAAGAAGAAGAGTCTGAGTGGGATTTTCAGCCGTTATTGAAGTAAGGTCAAAGCATACAGAGATACTGCAGGAAATTAAGCCATTTTGAAGAACAATTTTACCTGCAAAGTTGATCCCTGTTAGGGAAATTAAAGTGGGAAGGAGGTTTTCTTCTCCTTGCCACAACACCATCCAAAGAAATAACCTCACATACCAGGACAGTAGTGCAGCTTTATTGCCAAAGCAGTGCTCAGCAGTTAGTGAAAACATCTAGTAAACCTGTGTCACAATGCCACCTGGTGCCTCCCACAGGAACAGGAGATGGAGGCAACTTCGAAAGGCATGTATGCACCATTAGTCGGCTAACATTCCACCAATTTTTTCACCAAAATTCTGCCTATGGTTTCTGTAGTAATGGAAGAGTGGGAGGAATGAGTCGAAATCCCGCAGTAGTAACTTCTGATAAAGTATTTCATGGTTAACTCTGGATGTTGCAGTGTGAGCACTTACAGATTAGTTACCTACAGAAAGGGCATTTCTGGATGTAAGTGTGGACACAAGCACTGTAATGTCCATGCAGTAGCTTTTGTGCCAAATGGATAACAAAAATAAGGTTTTGATGCTTCTTGCTTCATCGTAGCTACTGCACACAGTTAGTCTGTGCAGGAAAATGATAGCCTGAAAATGCATAACTATGTTTTGTACGTAAGCAGGGACATGCTGAGCATTTGCCATTTGTCCCATTAGAAGAGAAGGAAGTTCGTATTTCCAGTAGTGTTCTTCTGATACTTGATTCAAAGCACTTTCATCATGTTCAAACTTGGATTGTGCTCATCTCCTTGGTGGAATATTTTAGAATTCAGTACAATCGGTGTTCAGTGTCACTTTAAATGCTGTATTTTATTTGATGCTAGCTAGCCAACACAGCCAGCCATGTAACTTTCCATGATAAACCAGAGTTTAAGAAGTTGGCATAGAGGTTCAGCGTATACAGTTCCCTGGGTCACTATTCTTCTCAAGCTGCCTGCAGACTTAACATGACAACCTCTCTTAAATCTAGAAGGATATTTTTGAAAACACATGTAATTTTTTTATTATTTTTTTTTAAGACAGGCTAAACTGTGAAAATGTTATGAAACAGTCTGCGTGGTCTAGCTACTAAAAATTATTTTCCTACCATAAATTGTTCTTGACTGTCTCAAGTAGAATGCTTTAAATAACTTTTTTGATTTATGCCTAGTAATGATCAGGTTGAATAAATAAAAGTAATAAAAAACTGGTTGCAGCACTATCCTCATAAATCAATCACAATTTCAGGGTGAAATAAGCATGTGAACTCTACTACTGCTGTGCTGGCAGAGCTATATGCTGTTGAGGTTACCTCCCAGGTGTCTATACTAGCCAGGAGAGTTGGAGAGACAGAGCCTCAGGCTGTTCAGCACCGAGTCTGACAGCCTAGCTCCAGCCCATCACAAGTGTAAAGCAAGCTGTCAGATTTTTGCTCAAGTGGGAGAAGTGAGAATAGATTCCCTCTTGCTGACTGTGCAGGTGGGGTGGCAACCTTTCCCTATGGAGATAGCTAAGTTGCTGCCATCTTTAACTGTCGCAGAGATGTGTGTATAAAAGATCTAAACATCTTTCCTAACTTTCAAGCTCCACTTGTCTTGAGAGTATGCTTTGCCTAGGGTAGATCAAGGTCATTGGCGTTCACTCTGAGATGGTAGTGTTTCAGCCATGACAGTGGTTGTGGGCAGTACTGAAGTGAAAGCTTGCATTAACACCAAATGGAAGTCTTGTACCTAGAAGTAAAAGTCAGAAGAGAAAGTTAATGTTCTCATGGTAGTATTCACCTATTTACATGATTTTTCTAGATTATGGGGAGGACAGATAATGCATATAGGAAAGCCCAAGATATGCCAAACACAGTTAATGTCAAACCTTAATGAGTTAATGAAATCTAAATGATTTTTATTTCCCCGTTGTGTAGCTAAAACTTATTTTTGAAAATGAATTAAAGTTTTTTTCTTAATCTTGTTTGTTATTTGTATAGACTCGCAAGGACTCTGCCTTCTTACATCTACTGAGATGTGGGTGCTTTCTGCTTGGAAAATCCGATTGGCATGTAGAGCTAGTATTTGTATTAAACTGCTGTCTGAAGGAAGCAGGCATTCTTAAAACCACACAAGTCAGACTGTGCATTTAATAAACCCCCAAACTCTATTTTCCCAAACAAGGTATAAATCCTCTTCCTACTTCACAAAGCATTTTTTTTTATCATTAATACCTGTTAGTATTACTTTACTGTTAGCAAGATGCTGGTTATCAGGAACCTTCTCTCCCTTTCCCCCCACCAGAATGTTTGGAAATCTGTTCAAGATTATGTATTAAACAGATTGAAAATAATTCTAGCATAAAAAATATGTGACCTACTTTTTCCTTTTTGTTTGAATATATGAATCTCTGCCTCCTTTCTAGAGCAGAGTAGATCACTGCTACTTTGAAAGATTGTTTTGCTGCAAACCCCTCTCCTTGCTTTTAAGATTGTGCTGACTGAGTGGCTTGTGTCACAGCTCTTGACTGAGGGAGTGACTGAGTGAGGTCTTATTTAGTGATTACATTGTACTGTTCTGGTGCTCTTAATCCATTTAAATTACTTGTAAATGAGTTGCCTTCATTTTCTCTCTTGCTTCTACTATTGCGTGGTACCTTCTCACTTGTATGTGAAGGTGAGCTATTTCCCCCTTTCTAAAGAATGCTCTCACATAATCCCACAGATAATAACTTTACTTAGTAAAGTTTCAATGTCTCCTTACATTATAGGCTGTGTACAGATTACCTTTTGACAAATAGCTCATCTAACAAGCTGACAAAATTTCCTTAATTGTCTTTACCTGAATTATAGTATGCAATTGCCTCAGATTCTGAGGACAACTATTATCAGGAATTACAGAGCTATTTCAATCTTCAGCAATGGTTCTCTTCTTAAATTGGTTTCTGGTTCCTACGTAGTATCTTTGTCGTTAGGCAGCTCAAATATTTTTTGTTCTCCTAGACATTAAACCTTTTGGAGATAAAGCCATCTTTGGTACCCTGTCCTTGCAGAGCCTGAAATTGCAGGTGTGGTTACACAGGATGGCAGAGATGCTACAGTGGGTTGGGGCTATTGATATGAATGCAGCAGCTCCTCCTTTTCTTCTCCTTCTGCACCCTTTGCCTCTCTTGGGCTCTGCTGCGGTGGTCTTGCATACTCTGTTCATCAGCTCTTGTGCTTTTCTGATGCTTCAATAAACTAACTGAACTTGCTGGCTCAGAAGAAAACTAGTCATTGCATTTATTGGGTTAGTTTCCTTCTGGATTAATGAGGTGAATACTTTTGCCATACAGTTAGAAAAACATTAGAGCTGTGAATTATTGTCCAATAGCAAAAGTAGTAGAGGAATTCTTCCACATTTATTCCATCTCCAGCTGTGTATGTAAATAATGCAGCTAATGGATTCTCCTCTATGACAATATTAAGGTACTTAGTGTTTTTTATAGTTAAGCTCTATTTTGCAGCATCTGTAAAATAACGTTGTTGAAACCTTCCACTATCTAATCAGAGGCAGGGTTTTACTTTCTCCTTTATGAGCTACGTTCCTTACCTTGGATAATTGCAATGTGTCTGTTATTAGATAACTAATAGGTGACCATAACATTGATTTTAATAGTTCATTTTACTCTGTGGATCCTGGGAGACTAAAAAGGCAAAGATCTTTGAGCATAGCATAGAAAACTATGTCAGTTTAATTGTACTGGATGAAAACGGCCAAGTATAGAACAAAATCAATGTTGGCATTGTCAGGTAGATGTTGTTTTCTTGATGCTGTTTAAATTTGTTTCATAACATTTTCTGCATTAAGATTAAAATTTTGTTTAGATATTTCTGGTACCTTTCTTTTGAGCTTATACAGAGGCAAAAGATCCTAGTTCCCCAAAGGGAAATTTAAACCCATCTAACTGCATCTGAGTCAGCAGAACTTTTGGATTTCCTGATTGTTTTTTTTTATTGTGTTGTTCTAATGGAGAAGTTGATTCAAATTATGAATCTGTTAGAAGAATTTATTATATTGCTATATGGTTATTTCAGATTCTGGCAGTCCCCTGATGGGGTGGTTTTACTTGGGTGGACAGTTAAGTTCCACCATGGCCACGCTCTCACTCCACCTCTCAAAGGGGAAGAAAACCCAACACAAAGGGCTCAAGGGTTAAAATAAGGACGAGGAGATCGCTCAACAATTGCTGTGACTGGCAAAACAGACCCTGAATAGGCAGATAGTAAAACTTATGGCCTATTACTAACAAACTAGAAAAACCACTTCCCCCCATCCGCCCTCTTCCACCTTCTCCCCTCCCCCTCAAAGTGGGGCAGGGGAACAGGGGCTGCTGTCAGTCCCTGACTCTTTGTCTCTGCCAGTCCTTCATGGTCACTCTGCCCCTGCTCCAACATGGGGTCCCTCCCATGGGATGCTGTCCTTCCTGAACTGATCCTGCGTGGGCAGCAGCTCTTCAAGAACTGCTCCAGATATGGGTCTGTACCTCAGGAGCAAACTGCTCCAACCTGGATCCCCCACAGGCAGCAGCTTCTGCCAGGTCACCTGCTCCTGCATGGGCTCCTCTCCATGGGCTGCAGTTCGGACCCAGAATCTGCTCCAGCAAGGGTCCTCCACAGGCCACAGCCTCCTTCAGTGCAGGCCCACCTGCTCCACCATGGTCTCCTCCACAGGCTACAGCATGGAACCCTGCTCCACTGTGGTACTCCATGGGCTGCAGGGGGACAGCCTGCATGGTCCTCACCACAGACCACAGGGGACTTCTGCTCTGGCACCTGGAGCACCTCTCCCCCTCCTTCTTCACTGACCTTAGTGCCTGCACTAAGTGCTGTTCCTCACTTCTCTCTCTCCCCGCTGCTGTGTATCAGCGGTATTTTTTCCCATTTAAAATATGCTCTCACAGAGGCAAAAACAACATCACTTATTGGCTCAGCTCTGGTCAGCAGTGGGGCCCTTATCTAATATGGGGCAGCTTCAGGATTCTTCTTGCAGAAGGCACCCTTCTGGTCCCACTACACCTGACCTCTGGGAGGGGTGCTTTCCCCCCCATTTTATAGCCTCATTTGAGGCAACTGTAGATGCTTAAGAATTATCATGGCTTGTCTCACCCCAGTGAGAAAGGAGCTTGGAGCTGGTAAGCAGGAATATGACTGTTAATGCAACTGCTCTCAGGAACAGATGCAGCCTCGGCAGTAATGGGCAGGATGACCAGCCCTAATCACATCAGCTGGCATGGGAATGGGATGTCTGTCTGTCTTACCTCCCTCCCCCACTAAGTGCTGGCCAGCAACATTACTGAGGCCTGTGGATAATTTACACTTGTTTAATATTATTGTCAATTCTATCCAAATTTAGGACCTGTTCCAGCCCATTGGCACTTCAGAGCTCGACTCCAGTCTTATTCAGGTAGAATCTAACTGACTTTGTTAATCAGTGACAAAATACATAGCTTTTTTTTTTTTTTTTTTTTTTTTTTTTTTTTTTCTTTTGAGTTCTTTTTGGTATTAAAAAGAAATCACGTCTTGATGCTACTCTGATTTCTGTTGACAAGAGTACTTGTTAATGTTGTACATTTTAAAGAAGCTTCCTTGTTTAAAGGTTAAGAGGTTAACAACTGAACCCAGATTGTCTCCAGTGATTCAAGCTCAATTTTCTTGAGCTTATTGAAAGCAATCTGTTGCAAAGAAGCTAATTAAAGAAGACAGTGTTTGGGCACTAGTGTGTATGTAATTTCATAGATACTACACATTTCTTCCCTTTAATTTGGTAAAATCATGTAGTCATCTATCTCCTTTTCTGTTATTGGTAGTGTGGAAAGCAAACTACACTTCCCTCCAAAATGGTGGAACCAGGTGGACCTGGTGTGCTACAAGAAGGATACTCTAGTATTTCTAGCTGGGTAACTTTGCTAATAAAAGTGGTACTGCCAGATTCATCAGTTTTCCACAGTTGAATTGATGGCTGTTGGCTGGCTCAGGTGATTCAAAGGATGCCAAAATCATGTTTACTTAAGGGCACTTGTAATGTGCTTGTAATGTTAAGCAATTAAGTATGTTTTCATTTTTTTCTAGTTTTTATTCAGTGTCTTACTCTGGTAGATTGCTTGTGTTGAACTTGACAATGGTAATTAAGCCATTCTTGTCATGTTTTGCTCTATTTTGCTCTATGCAATAGTGTTTCTTCATTATGTAGAAGATGACAGCATTACTTCAGATCTGGATGTAGATGACATTTAAGTTAGTAACAGTTGAATCAAAAGGTCTGACTGTAGACTCCTATGATATGTGGGAGGTGGATGTGCAGAATGTTGATTTGCAGGATTTAGTTCTGACAGCAGTGTTTTGATTCATTTGCTTAAGTCCTGAAAATCTTATGTTGTAGAAACTGAAAGGGTGTGCTACAACTTTGAACTTGCTTGATATCACTTAGACTATGGGTGAGAATATCTACACAAAAATAACTTTTCCCCTTAGAACACTAAAAATTCTATAAATTTGTTAAGTTGCTCTCTGTTGAAAGCAGGACCTCTTATATCTAATTTAGGTAACTGTGATAGATCTATAGTTGCCTTTGCAGGGCAGAATAGTTTCTCATGGTGTTTGGCATAATTCTTCCTATGCCAAATGGCTGTGTTTTAACCATCAAAACAAATACGGTGCAAAGTATTTTGCAGTGGGTGACTTAGTGGTGGGTCAGATCTGATGTGGAGCCCATTTGATTCTGAGCCCTGTAAGAAAATACCAGAAGACCTTTTGCTTCTGAGAAGGTGTTTCTTTCCTCCACAATATCTATCATCCACTCCTCATGCTGCTGGCTTGAGATCTGAAAAAGTCACAAGGTCTGTAATGATTGTTAAGGATGTTGTTAATAATTGTCTCAATCAGGTGGAAAATGCGTAGATATCACGATGATGGGCTGGTGACACCTTCCCCATAGGTAAGGGCATGGCTGTCTAACTTCTTTACTGTTTCAGAAGCTTTCCTTAATCTTTCTTTGCCTTCTTCAGAACTATATTTTAGGATAATTCAATTCTGCTTTTAAGCCCCCAAATGTTACAGCTAAAAATAGATGCTGAGAAATAGAGTTTTATTGTTTGTTTCCTTAAAAAAAAAAACAAACAAAAAACAACAACAACAAAAACAGGCAGCACAAAACACCAAGGCGGTGGAGGGAGAAAAACTTCCAACAGCCTGATCTGCCTCTTCTTTTTGTAAGATGTGTGAACTTGAAAATCAGAGTAATTAATCAATGTGAACTTTCCAGATTTATCATTGTTAAAGTGCACCTGTGCCAAGCAACATTGTGATGATTCTGCATGAAAATTTGCAGCATATTCATTAACCACCTCTGGTTTTTGTGCCTCATTTGCAGAGAACAGGCCAGGGAGAAGGGGGATTTTTGTTTGTGCTGCACAAAGCAAGCGGGTACTTGGGCTAAAACATCCACCTGCACTCTGTGTTTTTTCCCCCTCTTTCTTCCTTAAACTTTTAATGAAAAGGAAGCTATACCTGAGGACAGACAGATGGTCATTTACCCATGCCTATATACTACACACTGTTCCTGTAAATGCGTTTTTCGCCAAGCTTATTAGTTGGTAGTTGATTGTGGTGGTTTGACCGTATTAGGCAACTGAACACCACAACCGCTCTCTCACTCCCCCTCCTCAGATGAGGAGGGGAAGAAGTAAAGGGAAAAAAACAACTCACGGGTTGAGATAAGGATAATTTTAATAAAGAGAGAAATATATTATCAAGGAAATATTATATTAATTAAACAATTATTAACAATATTATTATTATTAACAATATTATTATTAATTAAACAATTCAACTAAAGGGAGGAAAGGGAAAAGGGGAAGAGGAAGGGGGAAAGGGAATAACAAAACAAGTAAAGGCTATGTGGAAATGCAGAGGGGAAAAAAAAAATTACTCTCTACTTCCCACAAATAAGTGATGCTTGACCACGTCCTTGAAGCAGGGCCTCAATGCACGTAGCCGGTGTTCGGAGAGGAGGACAGACGTTTTCGCAACGAGAGCCCACCCCACCCCTCTTCCTCCTTTTCCCACCTTTTATTGCTGAGTGTGACATCATATGGTATGGAATATCCCTTTGGTTGGTTTGGGTCAGCTGCCCTGGTGATGTTTCTCACTTTTTTTTTTTTTTGCCCACCCCCTAGGAGGGCTAGAGAAAGTCCTGATGCTGTGCCAGCACTGCTCAGCAGCAGACACAACACCAGTGTGATACCACTGCTGTTTTAGCTACAAGTGCAGAGCATAGCACTGTATGGGCTGCTGCAGGGAAAGTTACCATCCCAGCTAGACCCAGTACAACATCCACCCCTTATTCTATGACATTTGTGTCACTCTCAGGTTCCCCATACTTTGGCATATTCTCATCATCATTGTTCCCTTTTCTTTAACAAATTGATAAGTAGATGTATCTTTACACTCTTTAGGTCTCTCTCAGACAACGTCCATAAGAACTGTTGACAATTTAGTCTTCATCTGCCGAAGTGATCACTCAGGGCAGGCGGAGTTGGATGTCTGGACGCCAGCACCAGCTTAGCTCAAGTTCTTGTTGCACTTGCCCAGTTCCTTTCAGTGTTGACCTGTCGTTGATCTTGCAGCGTCTTCCTACAACATATAACTTAGATTATAGATTAGTTTTCTCCCAAAGTTAGATCTCCTTGAGGCACACACCTGATATCCCCATCTTTCTGCATTACCCACCAGGTATACCCTGGTCCTTGGGCGAAGACAATCCCACGAGTGGGTTTGCCTTTTCCCAAGGCAGGAGTAACCCACACCGCCTTCCCCATCCACTTTCCTACATGCACTACAGGGATTTTAGCTCCCTTCACCGTGTGTAGGGGTTTTGTTTCGGCAGGACCAGCACGGCTATCAGACCCCCTGTTATTAACTAGCCAAGTGGCTTCTGGTAAATTTATGTCCCATTGTTTCCATGACCCAGCACCCAATGCTCTTAACATAGTCTTTAACAGTCCATTGTACCTTTCAACCTTCCCAGAGGCTTGTGGGTGATAAGGGATGTGATACACCCACTCAATACCATGTCTCTTGGCCCAGGAGGTGACCAAATTGTTTCGGAAATGACTCCCATTGTCAGACTCAATTCTCTCTGGTGTACCATGACGCCACAACACTTGCCTTTCTAGGCCCAAGATAGTGTTTCGGGCCGTGGCATGGTTTACGGGGTATGTTTCCAGCCACCCAGTTGTTGCTTCTACCATGGTGAGTATGTACCGTTTGCCTTGGCGAGTTTGTGGAAGTGGTCCAATATAGTCAATTTGCCAGGCCTCACCATATCGAAACCCTAGCCACCTCCCCCTGTTCCAGGGAGATTTTACCTTCATGGCTCTCTTGATTGCAGCACAGATCTCACACTCATGAGTAACCTGTGTGATGGCCTCAATGGTCAGGTCCACCCCTCGATCACGAGCCCATCTGTATGTGGCATCCCTCCCCAGATGTCCAGATGTTTCATGGGCCCATCGAGCTACAAACAGCTCACCTTTACGTCCCCAGTCCAGGTCCACCTGAGCCACTTCAATTTTTGAAGCTCGATCTGCCACTTGGTTGTTCTGATGTTCTTCAGTAGCGCGGCTCTTGGGCATGTGGGCATCCCCATGACGTACTTTTACATCCAAGTTTTTTACTCGGGCAGCAATATCTTGCCACAGAGTAGCAGCCCAGATAGGTTTACCTCTGCACTGCCAGTTGCTCTGTTTCCATTGCTGCAGCCACCCCCACAGAGCATTTGCCACCATCCATGAGTCAGTGTAGAGATACAGTACTGGCCATTTTTCTCTTTCGGCAATCTCTAGGGCTAGCTGTATGGCTTTTACTTCTGCATACTGACTCGACTCGCCTTCCCCTTCCATGGCCTCCACAACTCGTCGTGTGGGACTCCACACAGCAGCTTTCCATTTCCGATGGCTCCCTACCACACAGCAGGATCCGTCAGTGAACAACGCATACTGCTTTCTGTCTTCTGGTAGCTCATTATATGGTGATGCCTCTTCAGCACGGGCTACCTCTTCTGTCGATACTCCGAAATCTCTGCCTTCTGGCCAGTCCATGATCTCTTCCAGGATTCCTGGGCGATTAGGTTTTCCCATTCGAGCCCGCTGTGTAATTAACGCTATCCACTTACTCCACGTAGCGTCAGTCGCATGGTGTGTAGCCTAGCTACAAACACTTTCAGTGGAAGGTAGCTGGGAGTCTTCCTTCCCTTTCTACATGTATCAGAGAAGTCTGGCTGCACAGACTTCTAGAGGGGAGTCTTGAAATGTGCCGGCATGTGTGGAGCTGACATCCTCCTGCTTGGCCGTGAGTTACCACAGAGCTGCTCCTGCCTAGCGATGATAAGCGTCTGCTGAGTGGTCTCACTTGTGTGTAGTGTGCCTGTGTCTTGGCCTTACTTGCCTGCTGGCTGCTGAATACAGCTGTCAGGTTTATTTATGTATTAACCTTGCCTGAAGCATATGCAGATATCAGAATTTTATTTTGGTGGAACTTAATTTTCATGACACAATTTAATCTGTTTTAATAATGAGTTGAGGGAAAAAAAAGCAAAATGAAATGTGAAACTTCCCGAAGAGAAATTGTTGATTTTATAAAGACAAAAATAAAAAGTATGTTTCAATTTAAGTATATAGTCAAGTCTGCTACTACAGATAAAGGAACATTCTTTTATATGCTTTTCTGTCAAACAATTTAATAGGAAAAAAATTGACGATCTCCAAACAGTACTAATCAGAAATTACCCTAGAGGACTTTGAAAATAATGGAATATCTATATACTGGCATCAATAATAGTAATATATAATTATACAGTACTGTTTATATGTCATGAAATAATGAAGATCCCTACAAAGATGTTCAAGAAATAATTAGAGGTTCTGATGTATTGTTTTGGAAAGTTCAGCACAGTTTTCTGTTCATAATTACAATTCCATGCATTCACAGGAATGAAAACTGTTGTTTTTATTTATTTTTTAATTATGAGGTTTTTGTCAGCTTTCACACTCCAATAGTTAAAAGTGCTTTTTCTATAACAGGAAAGCTATATGTAATGTGTATGTTCAAAGGTTCAGAATATCAGTCTTCTGGCTAGATCATGTAAACCAGGATTTAAAGGAGCTCTTATTCCATCTGTATATATGGCTGCCAAGCAGCAATGAAATTCTCCAACTGTATGGTGGGTTGTTCATTCACTTTTTTTTTTTTTCTTTAGAAAGGAGGCTGACTCATATTTAAAAATAGGGAAGAGATGCTGGGGTATGACTGCCTGAGAGAGTCCAGGTACTACATGTGGAGTACAGAGAGAGAAAAAAAAAAAAAAAAAAAGAAGATTTATTAGATCCTGCAGACAATCAAGGAAAGGTAGAATCTGTATCTCCCACAGGTCCTGTGCTTTTCAGCTGTCCCCCTTCTGCATTGTTTGTAGAGAAGTGTCATACTCGTTTTACCTAGCTTGTAGCTTGTGGCTGGCTTCTAACTACAAGCACTTACAATGCCAGCAGCTCTGTGAGCTTGGCCAAGTGAAATATCATGAATGCTTGATATGTGTACACAGGGTCGACTGTCACAAGTCAGCTGTCGCACACCATCAAATAAAAGGTATGATTATGAAGTTTAAAAAAAAAGTATGATTATGAAGTTCCCCTTCCCTGTGCCCCCCACCCCAGCCCTTAGACAAAGATATTAAAAAACAATGTACTTAGAACAACTGTGATAATTTCACACACGGGTTGGCAACATAAGTTCTTGATGTCAAATACTGATAATCCTGAATGGCAACTTATGGTATTGCAGACCTCATTTATGAAATACTGCTTGCATGAAAATGAATGTGCTGAGTGGATGAGTTGATGAATATCAGAAAGCTCAAACAAATCTGGAAGATCCCTAGTGATATGGTACTGTCCAAATTATTTTTCTAATCCTTGTCATCCACTGACATCAATCATGTTGATGATGGAGCTGCATTTTTGTCTGCTCCCCTGCCACCCCAGTGCAGGTATGGGAGGGTAGAAGCTGATTGTTTCACCAAGCATTTTAACAGCCATAGTGTGATAAGTAACTGTATTACCACCAGCTGTATAAGGTCGTGAGGCAGGCAGCAAAATAACCTGTCAAATGATGTTTATTTCAGCCTTTGTTTATTTACTTGTTTATTTAAGGGCTTCGTTGATCCTTGGGGGCTTCTTTCACTTGGAGAAAGGGAGAAGGCAACTTGAAATTTGTCTCTGTGCTTGCAGATAGAGATAATTATTGTATTAGAAGATGGCACTGGGTTGGTGCTCTGAGTTATGGGTTCCCCCAGTTCATCCTGTTTTGGGTTTGTTCCTGCTGTAGGTTGCAACAGTCATGAATGAACAGACCTGGTGCTAGTCAAAATATTGGGATACCAACTGTGGAAGTGGACAGAAATGAGGTCTTGCAAAGTGATGCAAGAAGCCCAGCACCAGCTTCTTGTGCCTGTGGTGTTCTTCAGGACCTGCTGGACCATTGGTAGGGTTTCTACATCTTCCTAGCTCTGAGGAAGCTGAAGATTTTGATACTGCTCTCTTTCTGGCCTAGACCATGGATACACACTGAAACTGTCTTGAACGTGTCTTCAGGCTCATCCTATTTTATTTGAAGTTTACCCTTTTACAAGGCAGTGTTCCATGTGGGGTAATGTTTCTTGCCTAATTTCTCCCATTAGTCTTCCTTGCTGTCCCTTGATCAGGATATTGACTGACCTGTCCAGTCAGATGAAAATCTTGCTAGTAATCTTGGCCTCCCTTTCTACTCAAATACAGAAAATCCAAAACTGCCACCATGCCCACCTCAATGTCTCTTCCAGGTTCCTGTGCTATTTACTACATGAGATGAGTCAATGCTTGAAATGCTGTCAAAAATCCCAGATTTGCAGCCTTGATGGCTGCTTTGGTGGCTGTCAGACTTTTAATCAGGTGTCTGAAAACTGGGCAGGTGCTTGGAATACAGTATAGCTGGGAAAACTTAGAGCTAGTGTTCATCCAGAACAAAGTAAAAGATGTAACTTAACATAGACAAATTTCCCTTGCTCACACCCTCATGGAAAGCAATTGTGTCATCTCTATTGAGTCACTTTGTGTTCCTCCCTAGGGTGCCTGCCAACTGCCCCCTGAATCCTCACTGCCCAGCCCCTTCTTGTGGCTTGAAGAAACTGTGTGTTTCATACAGCCATCACCCTACGAAATAAACTGCTTTCAGAAATGTCATTTAAAATCTGGGGTTTTAACTAATGCTCTTAACTGTCCTTATTTCGCAGTTAAAAATGCCTTAATGGAAACAAAAATTTACTGTATTAAAAATACATTTTCTTCAAAAGAAGAGGGAATTGAAATGCCATCTGCACTACTTGTGGTTCCCATTCAGCTCCTTAAAATTAATGTCAAATTAACAGCAGCACTTCCCCCTCCTTGCTTCCTTCTCCATCTCATAGCTTGCTCTAAGGTTCAGCCAGAATCCTTAGGAAAGCAGAGAATATCACCTTTGCAAAAACTTCAGCAAGACTTGGTGTTTTTCTTGTTGTTGTTTGTTTCCTGCCCCATGCTCATTCTCTATAGCTGTTGCAGCTTCCCCACCGTGTTCCTGTGGTCTTATCTTTCCTTCCCTACAGGCAGGTTGCTGCTGGTGTGGGGAGGCTGGGCAGAAAATCCTGCTGGTTTCTTCTGCAGCACTGCTTGTAGCTTCAGGTCTCATGAACAACTGGCCAAGGGCACTGGGCATCCCCTGGCATTTGTCTCCATGTCTTTACCTCACCTGCCAGATATTGCCCTCCTTCCCACGTGTCTCCTCCAGCCAGGATCTTTTCCTTCTACTCGGGCCCCCTTCTTCTCTCGGATACGCACATTTCTTGGCACCAGCTCTTCTTTCTGGTAACCAAACCTCTGGGTTCTCCAGTCCAAATAGTCTATGTGCTGAAGCAGAGTGAATAATGAGCCTATAAACTGGTGGGTCTGTCTCATGTCTCTCGCAGTTGGAGGATTCAGGATGTGCCACTTCCACTAGGTCCAGGTGTTATGAAATTCAAAGCAGCCCATTACTGATTGCAGCTTGCAAGCAGCAAGCTCCTGCTTGGGAGTTCAGGAGTTCAATTTCAGACATTCACACATATTATCTGCTGCCTGCTAGTGCCCACAATTTCAGCTGTGTTTTTCATCGACTGCAGGTGTCTGACTCTTCCATGTGTACCATGAGGGATGCGAACTTCTCACTTAGACTAGACACCACAAAGAACAGAGCCTCACATTCAAGGGCATATTTTTGCTTGTTTAATGATCAGTGTTATATACATGGGTTTGCATAGGGAAGATGATGTTTTTAAACTGGAGGTAGAGTGCCAGTGTAGGATGAATTATTCCCATTGAGGCAGTCTGTCTCTGTTTAGAGGAAATTCAGTTACCATGTGCTTGTTTCTCAGCACGGCACTTTCCAAACTGCAGATTGCAAGGCTGTCACAAAGACAATTCCTCATGTTATTGCATGGTGTAGAGTCCTGGCTAGCTAAGATTTTAGCTTGTACCTTTATGGAATTATTGCAATAGCTGAAACTTTTCCAAATGCTTTAAAGTTTATCCTCCTTTTTGAATGGAAACTTCAAATGTAATTTTTTTCTGATTAATTTGGGGACAGGGTAGGGAAAATATTTTGATGTGATTGGAGAACTACTGGTGTCTGTGCTACTCCTAAGGTGGAGGCTTTCTTTCTACTTTTTTTCCTCTTTAGGAAAAGGCTTAAATCAGTTCAAAAGGGAGAGTGAAGCTCTGAATTCTCATGTGGAGACTTGTTTCATGTGGAAACTATGACAGGAAATGCTGTGCCCCAGCTCTCATGCAGCTTTGTCTTGGCTCTGCGATCAGCATCTTCCCAGAGAAGCAAACCTGTTTAGGAAATTTTTAGATAGCAATTTGGTCTTCAGTGTAGCAGAGGCTCATCTGTTAATTACTTTGAAGATTAAAGTCAAGACCTTGAACTGGCATCTGAAACTGACTGTAGAGATAAGCCCTAGCTGTGAACTTCTGTCATCTCCTTTGCAAAGCCTTTGGTGTTTAGAGGATAATAGACAAGCCGGATATCCAGGACAGCATCTATCTATCTAACTGATGTAAAAGACTTATTTATTTATTTATTATGGAGGCCTAAATTGTTTCAGGAGCAAAACCAGTCCTCTCTGGGGCTGCTATCCAGGGATTTTTTCCGGAGAAGGTGTCAGCGAAGAAAATGAGTGGACATGAGTCACACAGAATTGACAGTGAGTCAGTCAAATACTGGTAACATCTACTGTGCAAATAATAGCCACTTCAGTTTGCTATTTGAATTGATATGTTTTCTTTAAGTTGAATTGAAAGAAATATTTTTCTAAGATATGTTGTTGAGTTTTGATGAAAGAATGTTCTCTTTGTGTCTTGTAGTCCTGCACTACCCATCCTTCTTCACTTCCTCCCCACACAAACCCAGCTTGGATTGAGTTAAACCTTTTGCTTAATGAAGTGAATCATCATATTCTGAGGTTGTTTAAACATTTTGTCGTAACCTTTCTTTCAAGGCAGTTTTCATTTCAGGACTTCTTTTTCTGTGGTAAGAATGCTGAAGGAAAATGCTTCTGGCAAGTTAAACAATTTGTTTAGGGATGTTTAGAAATAACTGTATTCCCTAGTAGTTTTGGTTCTATTGCTCAATGTCATTCTTCATCAAATCCATCTCCATTAGTCGAGTATGATGCAAGCAAATAGGGATGTCTTCTCAGAGACACACTAGTGCCAGCACGTTGGAGGCTGAATTGAATACAATGTCTGAGTGCACCCTGTTGATGGCATTTGTTTTTATGGTGTCTGGGAGCAGTGCCCAAGGAATAGCTGATGTATTTGGTCAACTAATAAGACAAAGTGGCAGACAGTCCATGCACTATAAGGGCTTGTAGCACATTGTTAAATGGGAAAAACTTGTGATATATAACCAGCATGCTAACAGAAGTGCAGCTGCTGTTAAAATTTCTTCTGAAGGAGACAACAACAACTGATAAAATTAGTAGAGGAGAAAGAATACATGCCATTGAACTTAAAGGGTGAGGGGTGAGAGTGGAGAATGAATGAGTGATTAGTGAATCTAAAATGGAAGTGAATTGAAGATGCTGCATAGCAGGTAATGGGAGATCGAAAGGAGAAATGTCTTTTATGTTCTTAAACCAAAAAAGACTGGCTCTACTTTGACGGCTTCTGCTTCTTTGCGTGTTCTTCATATATTTTTCTTACTTAGAATAACTTCAAGAAAGACAATCCTTTCCTGTTAACACTGTTTCAGGTAGTCCAGCATGGGATATTGTTTACCTGCTCTTATGGACTCAGGTAATGCAGTCTGTCCTCTCACATTGCCTGGCCTGGAACATGAAACAGTCGCATCCTGCTTGGTGCTTGGTTTTATGTTACGGAGGATTGTGAATGGGTGACTAAACGTACCTAGTAGCATTTATGAGCTGAGGAAAGTACAGGTGTCCAAGGCAAAATGCTTCAGGCAGTCATGGAGCCTTCCAACATGCTGCAGAGAGAGAAGGTATTAAAGAGATACGGAAACAGGGACGAGACCTCTGAGTTCCATTTCAGATCATGAGAGTGCCTGGAGAATGAAGAAAAAAAACATATCTCCCCCTCTCCCTCCCTTTTTTTCCCCTTTTATAAGAGTGAAAATGGGAGAAGTAAGAAAAAGAACTCAAGTTTCAGAGCTCGGCAGCTGTGGACCTTGTTGAAAATGATGCTGGGAGAGATCAGTGTGCCCCTCTTGCCCAGTGAGCAGAAGCCTCCCTCCTTTTCCTCTCCCTCCCCTGCCCCCCTTGCTCCCACTGTTTATTGTGCTATATAAAGTGGATGTTGTTCTCTATACCTCATTTCAGCCCTGCAGCTGGTGCTCTATTTTGAGAAGCAAGATGATGAAAAGAGGATCCTATGATTTGGTTTGAATTGCAGCCGCTCTTACCAGCGCAACTGGGGCTCTCCAACACAGGAATGGTGCCTTCCTTCTCTCTCTTTTATTAGAAATAAATATACCACTCCTGTAGGTAATGGGTATCCTCTGATGTGTGAGCCAAGCATAAATGTGATTCTGGTATAACCTCAGGGAGCTGCAGTAAACTTAATTTTACTGTTTGTTTTCTTTGTAGCAGTGGCTGGCTACCAAGCACTTGGCTAAATTGTTTTTGTGAAAAGAAGAACAGGACAACCCTGCAGAGCATGGTAATGCTTCTTTGCTCAGTTTTTATTGTAAGAGAATCTTAAAAGTTAAGTTGCAGTAATTACTGCTTGCAGGTAGCAGAGATTTATCATTGCTCTTTTGTAGAGATCTGCATATGTTAAAATACTCCCTTCTGCAGAAGCACTAGTAAATCCCTGTTTTATTGGCAAAAAATAATTTTCCTGCGCTTTAGAGGAGTATGGAGAGGGGTAACTGCTATTTAATATCCCAATGAGACAAGCTACTGTGTTATTGATATTTACCTTAATATTTGTATTAAAACCAACTTGCATTTTTTGAAAGGAAAGATAAGCTTCCTCTGCATGCATGAACAAAATATTTCTACCTGATCCTATGTCACAAAAAGATAACACAAAAATCATACTTGTTTCTGTCTCTCTGCAGAATCATGACACTAATGATCTTGAATTCTATAGCTCAAATGCTACATATCATACTGTTAAAATAATTTCATACAACCTATAAAAGCAAGGCATCCAAGGGCAATTAGACGTGAAATGTTAACCTTGCTGCATTTCAGATATATGATGTGAATAAGCAAAATCTTTCCTGATGCTGTGACTAGCATTCTGCAAACATGATGAATACCTATGTACATTGTTAGCAATTAGCAATTTTGTTGTATAAACTATAGCTGGTGAAGAAAATGTTCATAATTTTTCAGACAATGGACATTTTAAAGAAATATAAACAAACTAATTTTGGGGAAAGGGATGGTGGAGATATGGATGGTGCTTACAGATGGTCTAAATTCAGATAAGACTATAAAAGTTTTGAAAGTTGCAGCTTTAAGCTTCAGTACCTGCGTCCTTGTCTGTCTGTCTTTGGTGCAGAGGTACTGTTAGGATTGGGGATAATCCTACATTTTCACCGAGGGAAAAATTCTTTGACTTATTTTAATTTAAAAAATGACTTATTTTAATTTAAAAAAAAATAGTGAAAAAAAATTATCAGTTAAGTTTTCAAAGGATTGGCTGGATTGTTTTTTGGTGTTGATGATACATAGATCTAAGATGCACAAACCAGCAACTTCCTTCTAGTTTGAGCAAAACTGTGACACTAACTGAGTTTTCACTCAATAGAGGCTTGTTGTCCTTTATGTGCATACTGAATACTCTTTGTTGGACCAGGTCTTGAGATGTTCTTGGCACCTGCAGCTCATTGACCTAAGAGAGATCAGTAGGTAATTCAGTAGCCTGTGGTATCATCCTATTGGAACTGAGCAGAGTTTAGTGAATATCCTTTGAAATCCTGTTTGAAGGCAGCTGTTATTTAGAAGGCTTAAATTACTTGTTATAGATAGCTTGTGACATTCCCATCCATCTTCTCTGAGATCAAAATAAATTAAGAACTGTAAGAAATGTAAACAAAACAGGAACGTTCAGAGAGAAGAATTCAGTAATACTGTACTAATTTATCTCTTTTCCTTATGTCTTCAGGCTATTAAACTCCTTAAAATGAGTAAGTCTTAACAAATATTTTTTAACAGAAGATATTTTTGTTTTATAAACAACTATGGCAGTATATTGCGAAAAAATAATTTTATTCTGCACTGATTAGAGAGAACTTCATGTGTACCCCAACTATAGGTTCTAAAGAATTATTACATCTGTTTATTTTGCACTAATACTGAGCCTGTTTCAGCCAATATAAATTTGCATAGATGTATTGATTACAGGAATACTGCCAGCAAAGAATGCAGCCATTAAGCTTTATGGATAGAACACAGATGATCTATTTGTGCTAACTTAATACTATATCTACTATATCCTTACTAAAAATTCATCAATTATTTAACCAAAGTAAGGTAAAAGTATCCTTCTGCTTGCTAGCTACTTGCAATGGGTTAGCCACAATAAATAAATCAGTTTGGTAACCAAATGTTTGGATACTCTCCAAATGTTGTTGGAAGTTGTTTGGTCTGTGTTGTCGAACTGGAAGATCTGAATCTTAAAACAATCCCAATTTTGTCAAATGGTGGGACCATACATTGAAATTAGAAGGTACAAAAGTGAGCATCAAAGGCGAGAGAAGAAATTTGATAATCTCAGTTATCAAAAGCTGTCTCTGAGTTAGGCTTTGAGGTCTTGTCTGAAGGAGTGGACCAGAACGATCAAAGGGTCATTCCATGTCATTTCTGAGTTGATTATATTAGGCTGTTTTGTAGGAGAGTTAATAATTGAAAATTGGTAACTGCTTACTTTACTATCAGACCATATTAATTAATACTAGAAAAGATGTTGAGCAATAATTTAATTCACCAGCTACCACCAGATGTTTAAAGATCTATTTATTACTTTTTATAATTTTCTGTAATGATGCTCAGTATTTCAGGTTAGTTCTTTAAGCAGTTTCTAATGATAGCTCCTTAAGTTCAGGCTTGATTTTATTTTGAAATTTTGCTCATCCATAACTGATTTCACCTGATTTTTTGTTCTTTCTCTGTTCCTTCTCTCTTGATGTTAGCCCTAGAATACTTCACTGGATAATTATAATTGGGGGGGTTGATCTGCACACCTCTCTGAATACTTTGATTGATGGGCTGTTTAAGAATCGACTTTGTGCTAATTGTGTAGGGGTAAACAGCAGTGACTATGAATTGCTCTGTCAAATAATGCCATTAGTTTCAGATTAGTTTTTGAGAGTGATTTGTAAGTATAATTTGGGACCTCCAGTGAGTGCAAAACAGACACTCAAGCAGAGCGTTCATAGATTGAGGCAAGAAGTTTTGGCTACCAAATTAGGGAACCTGAGAGAACAACTCTAGAGGGAAGAGATCAGCAATGCTGGGATTGCAGTGCTTAACCTCAGGTTGTTGTGCTGCTTATGTTTTAGTACTACAGCAGAACAGGAGGACTATCTCTTTTTTATATAGCTTTGACTTTTTGTTATCCCATCTACTTTGAAGCAGAGAAAACTCAGTGCCTTCTGAAGATCCTGAGAGAGGCTGACTAGGAGAAAAGGAGGAATTTCCAGCCATTCTTTGGGGATATCAGCTGTAATCAGTGGAACTTGGTAGATGAGTAAGGAAGGAATAAGCAGGAGTGGAATTGGTACACTTCCTTGCTCTGTGAATTGCCAGAGTTTGTTACACATAGCTGGCAAATTTCTTCTTAATGACATGATAGACTTCAAGTTCAGTAGTAGCAAATCTGTGTTTCTTGCTGAAGATAAAACTCCACTCCTGATCAGAGACCCTCGCCTTTCAGTATTGTCATCTGCCCCAGTTATAACTAGTGTGGTTTGCTTTTGTTTGCCTTAATGGATGTTGGTTTTAATTCCCTGAATAAAGTTCCTTCATGAATGAAGATACAATAACAATAAAAAAGTTGTCAGAGTATATCTGACTTACTAATGCATTTAGTAAGATTAAGAAAGATGAAGACTACTAAATGCAAATATAAAACTGAGATGACTATTCTTTTGTAGCCAAAGTGAAAACTGAATAAAGCATGAACTTTATTACTTAGAGAATTTGAGTTGCCATTCGAAACCACAAGGGAAATGATCAACCCCACAATAACTAATTAGTCAAATAAATGCAGATGGGGTGGAGAGAGCAAGGGAAGGGAGCAGAGAGGGTTTTTTTTTGTTTGTTTTGTTTGGTTTCTTTTTTTTGTTTGTTTTTTTTTAGATTTTTTTTTTCCTTTTGCTTTGTAAGCTTCTTGCACACAGCATATAAAAATAATCAGACTTTCTTTGGCTAGTTTTATTTATTTCATTTATTTCTTTCACCATGAAAAGGGAAAAGCACATTTCTATGACACTAGAGCAGATTTAGCTTGTGAAGTACAAATCAGTATATATCCTGTTAGCTGACAGGGACCTTTCTAATTTCTAGCATTTTGCCTTCTAATGTTAATTGGAGAGACTTTCATGAAGCTACATAGCTGAGTGAGGAGCCTTCCCAACATACAACACGTAGCACATTTCAGTGTGCTTTGAGAGTCACACCTGCATGGGCCATGACTGAATAATGACAGTTATAAAGATACCTGTTCAGGGTATTATTCATTTCATAGTAATTCAAGGTATGACCCTACCTAGCTTCCACAATATGTTTGAATCTTGCAGTATCATTTAACAGCAATGATATAAAGTAAGCTAAAAATGAGAATGCAAAATGCATGGTTTTGGTTTGACTGTGTTCTTTCTGTCCTGTAACTCTGCCCTGCTCCCTAGTGTCCTGGTTTCATTTAGGACAGAGTTATTTTTCCTCCTAGTAGCTGGTAGAGTGCTATGTTTTGGATTAGGATGAGAAGAGTACTGATAACATGCTGATGTTTTAATTGCTGCAGAGCAATGCTTACACTAAGCCAAGGACTTTTCAGCTCCTCGCTCTGTCCTGCCAGCGGGCAGGCTGGGGGTGCATCAAGAGCTGGGAGGGGACAACCCCAGGACAGCTGACCCAAACTGGCCAAAGGGATATTCCATACCATCTGACATCATGCTGAACAATATATAGGGGTGGCTAGCCAGGGTGAGGGGCCAGCTGCTCAGGGTTGAGCTGGGCATCGGTCAGCGGGTGGTGAGCAATTGCATTGTGCATCACTTGTTTGTACTTACTATTATTACTATGATGATTATTATTTTCTATCTTAATAAACTGTCTTTATCTCAACCCATAGGCTTCACTTTCCTGTTTCTCTCCCCCATCCCAGAGAGGGAGGGGGGAGGGTTAGCGAACGGCTGTGTGGTGTTTAGCTACCGGATGGGTTAAACCACAACACCTAGTCTTTCCGTAACTAACTGCTATAGATGCATACTGTTTTCTGTTATCACCGTTTGTCTAAAGGAGAGAACTATTGTGGGTTTCATAGCATTGCTTGGTTTCAAGTTGTTGGTTTTCCCAATATCTTTCTGGAGGTTGTGTACCAGATCTTCAAAATACAGCTGATTCTTGCTCCCCCCTTTTCTCTATCTTTGTTTTGGTATGTATTGTAATTCTTTCACAGAGCCTGAGTATCCCAGCTTAAATTTTGCAAGAGAAGGAACACTTGGGTGACTTTGTTTTAGATGCCCAACGTAACATATTTTAAATGTTCCCTGCTTCTTTGGTATTTTTGTTCTTTAAATCAAACATATTTAAGTTCTGTTTCTTCTTAGTAGGTAATCTGTTCCTCCTAACTTTCCTTCTAATTCCTCTAATTCTTAATTGCCTTTAAAAAATATTCTGGATTCTGTTTGCTGTTGCCTTTTCTATATCTCATCTTGAAATTTTTCTTGATGATGAGAATCCCCCACTATCACCAGTCTTTCCATGTGACGATTTCCTTTTATTTTTCAGTTTCTGAGAAAAACTCAGGTCACATTTTTCTCCCAATATACTGTACCACTAATTGAACTATGGTTTCAAATATAGGAGTAGTAAGTAGTTTGAAAAGTGGCTGAAGTTTCTTGTTTCTGATACGACTGCATAGTGACTTTAGCTAGCACATAATGCTCTTGAATGCAGTCTATCATTCCTGCCCATACATCAGGACCTATGTCTGATTCTTCATTATGAATATTTGTCATGTTGCAGGTGGGACAACTATGAGCATCACACTGGGGTTAGATAGGCCTGAACTGTGTTTGCTGACCCCTGAAGCATAATTCTCTTGTGGATGTTGGCTTTGTCCTGTTGTACAAACATACAACCTTGGGAATGGATAGATGCTCTACAGAGGGAGATAACTTGGCTTTAGCAGTGGATTATGCCAAAAAAGGGAAAGGCAGCTCTGTAGCACTGGCTGGGTGATGTGCAGATAAAGCATATGTATTTTCATTGCAATCCTGCTGTCCCTTACATGCTGCTCTCATTAAGTGTAATGAGGCTCATCTAAAAGCCTTAATAATCTTTCGATATATTATTAAGCCCCAATTACTTGTGAACAATGCCAGTGTATGTGTTTGAGGTCAACATAGCATGCAAGTGCTTTAATTAGTGCATCATGTCCAGTTGTATTCACTTACTGTTTTAATTAGAATGGTAATTGAGAATTGAGTATGTATATCTTGTCTTGTATTTGCAGATGCCTAAACCTATTTGTTGCTGTTGTATTAACTCCTTGCCCTACATCTTCTATCACCCCTTGTTTATTTACTATTTGATTAAGAAAATTTAAAGAGGAGATAGAGCTATTGTATAAAGGCTTATTTTGTTTTGGTCTGCCTTGATTGCATAATAATGTAATTGAATGATCAGGCAAGATGACTGTGAGGTGGAGTCTTGCCTGTAGTCCCTAGTGTCTCTGCCATGTTGGATGTTTGGTCCCAATTAACCTGTGAAAAAGCAGGGAGGAAACACCTTTTGTATTTTATATAATTGCTTTGAGTGCTTTTTCTGACAGTCATTGTGTCATCATGTACTCTAAATACCTGCTGTGAACTTATTTGCATTAACTGGAGAGTTTTAATATTACCAAGTCAACATGAATGTTCTGGGGGTGGGGGGAGTGGAATGGAGGATGAAAAATGAAATTTTTATTGAAGTCCAGTTTGCAAATAGATGCAATCCAGCTCGGTTAGCATTTAACATCTGAATGTATAAAAACTTGTAATAATTTCTGTTGCAGTGGAACATCTGTTAGATAATCAGAGATCAAATTAATGGAGGACTGAAAGCAATTAACTAAAGGTTACAAAATAATTAGTATAACAGTATTAAACTAGCCCTTTCATAGCTTAAATGGCAGCTAGTTTTCATGATAATGCATTATTTTAAGGGACCTCAAAATTTCCTTTTGGAGGAAAAAAGGAATCAATAGGAAACATACATTTTTGTAGTCTGAGAAATTACATTCAACTGACCTAGGTTTAGAAAATGATTTTTATCTATATAACTTTTAAAAGAACTTCACTTTTTGAGTTCTAGCCTTTTTGTTTCACATGAGGTCAAAAAGGGTTGCTTTCACTCTTCATGCTATCCGTACAGTGAAATCTCCTTGGAGACAAATGCAGTAGTTTAACTGAAGAAGGTTCATTATAACTGAAGTAAGTTGTTAGTTTTGTGGGTAATTTTGAGAGACCAGCTTGTTTCCTTTGACTTCACTGGATGCTATGGACTCGTTTCTGCTTTCACAGAGGTAAAAGGGTGTTTTGTGTGTCATGGTGGGTTTTGTCTGTTTTGGAATATCATGTGGCTACTGATTTGAAAAAGGGATGGCTTTTCCAATGGCAATCATTCTGCAGTTGCTGGTTGAAAATTCAGAAGCCTTTCTGAGAGTAGAGGGCTTTTTATGGGCAGGTGGCAATGTTGTTGGCTGTGCTGACAAACTTCACAGTTATGAGGATCTCGCTTCTGATAGGGTTGTCCTACCTGGAAGTAAACTATTCTTTGAGGAAACTGAATTTAAAAAGATATATGTATATATTTTCTTACGGCATTCTTTTTTGGGCTGTGGCTGGAGTCTCTGCAGTCTAGCAGAATATCAACGTGTAGCTTTCCCACAGCTGTGCTGCTTATACTCTTTCTTGTGTGAATTCTCTAGTGGCAAATAAGTTGAGCTCACTGCTCAGCCTTTCCCTTGGCCAGGGCATCAACGGCATCTCATTTATCTGCTGTCAGAAAGTGTGTACAAACTCAGTATGCTTGAGGGAATTACAACTTTATTAAAGTTGGTCAGGGGCTCAAAATCAATGATGACAGGAGGAAAGAGTTCATATATGTACATATGTTACATGATGAATAAGCTCTACTTTCTTTAATGCTACCCTGAAGGTCTCGGTGTTACACTGGTAGTAAGAGCTAGTACAGCTCTTTCTGGCACTGCTACATTAATGTGCTGTGTTAGGTTTGTTGCTCTTGAGTTCCAGTGTAGATTGGTTTAGGAAGGGATGAGCTAATCTTTTCATAACGGGATTCAGGGTCCTTTTTTTTTTTTTTTTTCCTGGTGTGTGCTTTTGAAATGTGCTTTTGTTTGTTTGTTAATGAATAAAACATTTTAATAATACGTAAGAGTTTTGGAGTGAAAGTACACAGCATTGTCTTCCAGCTACCCAGTAAAAACTATCATGGCCCTTAAGACCTTTGAGAAATGCTCTAAAAGACATGTAAGAATATGTACAACTGTCCTTAACACACTTTGCTATCTTTACTACTTTGTCATAAAATTTCATTCCTTCATCTGTCCTGCTCCCACACCCTCAGCTGTGCATGGCAATTCTAAGCTCTGTGCAAAGCTCTGGTCACTTTGCCAGATCTGCTATGCTGTCTTATTTCACACAGGCCGTGGAACCAACCAGGCTGACTGACTAATCAATTTTTGAAATATCTGCTAAATCTCCATCCAAAACTTCAAACTAGCATAGTTAGCTTGTTTGGCAAAATCAGTTTTGGCACCTTTGTAGAGAGTGCTGTGTTTATTAATAGTCTCCCTCTTGAGCTTTATTGTTTGTTCTTCTCATGGAGGGATGCCTTGGTCCCATCTGTGCAGCAGTTACTCCTGCATTAGCTGTCTCACTTCAGATGCTAAAAAAGTAAAAATTTTGTGAACAGGAGACACAACCTTGACAAGGGAGTAGGATAGGGATATTCTCATAAGCTTTCTTACAAAGCTTGGTCAATGTAAAACACTGTCAGTCATTTGGGATGCAGCCTGCTGGGAACTTGGAGGCACCTTCCCATCTTTTCAGCAACAATCTCTTCCTTTTTGAGTAGAGGTTGCTAATCCTTTACTTAATTGCAGGTGGAAGTCCCTCAAAATCAAGGCTAGTGCACCCTGGCAATGTTCATCTTTCCTGCAACCAAGCAGCCCACCCTGAGATGGACCAACACTGAGCTCATGGAGCACCTCTGCAGGTAGACCCTGTCCTCCCTCATTGGAAAGATAGAGCTGTTCAGAATCCAGAGCTGTCAGTCTGGCATTCTCCATGCACACAGACACACAGTGCAACACAACCTTGAAAGCAGTAGGCAATTATTTTAATTTCCTAGAACACCCCAACTGCATGTGCACACATGCAGTTTTTGTATTTTCTTGCTGCCCTAGGCCCCCATATATGTTTACTGTCTGCCTTGCTGACACCCTCTCAAGTGAGTCAGCAATCTGGGAGGGAAGGACATTACAGCCATTTTTCTTGCTCCTGTTCAGAAAAGAAACCTGCTTCTGTGACACTGTGAATAAAGCTGCTTACCCTCCGCCCTTTCTGAAACATACACATTGCACTCAGTGTGATATTTGCTTCTTATTGGCACCATTCAGTGTTTTGTTCCGGTGCCCTTCCAATTATTACTGTATGTTAATTTTGATTAGACAGGAGGCTGTTTTGTGAGTCTTGACTTTCTGCCAGTATAATCAAGTGTGAGCCATGGGAATGAAAAGCAAATGTTACTTTCAAAACCTTGTGAAGAATATATTACATATAATTCGTAGTAAATATATATAATTCTAAAGAGAATAAATGTGCCTTTTTTGGACCAGGAATTGAGATGAGGAATCTACCCTAAAAGGAAGAAGAAATCTGAAATTAGGCACTGTTGGTATAAAACATTTTGTTTGTTTGCATATATTCAGCACTCAACCTTTGTATTCTTTTAATTTTTAATCACCTGTTCCTTTAATGGATCAACACCTGCTGTATGAATTAGAGGAGTAGAACCAATGTCAGCTAGAAAAAAAAAATACGAATGGCTTAAGTTCCTGATCTCCTTATTGCAAAACAGTCCACCAGGAATTCAGGCAGGAATTTGTTCAGGTGAGGTCTGTGCTACTGAGACCATGAGATCACTATTTCCTCCTCTGGTCTCATCTACCTGTCTATTAATTACTCAAGTTTAACTCAAGAAAAGGGAATTACAGTACTTCCACACTCCTTTTGGGGGTGGAGTTCCAAAAAGGAGTTTGAATTTTTCTTCTTTCTTTTTCTTTATTTCTTTGGGATTTCTTTTTTTCTTGCTCTGCTTGTTTTTCTGGCTATAGTGATTGTCCTTCCTTGTCCCCTTGCTCATCTCATGCTCCTTTTTGGCTGGCAACTACTGACTTGTCATCATACATTACTTAGTGCTGAGAGGATAAGTCCAATGTCCCTGCTGTATGCAGTCAGCAGCAGGTGCTGGAAGAACAAAGCAAGTCAATATTTCATGCATTTGAAATCAAACACAATGGGTCACATATGGTGGCTCCAAGGAACACTATATGTAAGTCTGCTTTCTTTAAGTAGGCACGCTAAACTGCTTTTACCAATGTACTGCCAGACTAGCTGAATAAATGTGATTGTAAGCAAGCAGCAAGATAAATAAGTATTATCTAGGCTATAAAATAAAGTACCTGAACATAAGGAAATGGCAGATTGATGCTTTGGGACTGAACCTGCTTTTTGCATGTAACCCTGTGACTGAAATATTTCAGGGATTCTCATGGAATTACAGAATGGGTTGTAAGGGGGTGTTGCACGCCCCTATTTATTGCTTCCTGATTTTACAGCTGCAGTATTACTTTAACCTGTTGTGTAAAATTTAAAGTTTACTGGCATTAATACATTTGCTTTTCCTTTTATTCAGTTTTATCTCCTTGAAGTCTTTCTCCAGAAGATTAGCATAAGCTCTTCATTTCTTCATTGCAGCCTGGATCTCCAGGAACTGAACTGCACAACTAACTGCTCCAGTTGGGCAGGGTGAGACAACTTTCAAGCTGACGACAGATTCTGGGTTATCGGCTGTTTGGTTGAGGCGTAGCTGGGATGTCTAGTTGATTTCCATATGTAAATCCATATGCATGTAAATGCGTGTTTCTCTTGTGTTGGTCTGCCAGCACAGACCTTGGTTTAATAGCCTTACCTACTTCTTGACTTGGTATCAGAAAGAGGAACACAAAATGAAAGGGAATGAATTTTTAATAGTCTACCTTGCTGCCACACTCTAAAGGGGAACAAGGAAAAGAAGAAGCAAGTTTTTAATTTTTAGAAGCCAGTTTTTAATTTTGTTGCTATGGAGTTGAGACAGCTGCTGAAGAAGTATGTGAACAGCAGCCCTGGGGAGAGATGAAAACACTACATTGACATTTTTGTCCTCAAATTTTTCTAGCTGATCCTTTGTACATATGGGCATATAGTTAAGGCTTAAATATCTATTGAGCATGGAGATGTTATGGCAGAGCATGAGGAAATGGAAATAAGTGGAAATGTACTGTATCATAATCTTACCTCTAGGAAATTAAATTGTCTATAGGATTTTATTTTCTGGGCTCAAATCTTGTCTCTGTGTCAGTTTTATAACTATAGAAATAAAATGACTTTGGTGTTTCTCTTTAAACTGATTGAAAAGAATTAAACTTGATGTCTTTTTTAATGGGGAGGGCATGTTATTGCCTTTTGATAGGAAAAAAAATCATGACTTTTAGGTTACGTTTTATGAATATTTCTTACATGCAAACAAATATTTTTTTTATTGCCATTTCCACCCCATCCACTGCAAGAAACTGCAGAAATCTCCCAACAGTCTTGCTTAGAAAATAATTGTCAGTTAATGTAACAGTTGCAAGGTAAAAGGTAGACCAAGTCTGTGGTTTTGTTTTTTATTTTTTTTTGAAAATTTTCCTGATTTTGAGCAAAATTACATTCTCTTACTCCTCCTTTCCTATTCTCTCTTTTTATCTTCCTGGCTTTGGGAGTTTTGGGAGTCTGAATACTGATCTTTAGGGACACTTGATGTAACAAATCATGTTGATGCTGATGAAACAACTTCTCTGCTTTGATTGTATTGTGAAACTACAGAAGATAAAAACAGAAACTAGGTAATCCTCTGTAGTACGAACTAGGAGAATGTGGCAAAGGCTAGATCCTGCAAAATGATGCAATAAGCAGAAGGCAGACATAATGAATAAAGCATAGAGGTTTTAGAAGAATGCTTTGCTTTTGGAAAGATTTTAAAGGCATTTCTAAAGGAAATTATTTATCTCAGCTCTTCTCTGTTCCCTGAACAATAGGTGTCAGTGTTATCTCTGCCCAGATATGTTGTCACGTGAAAGCTCCCATTTGTAGTTCCCACCCAATTTCAAAACCTACAAATGTATTTAATCTCTCAAAATCCTTTCATGGTACCAGGAAACATCAGCTCTCTGTCACCATCCTGTTCTTGACTTTTGAAAGAGATTTTTTTTTTTTTTTTAACCGCTGTGGATAGGAGCAATGTGTCTGATGTTAGATGTTCGCAGGTATATTGAACAGACTCTATGGTGTGTAGGATTTTCTTTTAATTTCCTTTAAGTAACAAGTATCTGTGTAAAGGGAATAAGCAATGAAATACTTGACACTGTTGCTAATCCTTTGTCTTAATAGTGGTTGTCCAGCAGTACCAAAGGATTCTCTCTCCCCCAACACTCTTCATGCCTTCTGCTACCTTGCTGAATTGTGATCTTTTAATCTTTAATTTTTTTAACAAGTTTTGCAAAAAACAAATGTGATACACATTTTTTCCAGGTATTTGTGCAACTGTGCATACATTTTCATACATACAGAGACCCAGGGATTGAATGTGTATTTTTGGATATGTGATAGTATTGACAGCAGGACTTTCAGAGCTACATGTGCAGCTTGTGCTGCAGGAATGAATCCCTGGGAACGGTACAAATATACAACTATTTACTTATTTATTTTCCCAGAGATCATTTGTGTGTAGAATTTTTTTTTTTTAAGGGTCTGATGTGGAGTAGAGAAATGCTATTCCTGCATTGGCTTGCTTTGTAGTTGACAATGAGAGTGGAGTGACAGATTATGGACCTGACCTGTGTTGTCCTCATTCACCACACTTGGGTTTTGTCTTCAGGGAAAAGGTTGGTTCTTTTTAGCATTAAGTGGGTATCTTCCATGCAAAACAAGGCAAACAAAACCCAAACTATTTGATAGAAAATTTGTCCCTGGTAAGACATAAGCATTGTGATCCCCAAGCTCACTGTAGCTTTGAGGTCAACTCTACAAAAGTATTCTTTTCTTGGGGTTGCCTAGCAGGCAGCTATCAACATGTTTCCGACTGTTTGAAAATTTCCATTAAAACATGTTTAACCCAGATAAAGTGACCTAGCAGAAGTATGCCTTTTTTTGCCTGTAGATTGTGTTCACTGGGACTGCCTACCCTGGAAATATCAGTATATTCTGAAACTACTCTGGAAATACCAATATATTCTGAAGTTTATCAAATGTTAGGCTTGTACTGTTGGGCGTATTTGTTTGCATCATATAGAACAATGAAGGGGTGTTTCAAACTTTGAACCTAAATGTTGGACTCTGAAGCAAAACCCACAAAGTATGTCTGATAAAGGCAATGTGAATTCAGTGGGTCAATTGTGTAATGAACTTTCCTCAGTCATAGAACTGGGAACTTGGAGGGAGTCATTTGATCTATTTCTTTGCCCTAACTGTAGATCAGCTGGCAAGGGTGAAAAGCTGCATTCCTCAAATTATGAATTCATCTTCCTATGTGTTTTATCTGGGAGATATGCTCAGTGCAAATATAAAACATACTGACAGAATTGAGCTACATTTAATGAAAAAGTATTCCTGAAGGAGTGTTTGTGCTTTCCTATATAGTTGCTCAGTGGTTATAGCACATGCCCAGAATGTGTGAGACTTGGTGTCAGCTTCATCCTTTGTCTTTTTCTCTTCTATCACATCTCAGAAAACAGATCTGGAGGACAGTACTAGGCAGCGGCTTTCAAAATAGAGAATACAATGGGCAGGCTTATTAATTCAGCTGAGCACCCATAAGATGGATGTAAACCAAATCTGTAAGCCACATCATTACTGAACTTATCTCCTACGTACCTGTTTTCTCAGATGTCTGCTGTCTTGGAGACATCCTCACCATGTTCCAAATAACCTATACTTACACTTAAAATCTGGAAGAGGCCAAGCTTCTAGGATGCCTCCTACCCAGTAGCACGTCATAGTAACTGCTTTAACTGGCTTTTCATGAGCAACCTCTCCAAACCCTTCAAAACAAAATGCAATTTCATCTAGGGGTACTAATCTTCAAAACAACCTAGGTCAAACACTGGAAGCAGACCTTAACTAAGCAAATTAGTGCTCCCTGGCTGTAACCCTACTGGTGTTTGCACTGACCTAAAGCTTTGAATATTGAGAGGTGGCAATCATGTAACAGGCTGGTGTCTCATGCATTATGGTATATGAGGTTAGGGCTTTTGTTCAGGTTTGTTGGAAGTTCAGGAGATGTGATGCTGTAGTTTTGTGTGTTGTCTGTTGAGACTCCATTGTGCCATGTTGTTAAAAGTAGAGCACTTTTTATTCAGAATTATTAACTGTGCTCAGCACAAGGGAGCATAAGTAAATCTTAGAAGAAAATTGCAAATGGTTTGCTTTACCAATGGATGTAAATGTCCTCTGAAGAATTTGCTGAAATCTATTTGAAAACCACCTGATTAAATGAGAAAGGAGGGCCGTTAGAACAATTTAAAATGAATTCAACTAACAACCCAAAGCTTGACCTCAGTTGACAGCCAGTGTTACCCCAACCATTGACCTTCCAAGTTCTAGTCACAGTCTCTCTTTCAGCTGCCATCAGTTCCATGGGGAAAGGTGGGTGCATTTCTAGGAATCTGTCTTGGACAAACCAAACATCTAACAGCTTGGTTCTCTGGAAGTCATGATGATCTTCTCTTTTGCTTCATTGAAGAGATTTAGGTCTAATTCTTTGTGTCATACATACTAGAGTTTTCTCAGTGTACTTGTGCTATACAAGCAATGGTCATGCTGGAGATAGTGTGACTTGGAGCAGTGAAGTCCATGGAGATTGGTGCAGTGATGTGTCAAATTCTAAACTGGTGCTGAAATAGGTATGTCTACGCTTTCATATTGGTGCCTTTCAACAGTTCTTTGCTTGGGGTGTTGCATTACAAAGGTACCGATGCATTATTTTAGGAACAAGGGTGGTCCGAACTAGCTCTAAGGTCTTTGCTGTGATCTCACTTTGCAGTTTAATTGTGCTCTTCATGATCTGGATGAAATCTTCAGACTGTGGTGGTCCTGTGGGCAAGCCTATGGCCTTGTCTCCTAATTATACTTTAAAAGGAATTGTGGTAAACTTAAGCCCTGATTTCTCATTAGCTTTTCCCACTTTAATCTAGAACCACCCATGACTTTCATGCAAACAAATGCATGGGGAAATTTTTCAATTTCCTTTTGAGAATTGGGATTCACTGGAGCTAACAGACAACTCAGGGATGAGGTTGTTCTGCTGAAGTGCTGTTGCTCTGACTGCTGGATGCATGAGGGCCTATCTCATTTTTGGGTCTTAGAATACTGCAGTGAAAAGTGTATCCTCAAAATGACAGGTCTCTAAAATATTAAAAGTCTTTACATGTTTGCTGCTGTCCTCAGCTCACCCAGCCAGCTGGCAGAGAAAAACTGATGGAAAATTTTAGACTCTCTCTCTCTCTCCCTTCACTAAGGAAGGATTTATATAAGTGCATATTGGCACATATTCATGTGTGAGCACATATACAAGAGGTTGCTGGAAAATACACTTGCTGTATTATTTGATTAAAAAAAAAAGCTCATGGGATTTTTAAATCTGTTTTTCTGTCTTTGTATGAGTATTCAAAATACCAGCTATTCACTGATGCAGTTAGGTGTTCATAAAGTTATCCTTCTGTATGGAACAGCACCTACCTCAAAAAGATCCAGTAACTTCTTTTTTTTTTTTTTTTTTAAAAAAAAAAAAGGGTGATTGAAGCAAGGGCTATAAATTACCTAGAAAAGCAGCTAGACTTTTTTTGCAGATATAAAATGGTCAATAAGACTGTATTATTCAGTACCATGCTCCATAGCTCTCACTAATTATGAAAGATAAGTGTTATGTTACTTGCAGTAGTGTGATTAGCCTGCACATTTAAAATGTTTTAAAGGAACTCATCTCATTTTCCAAAATGATGTTTATTAGATGCATAGGGTGATTAATCTAATTGTTTCTCATGACATATAGACTCCTAAATTAGTGATATCTGTAGTTGAATATAGCATGAAGTAGTGTTTGTTTTTCTGGGGGCTGGAGGGGGGAGGGGAATACAGAGCTAGGAATCCTAATGTGGAAATGAGTGTGGTGAATTTGGAAGGGAAAATGGAAAATTTCAGGAAATCCACGTGATACATGTGCTCAGAGCAGCATGAGGTATGACAGTGTAAAAGAGACACTGTGCAAGTACAGGACAGATGTGAATTGGAGACAGATGGAGCTGTGGCAGTGAGAACAAAGGAAAGTATCTAATTCAATCTGAGATTAGAGAAGCATGGAGGAGGGAAAAAATAGTTCAAAGTTTACAAAGGCAGCACCAAAAATCCTGCCTTGCATGACTATTTAAAGAAGTGGAGTTGCATTAATATCAGCAGTAAAAATAAAGAGAAGATGTATAAAGCTCTTGACTAGATCTCATGTAATAAATTGAGAAAAGCTGTCTGAGGATAGAATGTCATATTCTTACAGATAGAAACTTCAAAGTCTATCACATCATAAATACCTCCTTGTTTTTAGTAACTATTTCCTATAAATTTTAATTTTAAAGTGTACCTCCCATTGCTGTGTATTGATAATAAAATGGCAAGTTTTTTCCTTTTTAAAGGATGCTGGGGGAAAAAAAATCCTAGATACATACACCTATTTCACTGTTACTCATGGTTCTTTCTCTTGTGACAGCCTGTCTAAAGAATAGACTCATTCTCATGGCTTAGGATCTTTCTGTAAGTTTTAATATCTTTTCCTTGACATATCTTCTGGCAAATTTAAAGGGAAGCAAATTGGATGTAACAGAGATTGAGTTCTTTTTAAAACCTTTTAAATAATTAAGTCCCCTCTACATCTGTACTGTCCAAGAAAGCCTAATACTCTCTCTCAATTAACGAACCTTATAATCTCCCCATGTGCCAAGTATTCCTTCAAAAACCTTTCCTTAAACAGCCTTGGCAATAGATGTGTGTTCTTTCCTTAATTATATTTTTGTAGGTTACACCAGGTGAATGTAAATTCTTACAATTTAAGATTGTACAGTGAAAATTTTCTTCTTTTTCCTTAGAAACAATACTCCAAGAAATGTAATTTCTTATTTGTTTGTTTTGAAACTAGTAGAATTTCAATTTTAATTGCAGGATTTATCGTAATGGTAGGTAACAAATATGTTTAGTTGCTGACCATTGGAAGGGTTATTGGATGTCAGGGACAGAAAGTCAGTCAGCTATTTTAGTAGAAGCCACAGGAGACAACCTTCAATATATTTGAATTATGTATTTCAAATACTGCTTTTTCACATAAGGCATTATTGCAACATGAATCTTTTTTATTAAAATTAAAAAATTGAGTCTTTATAAAAACATAACATTTTTTTAAGACTGAAAAAATGTGAGCCTGCTTGAATAGGTGACAGCATTTATAGCAAGGAAGACAGATGTGATTCATGTATGAAAGCTGGCTGTGAAAACAGAGCTTTCTCCAAGGTCTTACAATAAGTGAGAGGGGCTTCTATGCAAGTCTTATAACATTAAAGGAAAACATTCAGCTGGAGAGAAGTCATTTATCAGGACATGACTCTCGTAATTCTGCTTTCCCCAAAGTACTAAGTTTCTGGTGAAAATGATCATGTTTAATTCTTTTCCAGGGGCTGCCATAGAAATAAGCCAGCAGTGTGCTGCACTTTTGTACTTAGTTCTGCATCATTATAAAATTATCTGTAGAACTATGTGATTTTTTTATTATTATTTCTGAATAAGTTGAACACAGAAATAGCATTGATGGACATTCTTCTGCTTTTATTATTTTTATTTTAGAACATGGATGGTATTTTTGTCTGTTGTGTGTCTTAGGCTTTCATCATAGGCTTAATAAAAAATAGTCAGTTCAGCTAGATTACCATAACTCTTAAGAAATTTCCAGTGCAGTGAGAGACTATCCTGTCCCAAGATCCTGTATATTCCCTGTATTTGGTCCTGTACTATGCAGAAAATATTGTACTCTGCAGCTTTCTTTCTGATAAATATATACCCCAGAAGACAATTAGCCATCGGGGAGGGCATGATCATCTTTGTAGATGGAAAGACATTAATAGGTGATAAACAATAGAGAACACTGAGGGGGAGGACAAAAATATGGGGATGGGGGGGAATGTAGAAAGGAGGCACCACTTTAATTAAGGCAGCAATTTTCAGATGGAGGGTGTGCACAGTTAGGACTAAGTAACCTGTGCTCAAGTACTTCAGAGCTGTGAAAGGAAAAAGAATTGCAAGTCAAAACAGATGGTTTTATGACTGCATGGACAGTGAATGTTCCTCCCTTCTTCAGAAAAGATGAGAAGGGCTACAGGCCAGTTGGTCTCACCTCTATCCCATTAAATGTTACAGGTTTGTGATGGACATGCTGACTATAAACAGCTAGTATGGATTTACCAAGAGAAGACTCTACGTGGCCAGTCTCTAAATACTTTCTGTGCTGCCATGACTGGCTCTAAGAACAAGATAAGAGTAGTGGATGTTGCATACCTTGACTTTTGCAAGACTTTTAATGTCATTTCTCTTGATATATTTGAAGCCAAACCGAGAAAGTATGGGTTGCAAGTGTGGACTACAAGATGGCTAAATAAAAATGAAGGATTGTCAGCCTCAAGAGTAGTATTCCGAACCTAACTGGTGGCCAGTTATGAGTAACATCTTTGAATTGTTGATACTGGGATGCAGTTCATTTTCAGCAACAGCCTGGATAAGGGGCTAGAGAACACTTCAGCAAGGTCACAGGTGGCTGTGAACCAGTATGACCAATGTGAAGGCATGAAGGGCTGCCCTTCAGTGTGACCTTGACAAGCAGCAGAAATCTCACAAAATTCACAATGTAAATATGTTTCTTCATGTAAGATTGAAATAACCAGTGCAGCAATTGGAAAAACAGCTTTGCAGAAAAGGACTTGATGGGTATGAATCCATAGTGCTCCTTCGGGAGTGATAGATAACTGAATACTGGGCTGAGTTGATGGAAGCAATTGTTTCCCTCTAGCAATGAAACTCATGAAACAGTATCTAGAAAATCATCTGTCCATTTCCTTGCAGTCCCCTCCAGTACAAAGCAGTTGTTGATGTACTGGTGCAAGTTCACTGGGGGATCACTGAGGTGACTGGAACTGGAACATACGAAGAAAGGCTGAGGGAACTCAGTTTGTTCAGCCAGAAAGAGAGAAGGTATTGGAAGATCACTTTGCTTTCTGCAGCTACTTAATGTGAAATTTTAGGTAAGATGGAGCCAGATTCCTCTCAGCAATGCATGATGCAAGTCCAAAACACATCACATGATGCAACAAGGGAAACTGCAACCTGTATATAAGGTCTAAAAAATATATTAAATATCTACCATGAGACTGGTTAAGTGCTGGAGTAGGACCCAGAGAGACTGTGAAATCTGAACACTTGAAGATTTTTGAAATGTTACCAGACAAGTTTCTGAGCAACACATTTGGACTTTAAAGTTGGCCTTGCTTTGAGCACAAGGCTGAATTAGATGCCTATGGATGTCTATTCCAAGTTAAAATTATTCTGTACTTCTGAGTCCTCTGAGTACAGTACTTTCAATAAGCACAAAAAATGGCTGCTCGTTGAGTTTTGTCTTGTCCATCCACTGCGTTTATCTCTCTGTTCAACAGGAAAAAAACATTAGAGGCAGGTAATCACTTCAGCACTTAATATGTATGCTGAACAACTTATTATCAGTAACTACATCATTAAATATGTAAAAAGCCTTGCTAATCACTGACCATTGTTAAAGATTCGTATAACCTAAATACTTCCTCAGAATTTTAACAACCTTGACTGTTCAATTAAAAAAAAAAGTAATGCATCAGAACACAGAAAATGATCAAGCGCAGAAAAGTACAATTGAAAACAGGCATTCTTACTTGCTTGGAAAAGTCACCTAATCAGTGGAATCATTGTGATGTCTGATCAGATCCTGAGGCATGTTCAACAGCTTCTGTATGCATGGAAATTTTGAATACAACATAATTGTTTCAGGACAGACATCTTGTCCTGAAATCAAAGTGTTTATGTAATAATTTTCTTTAAACACATTGGCTTGTGTTTCAGCCACACCATTTTGTGAAGGTACGGACACATGAACTTTGAGTTCTTGCTAGCAATCAGCCTACAGAAAGTTTTGCTGAAGCCTGTAGGGAAGTTCTTCAAGAAGCAACAAAAAAAAAAAAAAAAGAAAAAAAAAAAGATGTACATTTCTGTTGTGGTTTAACCTGGCCGGCAGCTAAACACCACACAGCTGTTCGCTCACTCTCCCCCCTCCCTCTCTGGGATGGGGGAGAGAAACAGGAAAGTGAAGCCTGTGGGTTGAGATAAAGACAGTTTATTAAGATAGAAAATAATAATAATAATGATAATAATAATAATAATGTACAAACAAGTGATGCACAATGCAATTGCTCACCACCCGCTGACCGATGCCCAGCCCAACCCCGAGAGCCGGCCCCCCACCCTGGCTAGCCACCCCTATATATTGTTCAGCATGACGTCAGATGGTATGGAATATCCCTTTGGCCAGTTTGGGTCAGCTGTCCTGGGGCTGTCCCCTCCCAGCTCTTGCTGCCCCCCCAGCCTGCCCGCTGGCAGGACAGAGCGAGGAACTGAAAAGTCCTTGGCTTAGTGTAAGCACTGCTCTGCAGCAATTAAAACATCAGCATGTTATCAACACTCCTAATCCAAAACATAGCACCCTACCAGCTACTAGGAGGAAAAATAACTCTGTCCTAACTGAAACCAGGACATATATCCACCCCTTATTTCATACCATTTATGTCATGCTTTGGTTACACTCTTTCCAATACATTCTACTTAATCACTATTTTCATCTATGGTAGTAATGACACACAGTATTATATAATAATTAACATAATACAACTCAACTCATAGGCTATTCTCACCCAGTATTAAATCCCCTTGAGGTACACAACGGACCTCCCCATTCTTTTGCATTACCCACCAAGTGCATCCAGGCCCTTGAGCAAAAACAATCCCACGGATGGGTTTGCCTTTTCCTGGGGCAGGAGTAGCCCAGACTGTTTTACCCAGCATGTTTCTTACATGCACTACAGGAACTTTATCCCCTTCTACTGTGCGTAGCAGGTTTGATTGGGCTGGTCCAGCTCGGTTGGCAGATCCCCTAGTATTGACTAACCAGGTGGCCTTTGCCAAATGTGTATCCCAATTTCTGAATGTCCCAGCACCCATTGCTTTCAGTGTAGTCTTTAACAGTCCATTGTATCGCTCAACTTTACCGGAGGCTGGTGCATGATAGGGGATGTGATACACCCACTCAATACCGTGTTCTTTGGCCCAAGTGTCTATAAGGTTGTTTTGGAAATGAGTCCCATTGTCTGACTCAATTCTTTCTGGGGTGCCATGACGTCATAGAACTTGTTTTTCAAGGCCCAGGATAGTATTTCGGGCGGTGGCATGGGGCACAGGATATGTTTCCAGCCATCCGGTGGTTGCTTCCACCATTGTAAGTACGTGGCGCTTGCCGTTGCGGGTTTGAGGGAGTGTGATGTAATCAATCTGCCAGGCCTCTCCATATTTATATTTCAGCCATCGTCCTCCATACCAAAGAGGCTTTGACCGTTTGGCTTGCTTGATTGCAGCACATGTTTCACAATCATGAATAACGTGTGCTATGGTGTCCATGGTCAGGTCCACCCCTCGATCACGAGCCCATCTGTATGTTGCATCTCTTCCTTGATGGCCTGAGGTATCATGGGCCCATCGGACTATGAATAATTCACCCTTATGTTGCCAGTCCAGGTCCACCTGAGCCACTTCAATCTTAGCAGCCTGATCCACCTGCTGGTTGTTTTGATATTCTTCAGTAGCCCGATTCTTGGGCACATGAGCATCTACGTGGCGTACCTTTACGACCAGGTTCTCTACCCAGGCAGCAATATCTTGCCACAATGCAGCAGCCCAGATGGGTTTGCCCCTGCGCTGCCAGTTGTTCTGTTTCCATTGCTGTAACCACCCCCACAGGGCATTTGCTACCATCCACGAATCAGTGTATAGGTAGAGAACTGGCCACTTTTCTCGTTCAGCAATATCTAAAGCCAGCTGGATGGCTTTCACTTCTGCAAATTGACTCGATTCACCTTCTCCCTCAGCAGCTTCTGCAACTTGCTGTGTAGGACTCCATACAGCAGCTTTCCATCTCCGATGCTTTCCCACAATGCGACAGGACCCATCGGTGAACAGGGCATATCTCCTCTCATTTTCTGGTAGCTCATTGTACAGTGGGGCTTCTTCAGCACGGATCACCTCCTCCTCTGATGACATCCCAAAGTATTTGCCTTCTGGCCAGTCCATAATCACTTCCAAGATTCCTGGACGACTGGGGTTTCCTATTCGAGCCCGCTGGGTAATCAGTGCAACCCACTTGCGCCATGTAGCATCAGTTGCATGATGTGTAGAGGGGACCCTTCCTTTGAACATCCAGCCCACTACTGGCAGTCGGGGTGCCAGAGGAGCTGTGCTTCAGTACCGACCACTTCTGAAGCAGATTGAACTCCTTCATATGCTGCCAATATCTCCTTTTCAGTTGGAGTGTAGCGGGCCTCAGATCCTCTGTATCCCCGACTCCAAAACCCTAGGGGTCGACCTCGAGTTTCCCCAGGTTCTTTCTGCCAGAGGCTCCAGGTGGGGCCATTCTCCCCGGCTGCGGTGTAGAGCACATTCTTTACATCTGGTCCTGTTCGGACTGGCCCCAGGGCTACTGCATGAACTATATCCTGCTTAATTTGTTCAAAGGCTTTTCGTTGCTCAGGGCCCCATTCAAAATCATTCTTCTTACGGGTTACTTGGTAGAGTGGGTTTACAATCAGACTGTAATTTGGAATGTGCATTCTCCAAAACCCCACGACACCTAAGAAAGTTTGTGTTTCCTTTTTGCTAGTTGGTGGAGACATAGCTGTTATTTTGTTGATCACATCCATTGGGATTTGATGACGTCCATCTTGCCATTTTATTCCTAAAAACTGGATCTCTCGTGCAGGTCCTTTAACTTTATTTTGTTTTATGGCAAACCCAGCCTTCAGAAGGATTTGAATTATTTTCTTCCCTTTCTCAAAAACTTCCTCTGCTGTGCCACCCCACACAATGATGTCATCGATGTACTGCAGGTGTTCAGGAGCTTCCCCCTGCTCCAGCGCAGACTGGATCAATCCATGGCAAATGGTAGGGCTATGTTTCCACCCCTGGGGCAGCCGATTCCACGTATATTGGACTCCCCTCCAAGTAAAGGCAAACTGTGGCCTGCACTCTGCTGCTAGAGAGATGGAGAAAAATGCATTAGCGATATCAATTGTGGCGTACCACTTGGCTGCCTTTGATTCCAGTTCGTACTGGAGTTCTAGCATGTCCGGCACTGCAGCGCTCAATGGGGGTGTGACTTCGTTCAAGCCACAATAGTCCACCGTTAGTCTCCACTCACCATTAGATTTTCGCACTGGCCATATGGGACTATTAAAAGGTGAATGAGTCTTCCTGATCACTCCTTGGCTCTCCAGTTGACGAATCAGCTCATGGATGGGAATCAGGGAGTCTCGGTTGGTGCGATATTGCCGCCGGTGCACAGTTGTAGTAGCGATTGGCACTTGTTGTTCTTCAACCCTCAGCAACCCCACAACAAAAGGGTCCTCCGAGAGACCAGGCAAGATAGACAACTGTTTAATGCCCTCTGTCTCTAAGGCAGCTATGCCAAAAGCCCAGCGGAACCCTTTTGGGTCCTTGAAATATCCTCTTCTAAGATAGTCTATGCCAAGGATGCACAGAGCATCCGGGCCAGTCACAATACAGTGTTTTTGCCACTCATTCCCAGTTAGACTCACTTCGGCCTCCAATACAGTCAACTGCTGGGATCCCTCCGTCAATCCATGAATACTGATGGGCTCTGGCCCTTCATAGTTTGATGGCATTAGAGTACATTGTGCACCAGTATCTACTAAAGCTTTATACTTCTGTGCGTCTGACGTGCCAGGCCATCGAATCCACACAGTCCAATAAACTCGATTGTCCCTTTCCTCCCCCTGGCTGGAGGCAGGGCCCCTCTAATCCTGGTCAGAATCTTCATTCCTGTGTTTAAGGGACTGCCTGTTGGAAGTTGGAGCAGCAAACTTTTCAGAGAACCCCTTTTTCCCACTTGCTTTCTTTTGCAACTCACGTACCCGTGCCTCTAGGGTCGCGGTGGATTTTCCATCCCATTTTCTCATGTCCTCTCCATGGTCACGTAGGTAAAACCACAGGATAGCACGAGGTGTGTATCCACCATATCGTCTTCCTTGCATGGATGAGCGCTTACCCCTAATAGCAGAGACATTGGTTTGTACAGGGGTGGAGGAAAGTACACTCTTTTTAAGTTGCTGGACCTCTTCAGAAAGTTTCTCCAAAGTATTGTCTTTTAGTTGGTGGACGCTTTCAGATAGTTTCTCCACAGCCGAGACGCAGGCCTGTAGGGAAGAGGAGAGACTTTCTTCGTACTGCCGGAGTTGTTTAACCACATCACCCACTGAGGGCTCGACATCCTCTTTCCAGGCCATTATTGCCAATGAGCTGGCATATGACGATGGTGCACTCCGTACAAACTTCTGCCACATGGGTCGTGTACACTTGACTTCATCTGGATCTACGGGTACTTGTCCATTGTCTGGGTCGGCATAAATCACCTCCCGTACGGCTAATTCCCTCAGGTACTGGATTCCCTTCTCCATAGCGGTCCACTTGCCTGGCAGACAAACGAGTTCTTCCTTGTAGGGATACCTTTCCCTTACACTGTACAGGATACGCCTCCAGAGGCTGTAGGATCGTACTCCTTCTCCAATTGCTTTGTCAATGCCTGCGTCTCTAGCAAGGGATCCCAGCCGATTGGCTTCCCTGCCGTCTATACCCACATAATTGGCTCCGGTATCCCAGCACTGGAGCAGCCAGGTGACAACCTGCTCACCTATGCAGCGACCAAAATCTTTTCGCATATCTTGTAGCTCACGCTGGTATAGGCTTCGGGAAACTAGTGTTGTTTTTTCAACATCCCCATCTTCATCGTCCTGCACCCCTGATGGCCCAGCCTCGTCTTCTCTGCGTTCTAAACGACCTGAGTCTTTATACCATTTTTTCACCTTGTCTACAGGGGCAGCTTGTACTGCTACAGGTCGTCTCTCTGACTCAGCCACAGAGTCTGCCACAGGGGTTGGAATACACTCTGCAGGGCCCACTTGCACTGCTACAGATCGTTTCTTTGGCCCAGCCGCAGGGTCTGCCACAGGGGTTGGAATACAGTGTGCAGTGCCAACTTGCATTGCTACAGATCATTTCTCTGGCCCAGCCACAGGAGCTGGAGCGGCTGCAGGGGCTGGAGCAGCTGCATGGGCTGGAGCGGCTGCAGGAGCAGGAGCTGGAGCGGCTGCGGAAGCAGGAGCTGGAGCGGCTACAGGAGCTGGAGCGGCTGCGGGAGCAGGAGCTGGAGCGGCTGCAGGAGCAGGAGCTGGAGCGGCTGCAGGAGCAGGAGCTGGAGTGGCTGCAGGAGCTGGAGCGGCTGCGGGACCAGTTGCTGGAGCGGCTGCAGGAGCTGGAGCTCTAGCAGAGATCTGCCTCAGGGCAGACCTTCGGATGAGATGCCTAAGTAGTTGTTTAACCTTAAACAAAACCTGAAGCGCATTCAAGAGACATAACAACAACAACACGCTGGTCTGCGTATCCCAAGGATATTCAACATCTTGGAGAGTTATCGTAACTAGCTCAGGGGATAAGAGGGTGCTGAAGGAGTGAGGGAGAGTGAACAAGTAGGGAAAAATATATTCCCCTGTCCCCTCCACAGACTGGCTCACTGATGAAAAAATGCAGCAGGTGTAATTGCTAATGGTTTCCGAGATATAGTTTCCAAAGTACAGAGTCGACAACAGTGTTGAGTACAAATACCAAGTTAAAGTTGTGGCCAGATACTTCATCGTCTCGTAAGCTATTATTACACCACACAGTACCATAATGATCTTAAACCAGGGCCCGGAAAAGTAAAACAGCACAACAGGGATCACATACAGAAAGTAACGTGCTATAAAATTCAGTGTGGAATACAGCCACAGCAGACCTGAGATTAAAGCAATCAACATTCTGATTAGCAACTATTAAGCAGCTCTAATACTTATACCAATTTTAGTTTAACATACTCTGGTCAGATCTGTTGTTATCTCAACCCTTCGTGCCCCACGTTGGGCGCCAAAAGGACTGTTGTGGTTTAACCCGGCCGGCAGCTAAACACCACACAGCCGTTCGCTCACTCTCCCACCTCCCTCTCTGGGATGGGGGAGAGAAACGGGAAAGTGAAGCCTGTGGATTGAGATAAAGACAGTTTATTAAGATAGAAAATAATAATAATAATAGTAATAATAGTAATAATAATAATAATAATATGTACAAACAAGTGATGCACAATGCAATTGCTCACCACCTGCTGACCGATGCCCAGCCCAACCCCGAGAGCCAGCCCCCCACCCTGGCTAGCCACCCCTATATATTGTTCAGCATGACGTCAGATGGTATGGAATATCCCTTTGGCCAGTTTGGGTCAGCTGTCCTGGGGCTGTCCCCTCCCAGCTCTTGCTGCCCCCCCAGCCTGCCCGCTGGCAGGACAGAGCGAGGAACTGAAAAGTCCTTGGCTTAGTATAAGCACTGCTCTGCAGCAATTAAAACACCAGCATGTTATCAACACTCTTCTCATCCTAATCCAAAACATAGCACTCTACCAGCTACTAGGAGGAAAAATAACTCTGTCCTAACTGAAACCAGGACAATTTCATATGTGTATATAAAGTTGCTTGTGTTCAGAGCTCAGAAAAGATTCTTAAGAACTAAAAGTAATGCCTTAAAGCCATCAAACTCAGGCATATCAGGTGGGGAAGTACATGAATGAATGTTTATTCTTCGTGCTGGATCACAGCAGTATTTAAGAGCCTCATAAGGGAATTTAATGGAGAACATCTGTTGGAACCCATAAGCTGTGGTTCAAATAGGGTGCTCTTGATAAATGCTGATATTGCTAGTCAATTGCTCTGGTACTGCTTCTCTAGATAACTTTTTGCTGAATTAGGATATACATTCATTTATGTCGTATTGAATCCTACCCTTGGTCTAAACTCTGGAAACAATTGTGGTATAATGGCTTGGATGGGATTTTTTGATCTACATTAAATATAGGACTGGTAACAAAGGAACCTTTTTATTTCTGTGAAGTCCTCTTTTCTATAATGGGTAGAGGAGATAATAGCAATACTACCCTTCTTATTTGTTGTGTTGGGTAAGCTTTTTTTTTTCCGTAATTGCCCTGTGTTCTTAACATTGAAGTTAGCAAAACTTTTGAAACTTTTAACAGTGGTTTCAGTGTATGTTTATTCTGTGAAACTCTGTTGATTCTCTAATATAAGCATTGATAGCTGTGGAATAAATAGATGCTGTGGTTCTAAGGACTGAGAATTTGGAATTGAAGGAATTCTAGGACAAGGAGTGTGCTTTTTATTGGAAAACAAACAAACAAAACATGCAAAATTGTAAGTGGCAGACAGTCACAAGTGGGGATTACTCACAAGGAAAAGATTTATGCATTTAACAGGATGATGAGAAGAAATAATTTTTATAATATGGAGATAGTAAGCTTGTAGCTGTGTTTTTTTGCAAAGAAATTATCAGAGCTTTTAAAAGAGATTTTCAAATATGGAAATGAAACTGGGTATTAGAGGACGTTATCATTTGGCATTAGGTCATGCCTTTGCCTCTAAAAAATCACATCTCAATAAGGTTTTAACTTTGTCGTATCTATCCTTTATTATGAATTCATCTAGCAAAGGCTAACACTGTACTCAGTTTTGTTTAATCAAAATGTTCCTCCTCAATATTGGAAGCATGAGTAGGTGCAGATAGGTGCTTCAGTATTCATTTCCAAATTGAAAAGTAAACTATCTCAATTTTCAGTGTGGAAGATCTGATAGGGAACATTTGTTATCTAAAAGAAAACAGTTCTTGGCTATCATGGCTAGATTGTTATAGAAAAGTATCATAACATGTAATGCAGAATTTTGTTAAATGCTAAAGCAGCTTAAGAATGCCACTGGATAGTTGGTTATAGTTGTTCTCCAATTAGAAGTTATTATTCTCCAGTTTTACATTGGCATTGGACCAAATTCCTTAGAAAACTTACTCATTTGATTCTTTAAAAATCATCTAATTTTCTCCATAACAGGAACGAAAGAAGACCCCAAGGGGCCTGAACTTACTCTTAGCTGCTATTTTTACCCTATTGGAGACTTCATGTGAGTGAAGTATGGTGTCGTGTACTGAGAATGAAATCTGTCAAACAGTTTGGAAAAATGGGCTAATTTAGCGATGTTAGATGAAACAACTCCTTTTGCTTTTTCCTCTGAGAGTAATAGCCTATATTTTCAGCACAATTGGCCTTTGGCAAATGTTGGTAACCTGGGAGGGTATTTTTGGAAGAGGAAGGAAATAAAAAAGGATTAAACCACAGGGAATTACAGGGGAGACTGAATGCTGAAGAGAACTATAGTGCTAAAGAAGAAATAACTTTACAGCAGGTTCCGGGGCTATAGATTTTTATTGGTCACATCCTCCTTATATGAGATCAAAATAGTTTTGTCAGACACAAGAATGCTTGCTTGGTCTTGCATATACACTCATTGCTAATATAGATTTAAAAGTATGTGTCTATACATAAGCATTCAAAGAATTTATTCAAATACACTGTAAGAATATACTCCAGCCTTCAAATGAACTGACTATGATGTTCTCTGTTCCATTTCTCTTCATATGTGCCTTTTAAAATTTGTTCAGGTAAAAATTTCTTAGTCATCTAAGCCCTGTGCATACAAAGTGGATGGGTACTTGTTCATTCACAGACACTTTTAACTGGCCACTAAGAACTGGAATATCTCAAGAAGTAAATGCATGTTGACTGCTGTTTCCAATCCACAGATTTGTAACATACACATGTGTGTATGCATATATGCATTTATATACTTACTTGCCACAGTGGATACTTTGAATAATGAATATGCTTAGAAAAATAGCTGCATGCTCTGCTGAACAGTAGATGTTCAGGTAGCTGGAAAAGGATGTTTTTATTTGTACAGTAAGTTACTTATTGTGAAATCTTTCCTCAACTTGCCAGTTAAACAGTAGTAAAAAGTGACTGCCAGACCACTTATTGCAATTATCTATACTAGAATTTTCATATAGTACACTGCACCTAGTAAGGGTAGGATTGGATTGAACGAGGCAAATTTTAGAAGTATTTCTAGAAACCAGTTTGACAGAAGTTAATATATTAGACACCAACTTTCACAACGGGGAAAAAAAAAAGGGGCAAAAACAACTTATGTATTTGTAGCCAGGTTTTAATCCTTTTTCAAGCTTTCCCAACAGACGTCTAAGAAACTCTTGCTACTCTTGTACCTTAAGCAGCAGACTTAAAATTATTTCTCTTTGAATAGATTCAACTGTGTAAGTATGAAATAGCAAACTTGAATCTTGACTTAGCTAAATGGACAAAGACTTGGGAGACTTCCTCCATTTTATGGACAGTTTCAATGTACTCTTTTTGTGATAAATTTATTTTCTGACAGAGAATTAGTGAAAGACTTCAACAGATGTCTCAAAATTTAGTTAACTATCTGTTTAAGTTAAGTCATTTTAAATGATCTACTGCTAAACTTGTCTTTGCGTAAAGAGAATCATACTAGGTGGGTAGACCACTTCCACCCATGTGCATTCTAATGAACTCCTTGTACTCCTGTCTAGATAGTGCTTGATCTTGTGCTTTTGTTTCTTTGTCCAGAATTTATGTTTTAAACATCATATGGTGTAAGGGCCCTGGATAAGTAGTGCAGGTGTCGTATGAAACTTGATTCATCTTATTTCGACAGTTTGAGTTTCATTGTCAGACTTCAGTGTTGCAACTGGTGATACTTTGTATACCCGTATTTAAGTTTGCCATCACAGGGTAGTGATGTGAATCTTGTGTTGGCCACTTTCTAGTTGAATTTTACTGGATAAATGCATCTTAAAGGAATTTTTTACTACTTTAACTGGTATCATATTCATAAATATGTAGTTCTGCTAGTGGTGAAATCTGTCCCTATATTGGTTATGGTATTCTAACCAACCAAGAGTTAATCCATTGCACTGTCTTTTTGTAAATCATATATATATATATATATTTTCTCTTGAAAAGGGCATTATCTTTGCTGTATTATCCCTTGATTGATAAATCAATCATAAAACAGAAGTCACAGATTTATATAATTTAGTTTATTTCTTACTGAGTTCATATAAGAGCATACGTGGTATAGAACCTGAACAGAATCTGGAGACAGAGGAAATACAAGAGCAAATTAAGACAAAAGAATTGTATTTCTGTGGAGTGTGCAACTAGATTGTCTTGAATTTTGTGTGGACTTCTGGCATAATTCAGTGCTGTGTATATTCTTCTGATCTTCAAAAATATAATCTGACTTAGTAACCCTATTCATATTTGAACAGAATATTAATAAAGAATTCTGCTTTCAGTTTTATCAGCGTGACTCTAAAATAACTCTTGATTTCTTACAGTATTTGTCCAAGAGACCAGTTGTATGAATATTTGAAGGTACTTCATGGTGTACTGCCTGAACTTTTCAAAAGAACTGATTTGTAAGATTAGATTTTTGTTTCCATCTCAATTGTTATTAACTGTTATTAACTACACTGAAGTTTTTATGAACAGCAATTAGATCGGAACCATAATGGCTCTTTCCAGTTCCATACAGTGACTGTGGCTGAATTTGGAAATCAGCCAGTCTGCAGGATGATGGCTTAGTGACATATTTACTAAGATGCTCTCCTGCCTTTCTGCAGAAATGAGGTACGGGAATTGACTGATGCCAGGTAAACTTGGATCCTTATGAGATTACTTTCATGCTAGCATTAAGTTCTTAGCCTTTTGAAGGGTAGGAAGAGTCTTACATAAAACCAGTGTGGGAGACACCTTTTTTACAGAATCACAGAACAGTCTAGGTTGGAAGAGACCTCCAAGATCATCGAGTCCAACTTCTGACCTAACACTAACAAGTCCTCCACTAAACCATATCGCTAAGCTCTACATCTAGACGTCTTTTAAAGACCTCCAGGGATGGTGACTCAACCACTTCCCTGGGCAGCCTATTCCAGTGACTAACAACCCTTGCAGTAAAGAAGTTCTTCCTAATATCCAACCTAAACCTCCCCCGGCACAATTTTAGCCCATTCCCCCTCATCCTGTCACCAGGCACGTGGGAGAATAGACCAACCCCCTCCTCACTACAGCCTCCTTTAAGGTACCTGTAGAGTGCAATAAGGTTGCCCCTGAGCCTCCTCTTCTCCAGACAGATCAATCCCAGCTCCCTCAGCCTCTCCTCATAAGACTTGTTCTCCAGACTCCTCACCAGCCTCATTGCCCTTCTCTGGACTCGCTCAAGCACCTCCATGTCCTTCTTGTAGTAAGGGGCCCAAAACCGAACACAGCGCTCAAGGTGTGGCCTCACCAGAGCCAAGTACAGGGGGACATTCACTTTCCTGGACCTGCTGGCCATAATGCTTTTAGCCTTCTTGGCGACCTGAGCGCACTGCTGGCTCATATTTAGCTGACTATCAACCAGTACTGCCAGGTCCTTCTCTGACAGGCAACTTTCTAACCACACATCTCCCATCCTGTAGCTCTGTTTGGGGTTGTTGTGCCCCTGGTGCAGGACCTGGCACTTGGCCTTGTTGAACTTCATACAGTTGGCCTCGGCCCATCGGTCCAGCCTATCAAGATCTTCCTGCAGAGCCTTCCTACCCTCCAGGAGCTTGACACACGCACCTAACTTGGTGTCGTCTGCAAACTTACTGAGGGTGCACTCAATGCCCTCATCCAGACCATTAATAAAGATATTAAGGAGAATTAGCCCCAGTACTGAGCCCTGGGGGACTCCACTAGTGACCGGCCTCCAACTGGATTTGACTCCATTCACCACGACTCTTTGGGCCCAGCTACCCAGTCAGTTTCTAACCCAATGAAGCATACGCCAGTCCAAGCCATGAGCAGCTAGTTTCTAGAGGAGAATGCTGTGGGAAACAGTGTCAAAAGCCTTGCTGAAGTCAAGGTAGACCACATCCACAGCCTTTCCCTCATCCACTGAGCGTGTCACCTTGTCACAGAAGGAGATGAGTTTCGTCTAGCAGGACCTGCCCTTCCTAAACCCATGCTGACTGGGCCTGATCGCCTGCTTGCCCTGCAAGTGTCACATGATGATGCTCAAAATAGTCTGCTCCATGAGCTTTCCTGACACTAAGGTCAAACTAACAGGCCTATAGTTCCCTGGGTCTGCCCTCCGGCGCTTCTTCTAGATGGGTGTCACGTTTTTATTTTTCATTCATTCATTATCAGTAGCAAGATGTTCTCCCTCATTAGATGAGAGCACCTGAGTGTATCCAAGTGTGTAAGCTGTCCCTGGAGTTCCACTGACTAATTTTTCATCTTGATTTACTAGTAGGTTTTAGGCCTTTTTGCTTAAGCTTGCTTATTCTGCAAAGTTCAGTTACAGAATTAGGGCTGAAAAACTACAGGAGAAGAGCTACAAACAAATGTCTTTGTGGAGTCAGGTCCATTTGCCCTGTATGTATTACATTAACACAACTGGAAATAGACCTGCATAGCAGCCTAGTGCTTGGCTGCTCTAAGAACCACCACTTTTTTGGTACATTCACTGTGTATTGTCTTTAGCCTCCACCAAAATTTACAACTTAAATGACTGATTTTGGAGTCAATGTTTTATGATTTAGGGAATATGTTTTAGACTACAGATTAACAAGCAGCATGCCCTCAAAAAATATGCTTTTTTTTAGGTAAGATATGCTTTCTTAGGTTATTCTGTAGCACCTGCACAAGTGGCCACTTGTTTTCTCTTTAGATCAAAGACATCTTTTTCAATGTAAACATTAAATATCTAATGATTAAGAAATTCATAGACTAGGCAAGCTGGAAAACTAGGTATGAACTGAATTTTTGCTGTTGTTTGTCTTCCAGATTTTAAAGTGAGACAGGACTGTCATGACTTAAACTAGGCTACTCTGTTTAGTGAATAGAGGCACAGTTATTTTCATTAAGAAATAATGATGTTAATTATCATTAGTGCAGAGCTGGCTTTCAGTAAAAAATCCTAGTGAGGTGAAGTGATATTTGTGTATGATCTTCACCAAACTCTGCTGACAGTCACCTACTATTGCTAGCTATTAAAATAAATTCAAAATAATGATAAATAAGTTGTAAGATTTTTGATGTGTTCTTGCCATCTGTCACAATTATTTGTTGAACAGAAATGCACTGATCCCTGATCTGGACTCTATGCTACTACCTGAGCCTGATTTTAAAACAGGATGATAGCATAGCAAACTTTCTCCTGATTAGCAGAAGAAATTTGTATCCTCCAAATAGCCATTAAACTGGGTTTGTTTTTTTTCCCACTTATTAGAGGCTGTCATAGTAGTTAACTTCCCAGGGCTTTGCCTGAGGCTGAAGTAGTTTCTAACAATCCATCATTAACTTCTATGACAACCACAGGTAGGCTGCGATTGTTGGAATCAGTCATGACATTCTATAGGCCACCTACTGTCATTCTAAAAAATGCAGTTACACCAGATTTTGCACCATTGCTAAGTGATGGGGTATGACAATGAATGTGGAACTAGTTTATTTTATATATTCTTCAAGGCAATTCTATTCTGTATTTGTTCAAGCCCTTATTTAATGTCTTAAAAGTCTAATAGTGGAATCACCCATTCTTCATTATCAATGTCACATTGTCTTGCACACATCATAAGTGTTCCCTTTTCTGCCTGCAGCCACGTGCAAGTCACTAGAGGGGAGTCATAACCTGCAAACAAACTTGATCAACTCAAAGCAATCATAATGCACAGGGTGAATTGTTGATCTCCTACTGAGAAGGAAATACAGATATACAGCTTTAGTTACTCATATTTCAACTTCATTTTTAGGCATATGCTGCTAATAACACAACTCATATGCATTGCTCTAGCTGCTAGTAACTTCAGCGCTGACTGTGTCATATGTTGTAACCAGGACAGCATTAGAACCTCATGACTAGGAACTCCCTCTCTTCTCTGGAATCAGTTCACAAGAAAACTCCAGTGCCCTCCTTACAAACCCTCCATACAAAGCCCAGACACAACACATCTGGTAATCTAGATGTTTGTATTATCAACAGATAACCCTCTCCAATGAGGTAAAGCATACCATGTCATATGAAAAGTGTAGATCTGATGTCAGCCATTTTGAATGGGAATCTTGTCTAAGCAGAATGTTTGTGTACAGTTGAAGAAAATTTTTTGAATTTCTGAGAATGTATGCTGATATTTCAACATTTTATTTTAGGTTGAGAATTTCCTAGGGGCAGAACACTTTCTACTTCTGTTTCTGTATTTATTCATGATTGATAGGAAGATGATGCCTTTCTACTCTGCTAGGATGCAAAACTTGTAGTTATTGTTTGGGCCAGTCATGTATGCCGAACAGAAAATAGTTGAATGATAAAGAAATATGGTAAACTGAAGGACTTGGCTTGCAACCAGTACTTTTGTTTATGGATCTCAAGATAACTAGCTTTTTCTACACAGCATAACAGTCTTGCCTTATGTTAGCTTGTAACTGATAATCACTCACGTCTACTCCATCCCTTCTGCAAAACTGTTACTTGGCCACTTTTCCTGTCTCTTGTATGCAGTTTGATTACTTCTTAAAACAATTATCTTTACTGATTAGTATATTGTATTTTTATATATCATCTCTATCTTATCATTACTTTTGAACTGTGACCATGTTTCAAACATGCTAAAATCTCTGCCACGCTGCTGTTATTTACATGTTGTGAATAAGCTTCCTTACTGCATCATGGAAGTCATTAATGGCAATCTTCAAATCAAGGCTAGTATCTTGTGGAGTTCATCTTGTTATATTTGCTAGTTTAATGGCGAGCCACCAGTAAGTATTCAAAGCATGGTTTTGTGTTGTATGACATTTTTAACAGGCTCATTTAATCATTTTTTTAGCCACACAATATGGAAATGTCATGTGAGAATGTCAAAAATCCTGCTAATGGCCAGTTAATGATTGCTGGTTCTCCCTATTTGTCCTATATTCAGATATGTTTCTATCTATATAAGTATATACATAATAAGATGGTATTACACATTTGTAAAGAAATAGCATAAAACAGGGAAAGTAGTATTCCAAGGGGAATTCTGGAATTGCTTTGTGGATGGGAAAGCAGATCTGAGACCCTACTAGAAGTGCTGTTTTGTTTTTTCAAGAAGTAAAGGGACCCAATTCAAGTTCACGCGTCCTGCTGTGTGAAGGGAAGGCAGCAATGTGATAAATAATAGCAGTGCTACTTCCATGAAGGAGATCTTTCTGTCTAGTTTTCTCTGTGTTTGGAACTCCTGATCAAATAAGGAACTCCTGATCAAATAAGATTGCTTTAGAATCCTTTTAATAAGTTATGGGTTAGATTTAGGAACAATACCTTTTTCAATTAGTGGAGCTAAAGATAAGTAACCTACACAGAAAAATTTTAAAAGCTCTGCTTTTTAAGCTTGGAACAGTTTTAATGAAATATATAAGTGTTTTTTTTATAAATAAAAATATATAAAATAAGTGAAGAAAGATCGAGTATGATGCGATAAGAAACTTTTCACCTTTGTACCTTTAGAAATAGTACCACTTTCACTCTGCATGTAATGTCATGGGCTTTAAGCTGTGCTGGATAGATGTGGTCCTATATGCATAGCTATGCAGAAGTGCTCCAGGGAGGGGACATCTAGCCATGCTTGCTGTCTGCTTGTGGCTGCTGACAAAAGCAGGGGCTGCTTCTTGGCTTCTCCGAGTACTCCAAGGGACCCCCACCCAAATGTTTATAAACTTGCTACAAATGCGTTTATTTGCCATCCGCCTGCATCCTGAAGTCTGCTTTTGGTCTAGGTTGCCCCTACTGATCACCTCTGTATTTGCAGAGATTTATATATACAGCTAGACAGGAGAGATTTCTTGAGTCCTTTTGCAAGGACAAATGGGACTCGAAGTTTGTGCTCCACGGTGACACAAGCACCAAGCCCCTGCTTCAAAGGATGTCTTAATGAATGTTGGAGAGGTGGAACTGTAACCAGAGAAATATGCCTTCTCAGAGGGATCTAAATGCAGGCAACATCTCCACAGCGATTCCTCCCTCACTTGAATTTCTGTTTGAGATGCGCTGCAGTTTTTACAGCTTTCTGTTGAATATGATGCTAAAGAACATATAAAAAGAAAAAAAAGGGGAAAAGTCTATAAAATTCCTATGATATTTTTATGAAATATAGTGACATTATTTGCAATATATAACTATAGTTATGAATCCTATTATGCTTAGCAGATTTAATTCAAGAAATACTTAACCAGGCCCCAAATGTTTGAGCTTTTCTAATCTAGTACTTCTGGAAGCATGAATACTACCATGCCCTTTCAAACTGAATGTCATAGCAGGGAATCTGTTCATTAATCGATATCTAGTTGGGAGAGATTATTCCAAAAGTGCAAAATTACTTTTATAACAACTGTGATTGAGATAAGAATACTCTTGCTTATGTGGCATTATTCAATTTTAAAAATTAAATACGAGAATTAGAAAACTTACACCTTGCTAAATGCAGAATAGTATTTTGCTACTGTTGTGAAGTGCTCTGGCAAAGGCAGCAACATGAGCTGCCATGTAGCAGTGGTACTACTCTGTAGGAAATGTAAATACTGCTCTATTATCTTGCTTCATGCAACATACAGCAGAGTAATAAGGTTTGTTTGTAAGGTACTTTTTACACAGAGCCAATTTTCCCCATTTGATATAGATGGGAATGTAATCTGGTAGAAATAATTTGGCTGTACCAGATGATAGGTGACGGTGTGTGGGGAGGGGTTTCCTCAGAGCGCATTGAGAAGGCAATGGATGGTCCTGCTGTTTGTCTCCACTTACCCCCTTTCTGAAGAGGAGTTGTCCATAGAGGGAGGGAGGTAATGTTTAAAGGGAATGTTGGGAATTAATTCTGTTGGCCTGTGGCTCTTGGCCCATTGCTAATTGCAAATTGTGCTGTTTCTGACTCGCAGACTCTCTGGTGTTGAGTGTGCTTTGTCTAAATATAGATTTTTTTTAAGTATAGTTTCTTTCCATACTAAAGCAAAAATCAATTCTGAGTCCTTAACACTTCTTTCAAAATAGAATTGAGCTACAATTTCCCGCTTCACAATTTGCTAAGAAGTTGCAAAGTTGCAGAGGGACTTTTATTCGGTAGGAACTAGCCTTTATATGATGCTTCAGAGACTTTTTTTTTTTTTTCCTTTGATCCACGTCTGCATTCCCCAGACTCATCCACAAGAGGGACATAGTTCTAAACAAATATACAGCTCATGGTTATTTTTGAATATGCACATTTCTTACCCTTCTTAATTTGAATGATTCTCTTGGAATGCCTTGGGACAACCTCAAAACTGTTCAGGCTTTCACTGAGAAAACACTTTAACAGACAGAAAAATACACTATTTTTTCTTTAGGGGTCTTTCTTTTTTGTTCATAGATGAAGATGATGTGAGGCCTGGGGGGGAAATACTATGCTCACCTTAGTGTCATTAATGACTTTGTATGAGTCATAGATGTGCTGAAGAGATCATTTATTATCCTTCTTGTTAAAGGAAAGTCTTTCAGCCTTGAGAATGACTTGACCTTTCTCCATTTGCTTCTGACACTGCTTCTGCTATCTGGTAATTAATATAGAGGCTGTAGTAACGAGCATTCCCCCCTCTCTGTCTATCTTTTCATAGCAATTAGTTTTGCGTGAAACAATCATAACCAAACAATATATGGGTTTATTTAACAATACGGCTTGACTTGAGTACTATAGACATAGTGCCATTGTTTTACAGCTTTCACTTTGCATTACTAATATGTTATAGGGCTCCTAGAAAAATTAGACTTGAAATTTCTAATATACTATGCCTGAATTCACTGTGGATTCCATGATTTCTTCTGGTATTAAAAGTCAATCCAGTGTGCAAACAGATGCTCCTGAAAGTGGAAGGAAGGCCAGCTCAGAATTATATCCTCTTTTATGACTAATTTTGAGTGGGAGTTGGACCCTTCACTTCCCATTGTCTGGCTATACTTGAATCTTTGAGAGAGGTTTTGATACTTAGTTGAGCAGAATTACCTTGACTACTGACTAAAGAAAGGAATCTCTCACTGTGGCCCATTTGTTCAGCCACCAGCATGCTTTGACTTCTCTTGTATAACATTAATACCAAATAACTTTATATGCTCACTATTGAAAGTGCAATCCTGCTTATAGATATCAAATATCAGAAATCAAAGAGCAAGACATCTTTTCTCTTTTCACCTAGCTGTAGATATTATATTGATGAACACTGTTTTCCAGAATAAATTGCTGAGTTTACCTAAAATAAACCCCAAACCCACTCAGATGACTCAGACATCAAATCCACTAGAGACCAAATTAGATTTTCATAAATAATGTCCTTCATATTTCTTTATTTCTCAGCATCTTATTTGAAATTGTTCTTGAGTGACTTTTTTATTCTAGATATTTTAAGCTTGCTTTTTTTTTTTTTTTAGCTCATTTTCTACTTAAAATCCCAAATGTTTTAAATACAGACTTTTCCATTATCCTCAGCAGGGAAATGATGGTATTTAGAGTTTTCTAGCAATGTGAAATTTTATGAGATTATCCAGCCCAACACTTAAGTTCTGGAAGTACCAAGTGTGTTTAGAATTGACACCACTCCGGCAAAGGTTTGTTAAACCTATCCCCAAAATCCCTAAGTGTAAAAATCCACAGAGCCCTGAGCATCTTTTTTAATCCTTTGTAATCCTTACAGTTAAAAGGCTTCTCCCAGTAGCTAGCCTAAACTTTATCTGCTTGAAATTTAGCTAATCTTTTCTTGTCCTGTTTCCCCACTAGACATGGTAATGACTGGTTACCATGCTCTCCAAAGCAACCTTTTGCATTGTCATTGACTCTCTTCTGCTGTGATTCTCTTTAGTTTTTTTTCCTTAGATGTCATTTTTCATGTAGCTCCCCTCTGCTCTTTTATTTGGCTTCATCCTTCTCAAATCAGAATGCAGTGTTGCAACTGAAGTCTCAACAGTACTGAACAGAATAAATAATTACCATCCTTATCTTGCATTGGGTGCTTATGTTAATACATCTCCAAGTGGTATCTGCCTTTATGTATCATCCTAGAAATGAGTCAATGGTCTGTGATGTAACACTCCAAATCTTTTTCTTCACAACAGTTGCCTACACTGGTTTCTCAGTTTTACACTTGATTTCACCTTAATAAATTCAGCACTTTGCATTTTCTGTACTGTTTTTTTTTTTTTTTTTTTCTTGTTCCTGACCCTTGATTTTTTCTTTTTCAAAGTAATTGAAAAACAGCTTGGTGGTATCAGTATATTATGTGTATGTTTACAGTCTATGATCTAAGTTCTTGATGAAAGTAATTAAGAAATGGACTTCTGCAGGGTCTGAGCTGAAATCATAGAATGAGAGAATGGATTGGGTTGGAAGGGACCTTAAAGATTGCCTTCTTCCAACTCCCGTGCCATGGGCAGGGACACCAGGGCTTGAACACAGCCAGTGAGGGGGCTTGTTTCAGTGCCTCAGCACCCTCACAGTGAAGAATTTCATCTAATACCTAATCTACATCTACTCTCTTTTAGTTTAAAACCCTTACTTTCTTGTAGGCCGCCCTTTAGATACTGGAAGGCCACAATGCAATCTCCCCAAAGGCTTCTCTTCTCCAGGCTGAATAACCCCAACTCTCTCAGCCTCTCTTCATAGAGGTGCTCCAGCCCTCTGATCATCCTTGTGGTGCTCCTCTGGACCTGCTCCAACAGTTCTGTGTCCTCCTTGTGCTGTGGCCACAGAGCTGAATGCAACACTCCAGGTGGGGCTTCATGAGGGCAGAACAGAGGGGGAGAATCACCTCTGGACTGCTGGCCACACTTCTTTGGATACAACTGGTTTTCTGGGCTGCAACTGCCTGTTGCCAGCTCATGTTAAGGTTTTTGTACATCAGTACTCTCAAGCCTTTCTAGTCAGGGCTGCTCTCTCTCCACTAGTTGCCCAGACTGTGTTCATGTTTGAGACTGCCCCCAACCCAAGTGCAAGGCTTTGCTCTTGGCCTTGTTGAACTGAATGCTGTTACATCCCCCCAGTGTGTCAACACACCACTCACCTCTCTCAGCTTGACACAGAACTACTGACAAATCTGTTTTAATTTGGGCCCTTTATTATTGGCAATACGTGCTTTTCAGCATAAACCATTTCAAGCTGGCAGTGAAAAATCTTGTTTGTCATTAGTGACACCTGGTGTAATCTTTCAAGATGGTATTTTCTATGAAGGTATCTTTTATAGCTCAACAGATGACTCAATCAACGTTTTCATCATTAATTGGCTTGCTTTATTTTGAAAAGGTGTCGCTGGCAATCTGAAGGCAATGAACCAGCCTAGATGTTCCTCAAGGGACTGACTGTATGTTTGCCACCTGTCTAGGCAAAGTGGAGCTTTGGCTTATCCAAATGCGTTTCCTTTTCCGATGTTCTAAAGAGACTTCTAGCACTTCTGTCATCCCAGCTTGGTGCAAAGGGGTAGTTATTGCACAAAGGACATGAGGACATGTGTGCCAGCTCGGGCAATATGCCCCTCTGACACATTTTTCTACTTTCAGTAGTGGTCAATTGCAGGTGCCTGAGGAAAAGTAAATGAACAAAGCAACATACTGTAATGATTGCTCCTATTCACCTCTATTCCCCAAGTGATCTCCTACCTTCCAATGATTTGGGGTCTCTAAGGGCTTTCTTAAGCAGAGGTAGTATATGTGTATAGAAATCTACCCCTATTTTTGTGCAGCTGATTTTCTTGGTTGAAATACACAGTCCCACATTTATCTGGATTATCCTTGCTTGTTTTGCTTCAGTCTTTGCTGGACTGATCAGAACAAAAGGGAGGATGCAGAAGCCTAATGTTTCCAAAGTAGACAATGTCAAAAATCATCTGTCCCTGTGAATCTTTGTTCTGTTTTTGCAGTCTCAAACTATGCTTATTGGTCTGGCCCAGTTTGTTTCATCAGAGTGCAGGGACAGCGATGTTGATGAGGAAAACATGAAATATTTTCCCCCGAATAAGTTAGCTGAACCAGTAATTACACTCCCTTTCATCAAAATGTATCTGAACACTGTCATTGTAAATCCAGATTCATTGTCAAATGATTTCTTTGTTATCTGTTGCTGCTTTCCTCCCACCTTCTAGCAACAGCTGCAAAGGGGCTATTTCTTATTGGATTAATTTTAGACACTTCTTTGAACTTTTTTCCTCAGTTCTAGACCTTTTTTTAATAGAATGTGTCACGTATTTAATGCTGAACTGAGCATGCAAGTCTGGGATAGCTGTGAAGAACTTTTTTTTTTTTTTTTTTTTTTTTTTTTTAGTAAAAGTGTTAGGGAATTAGCAGTGAGACAGGGTGGCATAGACAGCAGGCTGTCTTTTAGCGTAGCTATATGCTCTCTCTGACTAACCTAGTCTAAACTAAACCCCAACATCTTTGCAGTTATCCCTTTGGTTGAAGGTGTTTGCCTTTTTTTTTTAAAAAAAAAAAAAAATCCCTGCAGGTTTGTAGCTCATAAACATATCCTAGCTAAAGTTCATAATAAGGACCTGGTATAAAGCTCCCCATGTTGACTTCAAAATTACTTTCAGGTTACTGAATCTAATCACTTTTTTTTGCTTGTAAATTTTCTGCTGAACTAGCTAACAGGCCCTCTGAGGGGTCAGAAGTGGTAGAGCCAGAGCAAAAGAATGGGAAGCAAAGCGAAGCGTGATGGGGATGATGGAGAGAACGGGAGGGAGCTGCTGGTTCCCTACCTAGCTGTGGTAGCAATAACACCAAAGTGGCTTTGCAATCTTGTCAAGCTGCACCATAAAATATGCTGATTTACATGTTAGTTCTCACAGTCTTTGGAAATCATGATCTTCCAGGGAGTATTAAACCACAGTGAACTTTAAGCCAATTTACTTCTGAATGAGAACATTCCCATAGGTACTTAATGTGCTTTAACTTCTGCATGATAATATCACGCCTTTAAACTCATAACTGCTCAGCGCTCCCCCATGTAGAACTCTCCCAGCTATGTTATTGTTTTCATTATTTCAAATTAAAAAATAGAGGGGGGATCTGCACAACCCAAATGTAGCTAGCAATTGTTTTTAAAACCTGTAGTGCTTACCAAATCTTATCTTCCCCAGTGCCTAGGCACTAAGCTGAGTCTTAAGGTAGCAGTGGCAGATCACTGCCATCACGCTTTCAAACGTAGGCTTCTGCTCAGCACAGGCATGCATTACAATAGTTTAAAATAACGTGGGTTATTTTGCCTTGATGCCACACACCCTCTTTAAGGAGAGCATTCCAAGGCAAGCTAATCTCCAGATAACATGACAACAGCACTCAAAAGGCAGCGCTCACCAGAGGTGTAGAATTATGCTCTTCCTCTGCTTCTCTGCGGCATGCCCGACTGCACGGAGGTAGAGGTGGTGACAGCAGTACTGAACCATGGTGACAGATTTGACAGGTGCAGAAGCAAGAAGCTTAAGCTCGGAGACAATGCCTGTGTCCTGGCCATCTGGGAGGCAGCTCCTTTTCCTTGGCTTGGTGGCTGGACACTGCCACTCCAACTGCTGGGGCACGGCCTGCTGGCCTCCAGGGTGCGCAGGCTCTTTGCCTGCTGTTCAGTTGTGTATATCTGCTCCCTACCATATGGCTGCATTAAAAAGAGACAGAGAGGAGGAAAAGCTGTAAAGCAACTGTAAAAATTCTGCTCAATGCTATTCCATGGTGAGAGAGCTGCTGGCTCACCCTCCCGTTTCCCCAAGTCATTACAGTTATGGGTTTAAATGGGTACACCTGCATTCATTCAGCCCCTATCATTTCCCCACTGAGTTGTGAGAAGCCGAGAGGCACTTCTCTGCCTGATGCTCTAAAATCCTGTTTAATTCAGGGTGCTCAGATGAAGGTGCAGTTGTATTTTTTTTTTTTTTTTCCACTCCCTCTGCTGTTGGGAACAGGAGGCTAGGGGTGGAATTGAGTGAGACAGGATTTGCTTTTGATGGAGATATTTTGGAAAAGTTGCCAAGCTTGCTGTACTGATCTGGTGAGGAAATAGGGACTCTTCTCTCCTCTGGAAGTGGTTAATTCCATCCCACCACAATAGGAGAGAATCACGTAGTAGCAGCAACAACAATAGAAAAAGGATATTTTGCAATATAATAATTGTCTGTATTGCTGAAGAAGAACAAATGCTTTCCAGGCTCCCCATGGAACTAATAAAGAAAGGCAGGTTGAGGAGCCTGGGATAATTATTTAGTCATCTTAAATATTCATGAGCTACAGAATGTGCTACATACAATTTAAGAGGGACTTGACAATTGCAGCATACATCATCTTGTTTCACATGAGCTAAAAATTCTTAAACTTTCTCCTTTAAAATAAAAGCATTAATCCTAAATATGTCTTAAACTAAGAGCAAAGCTGTAAACTGTAAGAGAAAGGAAAAGAAGCATTCCAAAGGCACACGTTGGGGAAATCAGTGCTGGAATAAAGGACTTTATAAGACTATTTTAGCTGAGGTCTCTAGGAATGGTGATGATGGTAGGGGGTGTTCTTGATATTAAACACTTTGCCACTGTTTTCACTGTTTTGGTCTGTTTAGTAGGTTGGAAAAGAGACATTTTCCAGCTTTGGTGATTATAAAATCGTTGCTGCAAATCCAAGGACTGGTTAGGGTGGGCTGAACTCTCCCCATTCCCTCTCATTACTGCACTCTGGGGCCAGAAATCCAGAACATAGAGCCTTCTCTCACTTTTGCACATAGGATTCTCTGTTCCATGTGTGACTCACTGTTGCATAGTCAGCAGTGAATATTTTGGGAAAGTTGGATGAGAATTTTGTGTTGAGGGATTGAATTGTTGGCTACTGAATTCAGAAAAAGTTCAACAAATTTTTTCTAGAAAATACATTGGTATATTTTGTGCAACAAACTGAGGTAAGTACTTACACAGACGTTCTGAATTTGAGATGTTGTCATTTCTATCTGCATATGAATATCCAAAATAGCAGCAGTATTAAAACTTCACTTGGTTTTGTACGAGGTAGACACATGCTCTTCATGTGTTCAGTTCGTTTTGGTGAGAATGGCTCTACTGCAGAAGAGAGCTATATTGTGTTCATTTCTGGTATCTTTGCAAGTTGTGTAGTAGGCAGGTTTACAAGCTTGAGTGGATTTGAGTTTATTTTTCCCCATTTGCTACTCTTTGTGCAATCAGTATTTTTGAAAATGTTTCACTAGTGTCTTTGGCAGGCTGCTTAAATTTTGTCTCTTAATTTTGGCATTCCCTCTTATTCATTGTGATAGCTCGAGAGTGGCCAGGATTAGAGCTACAAGGCATTTGGGTTTCCTCGGATGCATTTTACTTTTCTGCCAGGAAATTTTGTCAAGGAGGTGTTTGAGTGCTTTAGCCGTTAGGTGTGTGCCCACAATAAATCCACTGGCTTTATGATGCATGGGATTCAGTGTGCATTCACAGACTAAATGTGCAGAGGCATGTCCAGGAAACCAAGCATTGTCCAAGCATCTTTGCTGAACAGTTGTGCATTTGCTACTCAGCACCACAGGACATGTACAAGCCATGCATGCAGCATTGAGGAGCTGTCTGGTACAAGGATTTCCTGGCTCCCTGAGCATCAAGAGTCAGCACAAGCACATTCTTATGCTCTGAAATCACGGTCATGTTCTGAAGACTTTGCATTACATCAGGTATGACTTATTGAACTATCTGCGTTATAAGCGATCAAGGAAAGCAAATGTTCTCCTCCCTAGTACCTAAAACACTTGATATCCCTCTTGCATAATGTAAAGTGTTGTCTGCAACAGCAGAAGTTAGAGGGTTTTAATTTATTGGAATGAGAATGTAAACATCAAACTGTGAAGGGAAAGACATTGATTTTGATCCAGTGTAAATAGCATAGGTGGGCTGAATATACTGTATATTGAACATCTGCAAGGAAGGAGCCCGGAGGCTGCTTATGGTGCAGCTCACTTTTCATTGGGTAAGCGGGGCTAAGGCTCGCTGCTTGCCCAAAAGCCCAGTGGGACTTACTGAGCCTTTGTAGCTTAGTAGCAGCAGCAGAATCTGGAGCATGCTGTGAAAGAAAATAAATAAATAAATAAGCAAAAGGAGAAACGTGATTTCCGATTAGGTAATGGCAAATATCATACTTCTATTTGGGGAAGTTTGGAAAGGTAACAGCTGAAGGAGTCAAATAATAGACAAATTGATGATGGTAACTAAGAAAATATAAAAGGGACCCAATCTCTCTCTTAGTGATAAAGCTGTCTGAAGTGCACTAGATCAATTTAGCCATGGCTGTTGTTACGAAATTGCTCTTGTTTGATGTTCCACAAGCAGATCATGCAGTTTCCTAGGAAACATCTTTCTCCACTTAAAATCTAATTTTCTTACAATGCTAGAACTGATGAGTCACCCTGCCTGACTTTTCCTTACTTCCCTTTACCTATTAAAATATACTCACCAGGTGGAAATCCAAGTATTTATTAGTCTGTGTCGCCTGGCTGCTCGAATAACTCTTGTTCCTCCATGTTATCAGCATGCTTGATCAGCATGTTTTGTTAATTAGCTTATTATTGTCTTATTAGCTTATTCGCTTGATTTACGGATGACTTTAGAGAAATCAATGACAATTACTGTGAGAAAATAAATGCATGTTGTTACATATTGCAAACCACAAACAAAATGGAAAAGCCTCAGTTCACAGTTGCGCTGTAGAACTTGAGGTTTGTGTGATGAGCAGCACTCATGCTGAACAGAAAAGTGCTGGAGCAGAGGTCAGCAGAAGTTGGTGGCTGGAGTTTTCAGTGACCAGTGAAATCAAGAGAGCCTCCTGACAAAAGGGAAAATGCTACAATTTACAGTTACCTGTTGTTTGTACTTTATATAAAATCCTGGTAGTCTGCAGTTGCTTAATGAGCCCCTGCGGCTACATCGTTAATAAAAGGTTATTCCGGCAGAATACAGCTTCCATGAAAATTCTCCATGGGCTGCATTTCTTATTCTTTTTCCATACGCAGTTGTGCAAGAATCAGTATTCCTGCCACTTCTCAGTGCCTCTGATGCCTCAGTTGTCAGCGTACCATTAATGTGCCAAACACTAGTGACTAACACTTCAAACTTTCAGCTGCTAAAAAACAGCTTTCTGCTTAAAAGGGCAATGCAATATCTCTGCATGGGTAAGAGCATGGCTCAGTGTGACTCTACCAGCCCTGCAAGAAGATGGGTAAAATAATTCCCTAACCTAACTTTGAAATAATGTAGCTATTTTTTCTTCTTTTTAATATTTGGATGTATTTACTTGTCATTTGATTACGTACTTGTATCTTACTGTATATCTGTTTCTACTCTGCTAGCACATGGCTTGTTCAGCTGCAGCTGGTGAGTAGGTGGCCTTATCATGTAAAGCTATGCATAATGCTTAAAAAGCTTGGGAGGCTTGTCACTTGCATTGGCTTGCACTGGTTTTGGTTTCTGCTTCCTGAATACTAAAATTCAGATGGAAAGGAATAACCACAGATTTTAAACAGCAAAGTTTCAAATTAAGGTTTGAAAGCAGTTTCTCTAAATATCATTAGATCATAAAGTCTATTGAAATGGCACCTACATATCTGTGATCCATAGACCCTTTAGAACTGTTTGTAAATAATGAGACTTTTTCTTAATGAAGAGCTTTACAGCTTCATTTCAGATGATTAATGCAATTAAAATTGGACTTTCAAGCTGAATTTCAAGCTATTTATGATAGCTTTGAGGGTTGAAGGGACTAGGAGACTGAACTTCAGCAAAGCAGGCTACAGAACTCCAGCTGACATAAGCAGCAGCAGGGTTCAAGCTACAAATTTCTTGTTCAGCTGTTGTGTTTGTTCTTGAAAAGACATAAGCAGTAAGCAGTATAGGCGGAAAGGTTGGAAGTGACCTAGGCTTTGCTGTGTGTTGCTCCAGTATAGCAACTTCTACTGAGGTTAAAGTGAGATTCAAGGCTTTTGTTCCTGTCTTCCCCTCTACCCCTCTTGTCACCCATGTAATGATTGTGGTATGTCACTGTGCTGGCTTCTGGTTCAGGTGTGTGGCACTGTGGAGTCTGGGTATGTCTGGGGACCATGTAAAATGCCAGTCTGATTTCTTTTATCCTGGTCAGTGACTCTTCATGTTCTAACAGTGAAGTGAGTTGAATCAGGGGATTTGTTTGTTGCTAGAAATGTGCTAAATGTCTCTGCAGAACTTTCCTAAGCAGAGAATAAAGGATTTTTACTGACCTGTGTGTCACCAGAGTAATTCACAGTCAAAACCACTGATCCACTGTAGAATCTGAGTCCCCAGATCACAATCGACTGTCAAGGAACAGAGCACAGAAAAGAGGATAATTTATGAAGCTTGTGGAAAACTAAGCACTTCCTGGGTTTCTGTTTAATACAAATCTTCTCCTTGTTTTGATTCACATGGGTCATCCTCGTGTGTTAAGATGAAAATGAAATTGTTGATTTTCTCCTTGTTCCTCAGAGAAAATCATTATTCTTTTGCTTCATGTGTTATCAAAATGTTTCAAGAGCTTGAGATTTGATATTGCAAGACATGCAGAAGCATTCATGTTGACTGATACCACACAACATGAATACGTGGCTGTAATTTATGTGTATAGAACATCTAAATCCTGTAAAGCCAATGCAGTCAATTGATGAAAATTCTCAACCACTCATGCCTGTCTTTTTGCTTGCTCTGTTGCCAGGAAATCATTTAACCTAACACTAATGTAGCTCTTGCCATCTGTGTATAATCTTTACCTCCCTCACATTGGTGTAGTGAGAAGTAATCTGTCCGGAGGTGCTATGTGATCCTCAAAGTAAAGGCAGACTTTGCTCCTACGTATTCGGTATTGCTCCTGGAGAAAAATGGAACTATGCTCAGTGTGTTAATGATATAATTATAGGGCTCTCTTCCAGGAGTATAAGGCAGATATTAGTTATCATAATGTGCATGAACTTGGACTTCAATGCAATATTTATTAAAAAGATACAAATGGATCATTTCTACTAGATAGGGTAGGTCTTGGTGAAAATAGCATGGAAAAATACACTCAACAAATGTAACCTTTATGCTTATGAAAGTTCTCTTTTTCTGAGAAAGGAACTCCTTTTTTTCTTCCCCCCCCCCCCCCCCTTTTTTTTTGGAAGGTCTCTTGCTGTTTAAGTATTTGATAGGTGGTTATTGAAACTGGATCTCTAGTTAATTAGTGGTAACCACAAATCCCATGCTGTTGTTTCTACTTCGTGACTTTATCAGCAGAATCCTTGCAATCAGTGAGATGCCTTAGGAATGCCATGGAGAGTTTTCATCTACCATTTTGGATATCAGAAAGAATAGAGATTTTTGAAAAACTTTGTCAACCAATTTGTCGTCTGTGGTGAGGCCTTTTAACTATTGCACTCAGACCACCTTGTCTCCTTTCTAATACATTGCTTGCATATGGAGTTTAAATTTTACCTTGTCATCATATTTCCCACAAAATATTGCATAAATATGGTCCCAGTTGAGAGAGATCTTTTTTTCACCTTTTAAATTATCCCTGTAAAGATCTTTGAAAGGGTTTACAAACTTGGATTATATAGTGTCCCGGTTGCATAAAGTCTATTGCTTGTCTTTTATTCATATGCACTCTTAAGATTACTTTTTCTTTGTGTATATGAGAATAGGTATTGATTTCTTGGCAGACCATGTTAAACAAACAAAAATCCAATGGAAGTAAGTTTTCAAGACTTTGTGACAGGTTTTGCTCCTCTTTTGCTGTATTTAGAGATGAATGATTTGAGATGAAATGTAGGAACCTCAAAGAATTATTGAGATGTCATAAGTTTGTGCCAAGGTGAAGAAATCCATGCATCTTCCTAGTTTTGTCCTGGAAGCAAATATTCTGTGTCTGAAAGATTAAGAAATTTCCCATTTTAAAATGGGTATGTTTCAAACTTCCTGCTTTTGGGATACTATAACAATATAGGTCAGAATTACTCCTCCAAATTTTGCTCTTGGATTTCTTCACATTTCTTCCAGCCCTACCAAGTGTAAGGAATCATGAGGCACCATTTCACAGGAACAATATGCAGACAACCTACACAGATAACACTATCATAAGAGTACATTAAGGTTGGTGCATCAAAACAACTTTTAGAATTGGAAAATACCAAAATTAGGATGTCCTACCTTCTGAGGAATGACTTTAACCTCAGTGATGCTGTTTTAGTGGCGTCCTTCTGTCTTAAGTTCTATTTTTACACTTCTTATGAAAGCAAATGAATCCTCTTCCTTTGTTTTCTATTAATCCTCTGATGTTGCCCTGACAGCCACAAAGGCTCTTAAGAGAGATTGCTCTTTAGGCTGACCACACCGTGGCCTGGTCCTAGAATAAAGTGCAGTTGTATGGTTGGGCCAGAATAAAGTACAGTTGAGTGGTTGGACCAGATGATCTCAAAGCTCTTTTCCAACCTTAATGATCCTATGAAAGGAGCACAGCATCAGATCATAATTTATGGCATGGATTAGTACCTGGAGAAGGTGAAGCAGTCTCCATGGGTTGGAGATCTGCCAGTGGCTGAGTGGTGTGCTTCAGAGATTTGTTTTCATCCAAGCCCAGGAGGAAAATGCACTTTCCTGGACACTTGACCTTCTGCTCATTTTCTCCTTATTGTATATCTGCCATCTCCTGTGCTTCCAGGCTGAGTCTTTTATATGCCTATGCCTAGTAGTATGCAGAGGACCCATTTCCAGCTCTTCTGTAGACAGTTTTCCCTGCTTGGTTCCTTTCTTCCTAGCCTTGTCTTGTTCTCACAGGTACAGAGATTTCCCTTCTGACACCCATGAGTTTCATGTTGCTTTCACCAGGTCATCATTGCTGGTTCCTTCTACTCTTTCATCTTGTAAGAAGTGTCCTTTTCTTGGCAGTTCCACTAATCACATGAATCATGCTTCTGGCTCCCGTTTCTCTTGTCAGCCTCTTTCCCGATAGCTTATTCCATTACTTTTTCTAGGGAGGCCTCTCCAGTATCATCATCAGTTCTGCATGATAAATATTTACTCATTTATGAGTTACATGTTAGGGTCAGATTTTACTGAATTTGGAGGTGATGAATGTGAGACAAAACTTGAATTATTATCTAAACCACTCTGTTTCTACTAATGAGCTGAAGGTGATTTTTTTGCTAGTTTTTTTTCTTCCCCCAAAGTATTTCTCCACCTGTATCATTCTGAGATCTAAATTTTATGTGGAGGCTGCTCTTTGTGCCACCACTTGTCAATTGTTTTATTTCCCTGCCCAGATGGGAAGTCTGGCAAATGACCTTTCCCTAAGGGTCTTTTCATTCCTGCTGAAGAAGCCAGAACTGGAATTAGAAGCAGCCTAATTGTCAGGACAATGCCAAGCCCAAGTTAAGTGACCTATTAGGTAACGTGGCTATACTGCTAGTATTTTTTTCTCTGTATGGCATTGCAGCGAATGGATGGTCCAGATAGTACAGGATCCTTGCTCTGCTGCAGGGTGCTGCCAGGAGCAGACCATAAGAATTCCTTATGGGTGCTGCACAAGTGTCTAGCTGTTGGGTGAATGCAGTAAGATACCTGAATGTCAGGTATTAACAAGGAATTTATAGCACAGGTAAATCACCAACAAAACCTCCTGAATCTCAAGTGCTGACTGTGCTGCAGAAGCAAATACAGCCAAAATTTCCAGGGCTGCCTTACTTCGCTCCTGCCACATGAGGCCTTATCACATTCAGCGTGACAATGTCTATCTTTCCCCTGAGTCTCCTTCCAGGCACTGTGACTTTGGTCATCCTTTTACTCAGGGAGACCTTGTAAACTTGATACCTTAGTTGTAGGCAGAGCATATGGAAAATAACTGCAACACAGTAAGTGGTATGAAAATGGTTTTAAATTCTGACATTATCACAGTTTAGCATTGTGGGGGGAGCTTTCCCTTAATTTCTCCCCAAAGGGAAAAAACTGCTGATATTAACTAGTCTGAGGCCATCTACTAAACCCAACCCAATGCCCCCCCCCCCCCCCCTTTTTTTTTTGGTTCTAAAGTTTGGATGTTTATTGTTCATAGGAGCACTTCTTAAAAAAAAGTGGGGGTGGGGCAGTGGAATGAGGGGGATGAGAAGGGGGAAAAAAAGCCTGTGGGGATTTAGTTCCCTAGTTGCCTCAAGGGTGTCAGTGGGAGACGTGGATAAGCATTGCTGTGAGAGGATTGGTCCCAGCTGGCAACAGCAGTTGGAGATCTGATTCCACGCAGATTGATAGGCATTCAGGTGGAGCCAGACAGCAATCATTTGGATGCTCATCTATACTCTCTCACCTTGAAAAGATTAATTTTTGAAACCTCAACTGCATAGGACATTACATACCAACTCTATAGATTTCAGAGCATTACATTCACTCTGAACGTCTTCACAAGACCTTAAGCCAGCATGTTCTAGCCTGTGCTTTCATGTCTCTTCATATATGACGATGAAAAGTTTTCCTGAATTTTGTGCTGTGCTGTTTACACCTTCCATTCCTATATAATGCCACACAGTTTTTCTCCCTCTCCTCCAAATAGCAGTGCAATGCATAACCATTTTAACAAAGTTGCATGTACTTTCCAAGGGAGTGCTGTTCTATGGTCATTCGCACTCAGTCTAACAGGTGACAGATGAGATTCCAGGAGTGAGGTTATCTTGGTGTTGTTCCTAATTTTGCATCTGACTGGATATATATTTTTAGGCAGATCTCTTCCATTGTTTTCCTTTCTATTGTTTGCCTCTCTTCCATGTATGTTATGCATTTTTCAGTATGAAGGACTCTTACCATAAGATCCACAAGGGATGTATGAACTTGTCTGGTGCCTCAGTGATGATTGATCTGATGGTAAAGGACAACTGAGCAAAGCAAACTGAAATAAACAAGATTCATACAATGAACTCAGCTTTTCACAAGTTAATCTTGCACTTCAGCTTCCTTTTTATCCCCTTGGAATTCAGATGTTTCTGCAGGTCTTTTAAAGCAATGTAACGCTTAGCAAGCCCTTGCATGCAGGACAGAACTCCTGTCCCTGTAGGCTTTGCATATAAGCCTGTTTTAGCTTTGAATAGCTATTCCTATGTAGATAAATCAGTTTTGTTCACAATTAGAAAAATTACAGCCTAACCCAAGTATGTGAAAACTCAGGCAAAGTGAAATTCTAAGAGACTTCGAAGACCTTGTGCAGAAGGGAAGGGGTGTAATGAAAGTAAGGATGTCAGCTTTGCTTCTGCAAGAAAAGAGGCTGTGATTTATGTAGCCTAAGTCACCTACTGCAAGATGCAGTCTTAAGGAAGATGAAAGCATATTTTTTTCTTCTGTGTTGTTAGGATGTTTCTCAAAATCCTTCATTTTGGGTTTACCCAGAGGTAAGAGATACAGACCAGGTTCTTTGTATCAAGGTCTGTCAGGAAAAATGTGGTGGTTGTGTAAGTAGCCCTGGACTTACTGATCCCGGCACTTTCAACAGCCAACGTTCCTGTGCTGGACTTAATAGCATTTCTGGAAGTAGAGATAGGAAAGCTAAATTTAATTGCTTCCTTTTATTTTCATAAAACTCAGTAATTTTCAGTGAGTGCCTTTCTGCAAGCACTCAAGGCCCTTTTTAATTATTTAGCAAAACATTTAAGCGCGTGCTTTGATCCACCCTATTCAGCAAAGCACTTAAGCACCTGCTTATGTGCCACTTAAACAGGTTGAAAGAGATGCTTAAGTGTCTGCTGAATGGAGAAGCATTTCTAAGACAGGACCTGAAGAGGGAGGTGCTAGATTATATCGATCAGAGATACAGATGCAGGTACCAAAAAGTGTCCAACCCTCTCTTCATCATGAAGACCTGAGAACAGGGGGGATTACACAACAAAATAAATGCTTTCTCCTCTCTCCCCTTTGGGCAGACTTCACAAAGTCTTCAGCTGGTTTTGCCTGCAGATTGATTTTTTTGTGTGTGTGCACGTGTAATTTCAGTGTCACCAGCCTGGTGTCCCTGACACTGCAGTCTTTTTCAGAAGCAATAAGCCATGCAGTCTGATGCAGGAACAAGTCTCCATGGAGCTAATTGACATTGTTTTTTTGCTCTGAGCACTTGCTGTTACTTTTTTTTTTTTTCTTTCTTTTTTTTTTTTTTTTTTTTTTTTTTTGCAGTGATATTGGAGCACTGGGTTAACTCTAACAGAACTATTGATTGACAAACTAATGTCATGAAGTTGTCTTAAAAGCTATACTGTGGGAGTAACTGAAATCTTATTGTGGCAGAGGGACAAAAGATAAACAGTCTCAGTGGCTGGAATAATTTTCACAGTTTCAGGGTTTAAGCAGTAAATGATTTTAGGAATTCTGTCCCAGGACTCAGCTGGGGGCACATCTCTGCCTTCACACTATGCTCATCTCCTCAGCTCAGGGCCCTGGAACACAATGTGCATTTTTATCCAGTCACTGAGCTGGTTGGAGCAAGTCACAGTAAGCCATTGTAAGGTGATACTAAACTTGCCTGTGCACATTTTATGTACGCAATTCCCATAGCTAAAGTGCATCTCCAGAGAGCAGCACAAAACAAAAGCACATATGCACGTTGCTCCCTCTTTACACTTTCCCTCTTCCATTGTGTTTTTCCTTTGGAGAAGCAGGGTGTTGTCTCTGCATAAGGGTTTTGAAATATGATAGAAATGAAGAGATTATATCAGTCAGAACTGCAAAGAGAAAATTCATCTCACTACGGCAGCCAAGGTGTCAGTGGGATTTTGAACATGTGTAGTGCATCATATACGTTCCAGAGGAAGCTGTGGGGAATTTGGTGAGGAGAGGCACATATGTTAAAGCATACTGGAGTATCCATTCAAAAGTGATGAAGAATTAATAGAGACTTACTGTCACCAGCTTTGTTCACAGTAGGAACAAAATTCCCCCAAATCCAAAGATGGGAGAGGGACAGGTTGCCAGGCCTACAAATGAGACCTGGCAGCCTATCAGTAGGATGACTCCACCAGCTGAGACACTGCTCCAAAGTCACCAAAACACCTGTGTATATGGAGCCACCTGTCCTGGGAGTGAAAAATATATCCTGATTTCAAGGACTGCTAAGCCAGCAATACTTCTACAAGTGATCAGAGGAGTGAGAAAGCCCTCCTGAACTTCATTTTTTTTTTTTTGCCAGAATATTTCTAAAAAACATCCAAACAACAACAAACAAAAAAAACTACACAGAAAGTCATTTTATCATTTTTTACTGTGACTCTTGGAATACACATAACTAGTCATGCATACTATCCACATCTAACCGCTTACGAATAACGTATGTGTATAAAGTTGAACTGGGTGACAGTGACAGGTAGAGATACCCTCATTTATATGCTGCTTTGCATCCAGCCCAGAGTAATAAAGTATGAGGTGCCATATAGAGGGAATCAGGGACAAGCAAAGCTTGTGGATGGACCCAGGAAGATTTTTTCCACTTCCACTATTCATTGTGGGCAGCAAACACTTCCCAGCACTTGAACTAATACCACAGGTGTAGCATGCAGCATGATCAAGGCCGGGATGCCAGGATCAAGTATCTGAACCTGAACAGCAAAGAAGCATACTGGGTAAAATTCTCATGTCATCTTTTGAAATTGGCAATTTGCCATGGATGTGAAAATGATCCATATTGGTCCAAGTAATCAAACTTTGGGGAAAATTCCTGCCTAACCTGATTACCAACTGATTCATGAGATGATAAATGTAACCCATTTGTCTTAAGGGAATTTTGTGAGACTGGTGCACCAATTTATGCAGCCCAACATCTTCTGTCTAGCTGTGGCACATGCTGGTGCTGCAGTGGAAAGGGAAATAAAAGCATCAGAAACCAGGGCAGGGGGATTTTCAGTGCAATTGGTAGTAGGCTCAAACATAATAGCCTGTAAAAATGATGCAAACAAAAGATGATTGAGTCTCCTCTCAAAGGCACTCAAGTTATCAGCACATCAGGTACCAAGGACTCAATTTAGAAGTTTAATTACTTGTTGCTGGGATTTGTCAAATAGTCCCATTAATTTAGCAAACTCATATTCAGATAGCATAGATCCCCTGTCCTGATGACACTTCTTAGATGTTTGTTTCAACACTCCCCTGATGCTGAGAAATTTTCTGTGTTCCTTTACCTCTGGACTAGTTTTGTTATCCTTCAGATTACATTGTGCTGCCATCTTCATGTTTAGTCCTCCAGTACATTAATAAAGAACTATCACATCACATTTCAATCTTTGTTTTGCTAAATTTGACAATCAGCTAATGTAACTTCATAACAGATGTTCTGTTTGTCTGTTCCCACAGCCAGGCATTTGGCATTTTCTCTACTGGCATCAGTGCAAACCTACTTTTATAACCATTGCTGGCTGTAGCTGATGTCCCCAAAGAAATCTCTGTACAATTTCATGCAGTGTTATCAGTGCTTCTGTTCTTAAAAATATCTTGCCTTACAAAAATATCCTGAAACCACAGTAAACTTTTAACAGCTGTACTAGTGTAGCGAATGGTGGACAAACACCAATTACCAGAGCAGCCAGATCTCTTCCCTTAAAGCCTCCAGCTGAGGAGTCCAGTCTCAGAGTTATATCTTGCAGTTTTTACATTTGAAGTACGTTTAAATGTATTCATCTTTGAGTGGATACATTTGTACCTTGACCTGTCCGAGTCTACTCTTTCACTCTCCTTCACTCTTTTAATTGTCTTCTGTACTGGAAGTGAAAGCTGATCGAAGCTGGTCAGGGGTCTGGAGAACAAGTCCTGCGAGGAGTGGCTGAGGGAGCTGGGCTTGTTCAGCCTGGAGAAGAGGAGGCTCAGGGGTGACCTTATCACTCTCTACAGGTACCTCAAGGGAGGCTGTAGTGAGGTGGGGGTTGGTCTGTTCTCCCACGTGCCTGGTGACAGGACAAGGGGGCATGGACTAAAGTTACGCCAGGGGAGTTTTAGGTTGGATGTTAGGAAGAACTTCTTTACCGAAAGGGTTGTTAGACATTGGAACAGGCTGCCCAGGGAAGTGGTGGAGTCACCATCCCTGGAGGTCTTTAAAAGATGTTTAGATGTAGAGCTTAGCGATATGGTTTAGTGGAGGACTTGTTAGTGTTAGGTCAGAGGTTGGACTCGATGATCTTGACGTCTCTTCCAACCTAGAAAATTCTGTGATTCTGTGAAAGGGTTTGTGATCTTGCTCCATGTTCTAGTGATACTTCACAGCATCTAGTGATGCTCCTGCACCTCTGGCTGCAGGACATGGAAGCTAAAATGGGAGATGCAGGAATGGAAAATGCACATTTTATTGTTAAATGCTTTATTTATTGAAAGTTACCACTCTGAGTTAACTGAAACTGGCTATGAACTGACTCATACTTTGCCATCCCGTATCCAAAACACACTCTGAAAAATAATTTTGAGAGCTGGAATGGTTCATTCTCTAAAACATAAAATTCTGTTTTGTTTTGAAATGTAATTCCTTTGTTCTGAAAAGAGTAATGCTTCCTTAGCTCAGAAACAAAGTGGGAAGATTTGAGAGTTTTGATGCAGCCTTAAATGTTTGTTTTATGATGTTCTCATTTTCATAAGAAAACCACACATTTTTCCTTTTGGGTAGCCTGAAATCAAACCCCACCAGCAAGTGGAAAACAATGGTATTTGTACAGCTTTAGTTGATAGTAAACCTCTCCTATTTTTCGTCATGATAGCAGTGCAGAAGGTTCATAGAAAGCTTGCTCCTTGTGCCCTGTGTTTCTTTTTGTAACTCTTACTTCTCTGAGTTAACTAGAAATAAATTCAACTCTTCCTTTGAAATTTCCTGGTTGGAAATTTGCCATGGAAACCCTAAATTTGGTCAGAAACTATGGGACCACTGAATGTCAAATGTCCACTTCAACGCCTTGCCATTATCTATGAACTTCAGCCAGGGCTAAGGCTGTTTTCCAGGGGAGCGGCACTGAAGATGGCACAGGACAGCCAACTCCAGGACCCCCTGCCTTAGTATTTCATCAAGCATTACACTTGATCAGAAAGTAAACTGTGACCAGCTGCAAGCTTGTTTGTTTGCTTATTTTCCATTGGTTTCTTCACTGTTGGGTTGTGAGAAATGTAGAATATTCCTATAGTGATAAACTCAGAAACCAAGCAACTTGATAATCATAAAGTTTGCATGGTAAATATTTATTTTTCTGGAACAAAGCAAATCTGTTTTCAGTTTCTGTCTGTAACACTGATTTCCAGTATGACTTTGGTCAATTCCATAGGTCATCCTGAGCTTAGTTCCAGTCAGCTGTAATGTCAAGAGAAAAACGTTTCTCTTCTTCCACCTGTTGTGTAATTTATTACAAACTGTTTGAGGCAGGAACTGTTTGTTTGTTTGTTTATTTTTTTCCCCTATCCTTTTTTATAGTGCTTAGCCCATAATTTGTGGGAATAATTTTTTTTTTTTTTTTTTTTTTTTGTGGTCATTCTTAAAAACTAAAATGAATAAATAAAAAGATTGGTGTGTGTGTTGGAACTATAGGCCTGTTAGTTTGACCTCAGTGCCAGGGAAGCTCATGGAGCAGATTATCTTGAGCGTCATCATGTGACACTTGCAGGGCAAGCAGGCGATCAGGCCCAGTCAGCATGGGTTTATGAAGGGCAGGTCCTGCTTGACGAAACTCATCTCCTTCTGTGACAAGGTGACACGCTCAGTGGATGAGGGAAAGGCTGTGGATGTGGTCTACCTTGACTTCAGCAAGGCTTTTGACACCGTTTCCCACAGCATTCTCCTCAGGAAACTGGCTGCTCATGGCTTGGACTGCCTATAGGGCTTTGTTGGGTTAAGAGCTGGCTGGATGGCCGGGCCCAGAGAGTTGTGGTGAATGGAGTCAAATCCAGTTGGAGGCCGGTCACTAGTGGAGTCCCCCAGTGCTCAGTACTGGGGCTCTTTAACAGCTTTACTCTTTAACATCTTTATCGATGATCTGGATGAGGGGATTGAGTGCACCCTCAGTAAGTTTGCAGACGACACCAAGTTAGGTGCGTGTGTCAAGCTCCTGGAGGGTAGGAAGGCTCTGCAGGAAGATCTTGATAGGCTGGACCAATGGGCCGAGGCCAACTGTATGAAGTTCAACAAGTGTCAGGTCCCGCACCTGGGGCACAGCAACCCCAAACAGAGCTACAGGCTGGGAGATGAGTGGTTAGAAAGCTGCCTGTCAGAGAAGGACCTGGCAGTATTGGTTGATAGTCGGCTGAATATGAGCCAGCAGTATGCTCAGGTGGCCAAGAAGGGCCAACAGCATCCTGGCTTGTATAAGAAACAGTGTGGCCAGCAGGGCTAGGGAAGTGATTGTCCCCCTATACTCAGCTCTGGTGAGGCCGCACCTCGAGTACTGTGTACAGTTTTGGGCCCCTCACTACAAGAAGGACGTGGTGGTACTTGAGCGAGTCCAGAGAAGGGCAATGAGGCTGGTGAGGGGTCTGGAGAACAAGTCTTACGAGGAGTGGCTGAGGGAGCTGGGATTGTTCAGCCTGAAGAAGAGGAGGTTCAGGGGTGACCTTATTGCACTCTACAGGTACCTTAAAGGAGGCTGTAGTGAGGTGGGGGTTGGTCTATTCTCCCACATGCCTGGTGACAGGATGAGGGGGGATGGGGTAAAACTGCGCCAGGGGAGGTTTAGGCTGGATATTAGGAAGAACTTCTTTACTGCAAGGGTTGTTAGTCACTGGAATAGGCTGCCCAGGGAAGTGGTGGATTCACCATCCCTGGAGGTCTTTAAAAGATGTTTAGATGTAGAGCTTAGTGATATGGTTTAGTGGAGGACTTGTTAGTGTTAGGTCAGAAGTTGGACTCTGTGATCTTGGAGGTCTCTTCCAACCTAGACTATTCTGTGATTCTGTGAAATAAACTTTTCCCTCCATTATAATATTATAATGCATTAGAAAGACAAGTGAAAATTGGGTTGAAATTTGAAGCACGGTATTTGAAATTTAAAAATTTACTTTATGTTGACTTGAGTTGTAAGAAGTACAAATACATAAATATTTTAAGTGAATAGAAACACTATTTTAAATCTGAAAATTAAGTTCAAATTAATATTGATCAAAATAAAGTTCTCTAGGGAAAGATTTTTGATTTTTTTTTTTTCTAATATGAATGCCTGAATCATTAACGTGCATGTTCTCATAGAACATTTTTCAAGATAGGGGCAGTTTTAGCTCCCAGATTCAATGCAGCTTTTTCCAGCGTAGGTGGCGTATGGAGTATTGAAGGGAACACAAGATGCTCTGTAGCAGTGTGAGATACTCACGTCACCCAGGCCCTTAACCCAACCCCTTCCATGTACAGACATAATCAGGACTTGGAATGCTTCCTGCTGAGGTCTGGGAGATCAGGACCCATTTCTCAAGCCTTTTGGAAAATTGCCTTTAACTTTGCTAGTGCTTTCCTGTATGCTTACCTACTTATGTCATGGCATGGCTTGAGCACTGAAGTAATAAGCAGATATTGACTTCCACCCCAATGTCTGCTTCACTGAGCAAGTGTTTGTCAAGGGATCAATGCAACTGTAGGAAGCACCTGACTCCCAACTAGGGCAGGGCTGCCTGTGGGGATGACTTCTCACTGCCAGCTGCAGGTATTTTGGTGTAGATGGGATGTCTGGGGGAAAGGAAAGGGAATATATGATGCCTGGAAGTCAGGAGGTCTTTCTTTTAATTATTTAAGTCATTAAAAAAATAATCTGTTTTACTGTTTTATTTAATTATGATGGATTTTGTGCATGCTTTGTTTAGGATGCATTGACTTTTAACCCAGTAATATATCCCTTTAAATAATAAATGCAACAAGCTTATTGCTCCAGCTGCTCTGAATCAGTATAATTCCACCCCCAAAATGCTGGCATTGTGACAGCTTATACATTTTGGCCCCCTAGGCTTGGCTCATTTAAAATCTGCAGTTAAATTATGGGTGTGGACACTTTGAGAGAACAGCTCTGCAGCATTCTTGACAAGTGGATGGACAGATAATACCCTGATACAGAAATACTTCTTGGACATATGCTTAAATCTTGTTACCAACAAATTAATAGTGCATTTACATCTACAGGAGGCAATGCCATTATGAGCCCCACATTCTCTTCTGGGCATGGACTGGAGTTTTGTTTAGCTTATATTTTTCAATGTTTTGAGGGAGATACATTTCAAAACATTTTTTTTTTTTTTTTTTTTTTTTTTTTTTTTTTTCTGTTGTTCTTGAGGAGACTGTTATTTGTGCATGCTTATTTCTTGCTCTACGATGGAGTTTCATGACCCTGTATGACTCTTCCTGTGCATCTGTTAATGGCTGCTGACATACCACAGCCTCACACACATTTATGCTAATGAAGTTGTTCAGGGTTTATGTGCAGACACATGCAAGAAAGCAGTACCTGGCTACTAATGTGTCAAAAAAAAAAAAAAAAAAGTTTTCAGAAAATGTGCAGTGGCAAAGACATGAGGTAGAATTATTTAACATCATCAACAGACTGAACTAACAGCTTCTGTTGTGGGAAATGTTAAGGTTAAAGAAGTGCATGTAAAGGAGGAAGAGTTGTTACTGTTAGCAGTATGTGTGTGTATAGAAAGTGCGTTAGTTAGCATTTCTCTCCATCATGTAGCTAGCTGATGAGAGGCATCCAGGTATTGGGAATACCTTAAGGATTTATTAACATCTAGAGTCTGCAGGAGCTGGTACCATTAAAAGGGAATGCAGATCTTGCTGAAACACAGCACAGTCTAGACTTCTACAGTTTTTTGTTTTGTTTTGTTTTTGGGGGCGGGGTAAAAGCTGATGACATGGAGTCTGTAAAGATTTCAGTCCACCCTGTGCAGAAATTGGGTGCGTTAAACCATGAGTTCTGGAGACCACTGCCCAAATGTGTCATTGCATTTCTCAAACCCTTTCAAGCTCTCTCTGCTGTTTCACTGGGGCAATCCTTTTTCAGTTGTGTTTCAGCTTTTTCAGGCTCAATCTTGATCTGTCATGCTATGCTGCTGTGTTTTCTTATGTCATGGATAAGGTTGTATATCGGTGATGTGTGACGTGTGTACATTGTTTGCTCTGTGGGTTTGATATGAGAGAAACTGAGAATAAATACATCTGCTATAATCCTGTGATGGCATCCTTTATTTTTGCTTTTGAATCCACCTTTCTTTGAATTTATATCAGAATTGCCCATTCAATTTTCAGGACCAGATAGTCTCATAATATATATAATTAAAATTGACCTTGCAAGACACACATACATGCATATGTGTGTGTGATTTATATATAAGATAAATATTTTATTAAAAAATACCTAAAGTACAGCTGTGATGTGAGGTGTGTGCTCCATACAATTTGCAAGATGGTATAGCACAGGAGGTTCTTTGGCCTGTGATTAGACTGCCTTCACTGTTGGCCAATGGTGCAGCACACTACAGCACCCTCAAATGAACTAGATGTTCAGGAGATGCTAGTGCAAATTCTTCTGTTTCTTTCTTTTCCTTTCTCCCTTTGTTGTAGTAGTGTTGGGCTCAAGTGTTCCATCATGGTGGCTGCAGCAGGAATTCTGCAGCATGCTATGGGGTCCAGTCTGGATCCCCATGGCAAAGGGGAGAGGTTTTTGAGCAGACCAGGAAATGCAACTGGTGATTTTTCATCTTTGGCTAAAAAACCCCGTGACTCTGCCGTGATGTATGAGCAGAAAGGAAGAACTTAGCTCCTGTCAGCAGCTTGGAGCAAATCCTGCTGGAGCCTTATTTTTCAAAATGAGCACATATTTTTGGTGCTTTATTGATGGTTGGGTTTTTCTAAATCTGTTTAAAGCCTTATTGTCTTTTGTGTCTACATGAGCCTCTTACAAGTACAATAGACGGGTCTGTGGCACAGGAGTCATGTATATTTTTGATCCCTCCACTAACCAAAACTCTAAGGAGGAAGGAAGAATAGTGGTGTGTGAACAATGATTTTTCTAGACTCAAAGCCATAAACCTGTGCTATCAGACAGATGCTGACATTTCCTTCCTATCAACAGTTATTGGACCAAGAGGAGCTGTGTCCTAGTAGATGAAAGTTTTTTGTTGTTGTTTTGTTTGTTTGATTTTCATTAGAAATAATGTTGATGAGGCTTAATCTATGCTATGTTGAGCCCTAAGCAGATTAATTTGCTTGTGGAAAGCAAGAGAATGATTTACTGTGTGGCCTTGCTTCTATTCTTTCTGCCTAACCTCCTCACTGCTGTCCTCCAGAAACCTGCATTACTTTTGAAAGTTCCTCTGCTGATAAATTCTGCTGCTTCAGGGGTATGGATTCATTTGGGAACACGCACACAGGTTGCAAAGTCATGCCATTTTCAGACCAGAAATGATGATGCTGGATGCAGTTTCCTATTAGCTTCGCGAATAAGGGAAATAACAAATAGGTTCAGAAATCTGAGATGCTATGTGAAACTGCCTGAAAGCAAGAAGAAACAAAAAAGCAGCAAACATGAAATAAGAATTTGATCTAGTTCTGGAAGAAAAAATCACAATACAGCTATGTCTTGTAGCTAACTCTTTATGAACTATTTTGCTATTATGATTTTTTTTTTTTTTTCCCCAGGGGATGCCACTGCGTTTACTTTTTATTTTTTTTACTTTAAACGTGGTAGTCCTTTTTCCTTATGCCCCATGAAAGAAAAAGGATGTCATCTTGGTTGCAAATCCTCTGTATTAGAGCCAGCTAAACTCTCACTTCAAATTTTAGTTCTAAGAGTAACTATCGTCCTAGCCATAAGCTGAGAAATATCCTCCAGGTTTACACTTTTGTTAAACAGTTGAAAGAGAAGCTGGGCCCTGTGGTAGGTCCTTGCCACTTACCACAGGCCACATCCATCTTTGCTCCTCACATCCTCTGACCAAGCACGACCAGGTGTTTCAACTGAACACACATGGGGCTGGTTTCTAGGAATAAATATCAGAAGTAAAGCTGATGAATGGAGTGAATTTTTAATATAAACTGCTATTGTTACTGCATATTTTCAGATAAAGGTGTATCCAGGAAAGTTAATGGTGATAAAGCGAAAGTGACTCTGCCAGCCAAATTAAGTGCAAATTGGATTTCCTTGAAGTCTGTGTAGGGTATATTTGTGCACTTTGTATTTGGCTTTGTTAAGGTTCTTTGAAACTTTGTCATCAAAGTCACAGATACTCTTAATTTTGATGCTATATAGGGACAAAATAGCCAGCAGAGGGAGCAAAGGCTTATTAACAATAAACCCGTTGGCAAGAACTGTGTGACCTTACAGGATGATTAGGAAGAAAGCAAACATGCTCTGTGGTACTTCTGTCTCCCTGAGGAAAGGTAGATGAGGTGAGAGATGGAGTGTTTGCAAACTTAGGAAAGGGAAAGACTTGTGTGTTATTTTCAGACTTGTTCAAAAATTTTGGAGATCCAGCCCCATAAAAAAAAGCCAACCCATGGGGGGAGGGGGGTGGAAGAAGAAGAAAAAATATATACAAAATTTAAGAATGAGGAACATCCTTTGGTTCATTATTTTAATGTCTGTAATGACTTTCATCTAATGCTCTCAGAGCTCTGTGAAATGTATCTTGGCTTGTTTGTAATCAGCTTTCTGAAAACAACAGAGTACATAGCATTTAATCCCTGAGAAGTTCACAGCAAATGTAAAAGGATAGCAAACTAAATATTTGCAAAGTATTTGCACTTGACGGGGGAATTCTAGTTGGGGCCTGTTAAGCTTTATATTGAGGGTGAAAAAAAGTGAGGAAGTTTTCAGGTTTTTTTTTCTGTCCCCCACTGAACACCCCCTGCAGTTAGCTTGGTTTGGAACACCTGAAAGCTAAAAAGCTCTGTAAAGAAATAGAAGTCTCTCTATCTGTGCACATGCAGACAGACTCCTAGACATCCTAGGAGTCATGAAATCAGATAAACTGGGCCTTTCAATAACCTCTCCAGTTTCCTTGTGCATCCAGTTCAGCTTCCAGTGTGTAGCATGCTGTGTGTCTGTGTTTTTGGCCATGGACACAAAATTGTGTCACAGAGGGTCGTGTAATGACAATTTGCTGTTAATCGCTATCTAAAATTGCCAGTCATTGTAATTTCAGTATGATCTTGTTCATAGGTCACCAACAGTCACGGTGGCCAATCCTGAATACTTTGGAGGAAATATAAAAGAAAAGGGGGGTGGGATGGAGGAGGGAGGGAGGGATGGAATAATGGAATACACATGTAGTTTTGGGGCCTCTTCTCATCTACCTTTCTCTTATTCCCCTTCTTCTACCTGCCATCCTCTTGGTTTGCATGTAGATTATGGTCCTGTAAATTGAGGTAACAGTTTCAGAGCTGGCTAGCCCCTGCCCTAAGCCTATCTCACCGTCTCTGGGACAGCTGCAGATTTTTGTTGGTGAGAGGCTAGACCACAGGCATTAAAGAGCACATTTGGTATGCTTTCAAAGGGCTAGGCACACTCATACCCAGCCCAGAGAGCTGGGGAGGAGGGAACAGGCAGAAATATAGCAAGAAAGGAGAAGGCTTGCTGACGTGAATCGGGATTTAATAAGCTGACCACCTGCTCTTGAAATCCTCATCTGCAAGATATTTGAGCCTATGAATTCAGACATGACACTTAACAGGCTTTTAGCTAATCTTGCTTTCTGGCAGCACAGTCACAAAGAATGTGACTTCAGGAATAGAAAAGATACCTCCTGGATATCCTGGCAGAGCATGTTAATAAACATTTTAACATCAGCAGCGCCTGCTCAGCAGGCTGTAGGTTAGGAGGCATATAAAATCACTTTTTAACTCTAATATTTATTAGAAGTGTGAATACATAAATTTCAGGTTTGGCTTCAATGAATCCTCAAGTCTTCACAGGTTATACAAAGGGTGAGGGAAGAGACGGAGGTGTATAAAACAATGTAATCTGTAGAAAGGGGCATATGTTTCTGGGAAGGACAGCAAGCACAAGATGGGCCTTCTGCAGAGGAAAAAAATGAGCCACCACGGAGTCCCTTCCACTGCTCTGTTTTGACCTTTCTGTATCTGTCTTCCACCAAGTCTGTCAAAAGTGAATACTTTGCATCCAAACTAACTGTTTGGCACAGGGCTACCCTCTGCCCTGTTATCAACACTGCTGGTGGTGCCCACATTCTTACATAATATACTCTCAATTCAAATATCTTAAGAGAAGCTCCAGCTTAAATACTTAATCTATTTGTTGAAGCGAAGGAGCAATGCACCAACAAAGCCTTGCTAAAGAACTCACAGAGTGCCTTGTCCCAACAGGAGAGGTGTTGCTTCATGTTTGTGGAGTGTTTCCTTGTAGCACACTCCCTACTGCTTTATTGGTAGAACTATTGCTATGGGAAGTCTGATTCTGCTCATCCCACCTGCAGAAAACATGACATCTAAGGTCAGGAGAAAAGTAAAGTCATACATAAGGATGACTGGACTACAGCATTCAGTGCAAGACTTATATTTTTCCACATGTTGTTCATCAGAAAGTTACATTTCATCAGGCACAATTTTCCTTGTTCAGGAACATAAATCCTTATTACTTTCCTTATTTCTTAATCTTTACAAATCAAACTGGCAACACTACAATTTTCTGATTGAATAGGAATGCCGGCTGTGTGATTTCTCTCCAGGGGCTGATGGTCTCGATTCATTCTTGCATTTTGAATGTTGCAGTGTCAATGAGCTTTCTTTATCGATGATTTCTGATTCTCTTTTGCATTTGCCTCTTCCCCTCTGCTTGTGTTGCTCTCAGTTCAAGGGCACACAAATACAGGTGTACCACTAATGTGTAAATTGTTTTCTTCTAAGTGAAGAACATAAAACAATCTGAGACTAAAGCAGGAAGAGATCTGAAAGGTGAACAGAGAGGAACAGGTCAGACAGAGGGGAAAGAAGTTCACTTTACAGCTACCCTACAAACACCTTCTGTGACCTGGAATACACTACTTAGGTCAATATCCTTCATACTATTTATGTGCCTAAATGATGGTTTTCATGGTCTTACAGACTGCTCTGGGATTTGATGTTATACAGAACCCCTCACTCTATTTTAAGATGTGGTTAGTTATATTGTCTTCATTACTATTTCAAAATCTTGTAGCTCTGGGGGTTGGACACATTTCTCTAATCCACAACCCAAACCTACTTTAGTAAGTTTTATACTTACTAGTTTTAGTACAACATAGTTCTTTTGATTAATTCTTTTAATTCCCTACTGTCCTTTCTCTCACTCCTTGGTATAGTTATTAGACAGGAATCATATCTCCCATAGCCCTCCCTAGTATGAGTGATCAAGGAATTATGCAGTATTTCAGGCAAAGTTTCATTTTTTTCCCTGTGTAATGTTGTCTACCACTCCAAATTTCTGTTGGAAACCTTTGTCATGATCACATTTTATATACTTCCTTAAAGCAATGCAAACTCTATTTGTATTACGTTTGTATTAGAAATGATCACTGGACATACTTGTACTGCTACTGCTTGTGAACTTGTGGTGCCAAATGTCCGGCCTTTGAATTAAGTAAGTTAGGGACCCCATCACCGACAGGTTTTGTTTCCATCATGATTTTCCTACTAGGTACCCTGAGTGAAGGGTTCCAGGTGTGGAGAGGTCATGTAAATAAAAGCCACTCATAGCACACATCAGGGAGCTAAATTAAAAATAACATTTTTGCATGCTGCATTATTGCAGACACAACATATTTCTTTAATGCATCATGTAAGATTCTATAGGAAGAGGAAGCACTATGTAAATGTTGACATGGAGTTGGAGGGTTTGCTTTGCTCATGAGTGATGAGCCTATTTATAAAATTATGCAAATGAATGTAAATGAGGTCTTTAACACTCAGATCATACCTCTTAAATACCACTGTCTTAAATATCACTGTCTGGTGCATGTCACTCAGTCTGTCCCACTGAAACACTTTGGTACCAAGGTCTTAGTATTACAGGGAGTTTTTATGGGATTGTGGAAGACTAGGCTCTACATCTGATGATGGTATAGATGTGTTGAGGGAGAAAAATGTTCATTCTAGTCAAAAAGGAAGGTTGCATATTTTGTGGATTTCTTTGCTTATTTATCCATTCATTTTGAACTGAGGCTGTTTCACGTTACTCAAAGGCATTGAGTGCTGAAGTCCAATCTGCTTGTTAACCAAATCTAGAAAAGGGTCTTTCAAACAGTTTTTAAACTTTAAGACTCTTGAGAATGATGGACCTCCAAAATCTGTGCAGACAAGCATGGAGAAAACCTAAGTCAAGCCTTCCTATTCTCATTTTTCATTGCTATTATGCACCCTAACTAATAGCACAGCAGCCCCCTGGGATAAGCTTCTCAGCTTCTGCATTTTGTTTTAGCTCAGTTCACGTCAGTGAAATGGTGGTGATTTATACTTAGCTGAGGATGTGGGCTATTCAGAGGGGCTATTGCAGAATATTGGGCCCAAAGGTGTTTTCTACAGGATTTTTAGTTAAACTAATGCCTAAAACAAGACTATGGCTAATTAAGGAAAGATTTCTTTGTCTATGCCCTTTTCCTTGAGACACACAGTAAGCAGTGTGCATCTTGTCTTTGACAGAAATGTAAAAAAAAATGACAGGGGAGTGTTTATCGATCCCACTTACTGTATATAGCAGAGCAGACATATTGGCAATACTAGTCTATGAGTTTGGCTGATACAATCCTGAGAGCAGAAAAATGTTTTAATAGAAGTAAATCATAACCTGAGCTTTATTGCAGATGTCAAGTTTATTGAAGTGTGACACAAAGAAAGTTATTGGGGTGTTACGGTATATCCACAATGTACAAAACAAAGCCCAAAACAAAGTAAGGATATTTTTCAGTTTTCTTTGTTTGTCAGATCACCTGGAAAAAATCCTCTTTTCCAAGAAAGAGATACTAAAAGCACTGATGATTTCTTCTACTAATAATGTTTAAATTCAGGACCTCCACTTGGATTAAATATATTTAAAATGTTTGCTGGTTATTTAAGTTTTGGGGGTGGTGGTGGATTTTCTTTTGTTTTCTTTTAGGAAGCAAAGCATAATTTTTGTTTGTGTGTGTGTGTTTGCTTTCATTGGGATGCAGAAAACCTCCTGTCCTGGTTTCAGTTGGGACAGAGTTATTTTTCCTCCTAGTAGCTGGTAGGGTGCTATGTTTGGATTAGGATGAGAAGAGTGTTGATAACATGCTGATGTTTTAATTGCTGCAGAGCAATGCTTACACTAAGCCAAGGACTTTTCAGCTCCTCGCTCTGTCCTGCCAGCGGCCAGGCTGGGGGGGCAGCAAGAGCTGGGAGGGAACAGACCCAGGACAGCTGACCCCAACTGGTCAAAGGGGTATTCCATACCATCTGACGTCATGCTGAACAATATATAAGGGTGGCTATCCGGGGTGCGGGGCCGGCTGCTCGGGGTTGGGCTGGGCATTGGTCAGCAGGTGGTGAGCTTTTGCATTGTGCATCACTTGTTTGTACATATTATTATTATTATTTTCTATCTTAATAAACTGTCTTTATCTCAACCCACAGGCTTCACTTTCCTGTTTCTCTCCCCCATCCCAGAGAGGGAGGGGGGAGGGTGAACAAACAGCTGTGTGGTGTTTAGCTGCCAGCCAGGTTAAACCACAACACCTCCTGAGTCTGGAAGCAGGGGACTAGACTTTCAGTTTGATCCAGAGCCTTGAGTGGTGCTAGCCATGAAATATAGGTCTGGATTGTGATTGCAGACTTCACATTTAGATTCAGTGCTTTCACATTCTTTTCCTCTTATTAAAGTGTATAAAATAGCAAGTGTGTTATAGTTCATCAAGCCCTGGCAGTGAAATGCAAAGAATAAGCAGAATTTTTGTACTGCTTTAGCACATTAGGATGATTGTCCTGCATATTGTCTTTGGAACTATTAAGAAGAATATTCTGGAAATGAGTTAACTTATCTGGAATGTAAAATGATCTTTTATTCAATTTGAGAGGAAGAAATTAGGTGTTGTGCAAGTAATCTCAAAATACATCTCTGAACTGTTGATCCCATGGCATGCTGTGATTGTATGAGGTTGTTTAATTGGATATGCTGATCGGAGTTCACTGTTTACATGTACACAGCTATTTTGGAAAGAGATCTTGTTAACGAAAGTAGAAGAAAAACTTTAAAGAAAAAGCACATTTGGCATTTAACAAGCAAGAGATTTGCTTTCCTCATTAAAGTCACTATAGCTGAACTCAGAAATTGCACATGCACTAGGGAATTACTTGAATTAAGTTAATAAACTTGTACTTTATTAGGTGTGAGGAGCTTGATTATTCCATTAGTAGTGTGATATGCTGGTTCACAGAATTTCACAGAATTTCTAGGTTGGAAGAGACCTCAAGATCATCGAGTCCAAGTTCAGGTCTCTGGGTTGGAACAGGCAGCTTATGAGGATGGAGATGTGAAGCTCCTATTGTGCACCTCATCACTTGGGTGAAGAGGTAAGGTTTTGTTTCTTTGGCTTCTTTTTGAGACAGGACAAAATAAATTGGTGCTGCACAGGCTTAACTAGTAATCAACAGGGTTTGATCTCAGGAAACTTACAGGAGAGCCCTTCAACTAATTGGTAGAAACTCTACATGCCCCTGAAATCCCACTGAATACTTCAAGCCTTGGGAATATATAGCAGAGTTTTGGGGTGGGGGTTCAGGAAGCTGTGGTTATTGTGTCTTCTTTTCAGTGTAACTGGTTTGATTGTTATCTTTCATTCAATGTTTGCAGTAAGATGGGTAAATGAGTTCGTCTCATTTTAACTGCAGAACACAATTGGCATTGGTAATAAGCTGTGTAAATGTAAATACCTTGCAATGCAATGTAAATACCTCGTTTCTTCAAACACTTGATGAATACTCAGGTTACCAGGGCATATTTTCTTGACCTGGGGAATGCTCCTAAGATGTTGCCAATTTGGTTTTAAGTTGATTGAATCAGTGACAGAGAGAAATGAGCTTTGGACCCTGCTAAGAATTAGTATCCCACAATAATGGAGTTCCCTGAATGATAGAACTAGAAATCTCTAAACCATCTTCATCAAAAAAAAATGAGAACAGCCTTCTTTAATGGTGTTTTCCCATTGAATGGGAAAAGTAAAGGGGTCTAAACACAGCAAAGTAGGGGTGTTAAGATTGGAGTGGATTTTTTTTTTCTTTGAATCACAGAGAACATGTAATGAAGCTGAAGGACAGTGATGAAGGTTGTGTAATGGGTCCCACTCCTGAGTGCACCACGGTAAAACTCTTAACCTTAAACTAGTGTTTTGCTTGTCATTTGTCAATAAACCTGCAACCCACTGGCAGTTGAGTGTGGGCAGAGCCCTGCTCTTATTTGCAGCTAGCACTGAACTGTACTATCACACCCATCCCGCTGGCTTTCCATTGCACTTCTGCTCCCTGAATCACTTTAACCTGCTGAATGCAGGTTAGAGAGGGCCTTTCCAATCATGTTCGCAAGATTGACAAAATGGAAGGAAATATTACTGTCATTGCTATTAGTATATTTTAATATAGTTTTTCCCCAGTGAAGTCAAAATTCACTCTCCATTCTTCACTATGAAACAATCATATTCTAAAACGTTTTGCTCAGTGAAGACAAAGGGGGCAGAGTTGATCCTGTGCTCCTTCTGAAGGGCAAAATGGTTTAGCCTGACATATGAAGGAGTCAGCCAAGAAGCCAAGAATATCTGCTTACTGCGCAGATAGTCTTTTATAGAATACACCCTTATTGTTGATTCACATCTGTAGGTCAGCAAAGAGTTAATATCAATTGCTACTAAATGAACCTATAATCATCTTATTAAATCCACACTGAATGTGTAGCTAAGTATACTCAGAATATTTTAATTTAAAATGTAACCATAAAATCTGCAAAGTGGAATTAGTGTGGTGCTTTTGAGATTACATCAGCAGCAAAACGGGGTGGATATTAATTGTTAATTAAACCATACAGACAACATACATTGGAATCTTAACATGGAAGTTGTATCTGTTTATTTAACATCTTGTAGTTGCAAGACTCTCTGCCCACCAACATCTCCCCTCCCTCCTTTTAATTGCCAAGGGAAATTTTTGGACTGATTTTGTTTTTCTGCAAGGCTGGTGAGACACTGAAGTGAAACTTCCAGTTGTCTCCTGAATAGGTTTGACATTATTACGCTCCATGGAGTGATAGAACAATAGTATTCCACTATGAGTTTGTTTATTAAACCATTTTATGGGAATTTTCTTCTACCATCTAGCCAGTCTCTGAGGAAAGATGTTGATTTGATTTCCTCTAATGAAAGTGTCTCCCTTCTTATGAAATATTCCTAGCCACACAGCTCATGAATTCCCATATGGTTTTGCACTTCCTTGGTTAGGTCAAATGCCAAAAAGAGCTCGGTGTCGTTGTTCTTTCTCTTCCTCCTTTTTTTCATGTTTAAGCTTGCAGTATGTGAGACTGAAAGCATCAGTTGTGTGGGATATTTTGCTTAAGGGGAACTTGCTTTGAGGGAGGATTTTTGGAAGTCTTTTCAGAAGAGGCCCATGTGCTTCAGAAGGAATTTCCAGTCCTTTGCTGCAGTCATCAGGAGAGAAGGGGGGGCACCCAGTATCTGCTTCCCCTCTGTGTTGGGTCTGTCTGGGATGGAGTCACCTTTCCCTGCAGCAGCCCACACAGTGCTGTGCTCTGCACTTGTAGCTAGAACAGCACTGGTATCACTCCAGTGTTTTGTCTATTGCTGCATAGTGCTGGCACAGCATCAGAACTCCCTCCAAGCCCCAAAGAGCCAGCAGGCTTTGGGTGGGCAAGTGATGGGGACGGGACATCATCAGGGCGGCTGACCTAAACCGACCAAAGGGATATTCCATAACCCCTAATGTCACACTCAGCAATAAAAGGGGACTAAAAAAATGGGGGAGGGGCTTTCCTGAACAACTGGTACGTATTTTGAGGCCCTGCTTTCCAGGATGTGGCCAAACATCGCTCATTGATGGGAAGTAGAGAATAACTTGTTTTCCTTTCTCTCCGTGCTTCCGTGCAGCCTTGTTGTTTCTTTTCTTTCTTTTTCTCCCCGTTCCCATTCCCTTTAATTAAATCATTCTCATCTCAAACCTCAAGCTCTTTGTGTTGTCTTTTCTCCCTCTTCCTCTCTGAGGAGGGGAGGAGTGAGAGAGCAATTGTGGTGGAGCTTGGCTGCCTGGAGTAAAACCAACTCGAGTAAAACCATCACACCCTCCTAACTTCTTCACAGTTTTCCCTATTGGTTTGTGTTTACTAGTCCAGGAGCTTGTTTCTTCCAGTTTGTTCTTACACCATTTGTTTTTTTTTGGTCCTGTTCCTTACTGCTTTACACTGTGATCTTATGGTTTGGGCAACCTCTACAAGCCAACTCAGCTGTCTTTGGCTTTTGAAGTAACAAAACTTCACCTCTCTATGACCACCTTAGTGTTAATGCATTTCCCTCTTAAGCTTGTTTCAATATGTGGCAAGCACTCCAAAAGAGATGAGTGCAGCATAGCTGTTGAGTTAAAGAGTGCAGGAGTCCTCCACACCTGCTTTGTCTCTGCTGCTGTTGTGGGACAAGTGTCCCCATGCACTGCAGCTCTCTTTCATCTGAAAGGAAGGGCCTTGTCATGTCAAACTTTTACCAACATCATAAACTCCGGTAGAGATAAGGTCATTTCCCTAACTAATGTTACCCGGTCCTTAGTGTTTCCTCCCTGCTCCCCAGCCCTGACACTTGTGTAGTCCTGCTTCCTTGCTGGTAGTTTCTGCTTTGATCTTTTCTCCTCATATATATGCTTCACTCAAGGGCTTTATGAGGTTTTGTCCTTGCTCCTGCATCTTACCTGTCATGCATCTCTCCTTGTCTCCCAAATCCCTCTTCAACAAACCATTCCTTGCCTATTTCTTGCATGGGTATCCCTGGCAAGCAGACAAGGAGCGTGCCAAATAACAACATTTGCAGAAAGGTTTTTTGATGTTGTTATCCTAGGTACTAAACCCACGCTTTCTTGCTCTCTGTTTAGGCAGAGAGATTAATTTAAACCCTGTGCATCATTCAGCATTGTTGCCACTTCTCTGAAAAGGGCCGTGCACCTCATAGGCACTTGTAGAGTATGGTACAATAACAATGGATTCAAGGCTGTGCTTTGTCTATTGAACAGGCCTCTTCATCCCCAGCTGTACAAACCATGTGGTTACTCCTCATTTTTGGAAAAAGCCAGCTAAGCGACACTTCTAAGCAAATCCACTGTACAGCACGAAGTATTCTTTCCCAAACACCCTTGAGACTACAGTCCACTTTGATTCATTTGTTGCTTTACTTTAATCACATTGATCCAGTTTTCTCTCTTTTTCTTCTGTGAAGAAAGGACATTGTATCTCTGAAGGCCATAGCCTAGAAACCTGAAAGTCAGGTCCCTGACCCCTGTAAAGTCGACAGAACCTCATAAATTATTTTGTAATCTTTTCCATTCACCCGCTATGTACTAATGCATGTATGTACATGTCACAAGTAAGGATTTGCAGAATGGAGCGCTCACTTTGTTTATAATTGAAAACCATTGTTGGAGAAACAATGATTCAGTAACCTTTCTGAGTCTGGCCTAATGTCTCTCTCCAGAGACCATGGTGAGCACAGTGGTAAATTGATTTTAAAGAGAGTACAGCATTTCTAACTCTTTTTGCAAGACTGACTACAGTTTCAGGCTTCTACTTAATAGCTCTTGATAATTCAGGGCTCCAAGCATTGATGTGAAGCATATGTGTGTGTTTAACAGGGGCAGATTGCATTATCTTCAGACTTTTTCCTTCTGCAAAAGAAAAAAAAAAATCAATATTAAGATGAATGAATGGACCATTTAAATGAAGAAATATGGGGTACTAATTTGATTCTGTATTGTACACAATAGTGGTATGTGTAGTTTGGAGGCAATTACCTCTTTGCATCTCTTGGGGGAATGTGTCACTTTCCATTTTCACCTAGGCTGGCAGAAAAGGAAACTGAAGAACCATAGAATGAACTAAGAAGCTCTTAACAGAGTCAGGTAGATGGGTGGGTGGAGAGTTTTCCTTCATCTACATATGCAGAACAAAGGAAAACTTTACAAGGACTAGCTGAGTCAATTCTAACAGCAACATTGGTCAGTGCGGTCCAAAATCACAAGTAGAAAAATGTTAACAGCATTTCTTGGGGGTGTTTTAGGTTGTCATTTGTTTGTTTTTAAGTGCATTTTACTTTTATAATGCCTCTTTTAAATTGTAGGGTCATTTTCCTTCTTTCCTTGCTGAAGTTGGATCTGTAGCATGCAGTGTAAGTCAGTTAATGTTCTAAAAGCGTAAAGGGCCATCCTCTTTCCAGGTAGTCATGCAATAGTCATGGTTGCTGCAGAAGGATGGAAGAGAGAACCTTTGTAAGAACAACCTTTTTTTTTTTTTTTTTTTTTTAGAAAAGTAGCTAGGAAAAAAGCCACAGATGTACTAACAGACATACTTCCAGGTTTAGAAAATGTTACCTAGAAGCGATCCTTAATTGAGGTGCAAGTTACCAGTTACATTTACAGCTGGGTGGGCAGGAATTCACTGAGAACAAACAAAAACTATCAAACTTTAATCAAAAGAATAGCAAGTGGGGGCAACAGTCTAAAAGCAGAAGAAAACCAGAAGAAGCTTAAAAACTTGTCCAATTTATCCGCCTCTGTTAGTTGGTCCATTAAAATAGTTCACCTCCCTTTAAAAACCTGGCTTCTTTGAATAATTACAGAGAAGATGAGTCAGTTGTCAGCTGGTATTAAAAGTGTTTTAGTTCCATTACTTTGTGAGGTTAAGGCAGCTCATGCCAGTTTAGGATTAGACCACCACATGTATTAAATGTGCCATACATCTGGCTGCACTTGCTCTTCCCATGTGGCAAGTTCAGTTCAGGCAGAATGAGTGACAAAAGAAGGAGAGGACATCTGTTACATTTAGTGGTTTTCTCACATAAGTGAGAAAAACACAACCTGCCAGGCAGGAAGGAGGAGGAAATGGGTTCAACCTTGACAGGGGCCACAGGAGTTGGACACGTGATGGCATCTTTTTGCATTATGTGACTACTAGAGGTCATTGTTAAAGCTTGCAAATCAGCCAACGACAGTTTTCTCTGGTATGCTAGGGCAATCTAAAAAATACTGATACACGCTTCTCTCTCATTTGAGAGTTGTTTATAAAGCATGCTTTTCAAGAATTTATTTATTTATTCTGTCTGGAGAGATACATAGGCTGTCTGTATTTAAACTCCCGTAAATACTTGCATGATACTCCATAATGCTTTTTTTTTTTATCTCCTGGACTAAACTATGATTTGAAAGATCATACAGCATTTTTTTCTGATAGCCTGTCTTTTGTAACAATTTTATCTGTTTTGATAAAGTGTTCTGCAACAGATAGACTCTGATGGTTCAATGAGTCCATTCAGAAGTATTTTCCACTTTGCAAGGGTAATTATCTTTATTAGTTCTGTACCTTGATAGTGTTTCAGCAAAGCATTTAGGAGTGTCAGGATCTATTAAGGATAAACTTGCTCACGGAGGAAGTAATTTGGAACTGTGTACAAATGATGGTGCTTTAAGAGGTTTAAATGAGTGTTCTGCTAGTTGGTTTTGCCCCTTATTACCAAAAAAATCCAAGACAATATAATTTATTTATTTATTTATTTATTTTTCCCTTGTGTCTTTGGAATGGCAGCCTTACCCTTGTAAATAAATGTGAAAAATCTTAAAGCTTCTAAATGAAAAAAAAAAAAGATCTTTAAGTAGGCTTAACAAGCTTCTAGCAATTTTTAATCAGCCCAGTTCAAAAGTGTCATTTTGTTGGTATATTAAAGTTTTGTTAGTGAGGGTATGCTACCTACACAAGGATACCTACCCGTGTATGATACCTACACAAGGATCCTTTTTTTTTCTGAAGTGCCTCTTCTTTCTAAGAGCTGAACTGCAGAGATCAGGAAGGAAATAAGCATAGCTGGTATTTGTATGGCTTAGCAATCTAGTGAAAGACATTTCTCACTCATCCTATGTTGATATGCGCTGGTCATGTACTGTTTGTCAAAGCTGTGATGCTTTGACAAGTTACACCCACAGGCACCAAGGAGGATGAATTTCAAAATGATCTGCCTCACCTGAGCTGCAGGAGTAACTAACTTAGAAAACCAAGGGAAAGTGCTGAGACCAGGGAAAAGATTTTGCTAGTGGTAGACAGGAAAATGAAACTTTAGAGGAAGACTCCAGTGGTGCAAAGTGCGTCCTACTTGATTTTCCTGGACTGCTCAATTTCATTGCACGTTCTTAGCACTTACATTCAAGACTCTGCATGTATTAATCATGCTAGAACAGCTGTCCTCAGCTCTCAGTAAGTTTGGTTTTCCTCTCTCCATAGACTCTTTAGCATCTTCAACTTGCTTTCTCTCATTTTCTCACTGATTGATATTTGTTTTGTGGTTAAAGGGGACTGATATGGAAAATTAATTGCGTTTACTGGAGGATAGGATAATATAAATTATTAAAAGCTAGAGAGTGCTTCCTTTTGCTTAAACTGCTGCTTTTGCCACTTCTCCTCTTCTTTCAGAGTTACTTATTGTTCTGCTTTGGGGCATGCGTTAATTAAGAGGTCAGAGAGATGTGCACACCAAACACAAGTTAGTGTCAAAAACCAGCCATGGCACCACAGGCACCCCTCAGGGCACATGGCATCGAACTGGGGGAGCTGCCAAGGTGCTGGTGGGCAGGGTTGGCATTCAGTGGGACCACAACAGGCTGCAGAAATGTGTTGAGAAATGGGCTTATGGGGAACCTCGTGATGTTCAACAAAGGCAAATTCTGAGTCCTTCAACTGGGTTGAAATTACTCCCTGCAGTAACCCAGGCTGGAGGCCTACCAGCTGGCTGAAGAGCAGCCCCACTGGAACTGACCTCTGTGGGTCCTGGTGGGTCAGAAGCAGAATCTGAACCATCAGTTTTTCTATATGGTACTTGTGGGGCCATCTGGAACACTGTGCCTGGTTTCAGGCTTCTCTGGTACTAAAAAAGGCACTGGCAAATTGGTTTTTCTAGATTTAGGCAGCTGGATCATGCCCAAAGACACAGTGTTGTCTCTACGTGTGCTGAAAACTACTGCATTAATAACTGTTAAAGAAGCTTTTAAAGCTTGATTCTTGCTGTCATGCTATCAATGCCTTACTTTGCTGCAAATTAAGACACATGAATACTTCTAGAAAGATGAGGATGCAAAATATAAAACTAAAAAGTGAAGTTGGATATAATGTCAGAGGAAGATCAGGAGCAAAACTCCATATGGAAGCTAGAAGGCTTAAGAGTTTTTGCATAGGAGTAGTGCTAACTGGCAGTCAAGCTGGGGAGGGACAAAAAGGTGGGTATTTTTGGCCACTCATTAAAGAGTCACAGCTGGCAGCAGCTCTTGCTCTCATTGTGGGAAGGGAAAAGGCAGAAGACAAGCAGCTGGAAGACTGAAGTCTGGCTAGGTTTACCATGGTTTATGCTGTTATGCACTGTGCTCTGTGCTTTTGTTAATATGTTTGTGCTGAGCACTTTTGTCTCTTCATAGTAAGCTAGTTTCTGTGGATGTTTCTTGAAAAAACAATTAAAAACAAACAAACAAACAAACAACAACAAAAAAACACAGAAACATTTTTGTAACTCTGTGATTTTATGTCCATTTCTAGCTTCTCCTTCCTTGGCTAGGCTGTGTTCTCGTGTCCTCTTTCAGCTGCAGCTGTACCACATGAAGACGTTATTCCCTCCAGCCTCTAGTGATTAACCTCCAGTCACTGCTAAGTCCTTCTGGTGTAATTTGATCTAGTCAGAATAACCTGGACTGGAAAAGGCTATTATACAATGGATTGGTAGGTCTGACAAAATTTTCACTTTTCTAACACAGGGCAGTGATAAAACAAGGAAGTCTAAGATATTACCTTCTTTCAGCTGAGCACATCTAGGACAGGACACAGCAAAAATAATGCCAGCATCATTCTTATCTTGCCACTTTTTCCCTTCATCATCCACTTCCTCAAAAAACTCAACCTATTCTTCATTTCATATATCTGTTTTGCTATTAGAAGAGTTTCTGCTCTGAAGTTCTTGTCGCTTGCACCCTTGCAAGGTTTGTGGAAAAGTGCCCTATCCCGCTACGGGCAAAACTGTCTGCACTAAACTGGATAATCTGAATGTTTAAGGTAACTCACTCTAAGGATGGATTGGCCTAAAGTAGGCTAAGTATTTTTAAAGGAGACACAGACCAAGTTGTCTCAGAAGACATAAAGGATTCCTGTAGTAGCTGGGAGAAGGTAGCGTCCAGCTTGAGCAAGTATAAATCTGACAAGCCAGCTTGAGTGTTAGAGGGGACACCTGCATGTGAACTAATTAACAGTGCAAACTGAAGCAACATGGCTGAAGTTTAAAATGGGAGAGTGCACATTAACTGTGTGACTTTTTCCATTTAACCAGTGTAATGGTATGAAGGACCTACTCACATGTTAATGGAACTGCTCCGTCTCACTCTAAATAACACTTTCTTTACAAAGCAATATTGATATTTCATTTATCTGATGGCAGTTCTATTTTATGCTCATTTAGAACATCCATTTCACTTTTCTTTTTTTCTTCCACTTTTGCTGTATGTGAGCACTTAAACTTGAGCTTAACTTTAGGCATGTGAGCATTAATAATGAATTTTAGCAGGATTACCATTGTGATCTGTATATTTAAGATCAACTACTTGTATTGTTCTACTACAATTGCTGATTCAGTGAGACTTGTGTTTTGAGCTTGTCTTTTCTGGGAAATTAGTCTAGGATAATTGATGTAAAACAGATTAATTAAACCAGATAAAAGTCATGCAAGACCTCTCTTATTTTGAATAAAAGACACCTTAAATCAGTTTTATTTGATTCACTTCCAAATCAGAGAATCTATTCTGATCTAAAAATCATCTCTGTTCATGTGAGGAACTCTTAAGCACCAGTAATTCAGTAGAGCCTGTAGACTTTATTTCACTACTGTTTTGTGATGTCCTCCCCGTTTGTGTATGTATAGGTGTGAATTTCCTGGCTATCACCTTTCAGTATCTGGATATCTGGAGTACTACTGGTGAGGAACATCAGCTTGTCTAGAACTGGATAAGGATCATCCTCTATAACATTTTTATGGTTGAACTGCTAAATGATTTAACTACCATTTTATATCCTTATGATATAGAGCTGAAACTTTCTTGTTGATACCAGATTTGGACACTGAAAGGAAGGAAGAATATATTTCAAGAATTTATCCCTGCATCAAAGCCAAACACATTCTTTGCCTGGCAGTTGCTGAGTGTGCTCCTTTAGTATGCAGCCACCAAACACGGTAGAGTCCTCATGTTCTCATAGTGCTTTCCAGTGCATCATATCATGAAGAAAAACTCATCCCTCCCACCTAGGGCTGAATGTAGAAGGTAGATAATACAAGCAGGACTGAAATGGGTAGTTTGCTGGAAATCAAATTTGGTGGGAAAATAAACTTGAATGTCAGGAACACCTTTTGTAAATATGTGCAGGATGGTAATTTGAAGAGTAAGAGTTTGTGAAATCTTCATCACTGGTATTTTCTGAACATACTAGAAAACGTATCTTGGGAATGGCGTAAGTATTGTTGATCATACCACTATGGTATAATCCCATTATTCTATGTTTTATCAGCATTATTTCATTAGATTTTTTTTTTCTTCCATAGATAAAATAAGAAACGATTTTTCACATCTTCCAAACAGGGCTCTATTTACTTGTCCATCTCTGTATTTACAATGGTGGCAGCAGGAATTAGTACAGAAATAAAATGATTTTCAAACAGAATAAATTGTAAATGTCAATCTAAACCCTAGGAGTTGTGGAAGTCTATCCTAAATTCTTCATCAGTTTTATGTGACAAGTTGAAAATAGTTGGACTAAGAGCAGAATAAATATCCCAAGATTAAGCACAATAATCTAGAGGTTAAGTGCAAAACTTTCTTTGGTGATATTGGTGCAGTAGAATGTGGGAAAGCTGTAGTGCTACAAATAAATAAATAGAACAGGATTTAGTAATGCTCTTCACATTTCAGAGACTGGGCTCATGAGCAATTTGTACACAATAAAGAGAGCAACTTGCTGACTTAAGGCAGGACCAAAGTACGCTTTCGAGTCTTCAGGACTCGAAACAATTAGATTTTATTAAGTTAAAAGGTTAATATTAATTAGAAATTTTGTTCTGTGGAAAAATTTATCTTCTTAGATTTTGTTTACATCTGAATAAGTTTTTTTTAGGTCAAAAGAGTACCAAAATAAACATTGCATAGACTGTTTAGAACTATTTTATGTAATATGTTAACATTCAGCATTACATTCAGCGTTGAACCTTGTGTTGTAAGTTAACACTTTGCCTCCTGGAAACTCTGTTTCTCTTCTTGGGTGTGAAACTGTATTACTAGATACAGCTAGATCAATCTTATATGTGCTTTCAGTTGAAAGAATTTTGTGAACCAGTTCATTATCACAGCTACAGCAAAGTGATCTAACCTGTGAGTCTGGACTATAGACAAGGAAAGACTTTAAGCTTTCAGCTCATGTCAATTTGTTTTAGTATTTGAAGTGACCAAAATTTTAAAAATTGAAATATTCCAGCCAAAGCAAATATTTTCTGGAGAAAATGAAAAAACAAACAAGCAAAAAACAAACAAACAAACAAAAAGCAGACAACCAGCACTGCAGAAATATTTTTTCCCCTCCATAGGAGGTTACTATTTAGCTAACCATGTACTTAAGTATCTACTTGAAAGGAACTGCCTTTCTGCATCAGGTTGTCAACTGAGTGCAAAAACTTATATATCCCAAGAGTGGTACCACTAACATGATAGATAACCCGAGATGTCTCTCTTACAATTAGAAGTTACTCAATTTTCTTGTCACCTGAGGCAGATGGAAATTTAAGTTGTTGTATATATCTCCTTTTCTTTGCTGCTCCTTGCCCTATTGCTATGTGTGGTGGTTTTACCGTGCAAATGAGTGATGCTTGACCATGTCCTTGAAGCAGGGCCTCAACGCACGTAGCCGGTGTTCAGGAGGAGTTGTTTTCACAACTACAGCCCACCCCCTCCCCTCTTCTTCCTTTTCCCCCCGTTTATTGCTGAGTGTGACATCATATGGTATGGAATATCCCTTTGCTTGGTTTAGGTCATCTGCCCTGGTGATGTTTCTTTCTCACTATTTTGCCCACCCCCTAGGAGGGTTAGAGAGAGTCCCGATGCTGTGCCAGCACTTCCCAGCAGCAGACACAACACTGGTGTGATACCAGTGCTGTTCTAGCTACAAGTGCAGAACACAGCACTGTATGGGCTGCTGCAGGGACAGTTAACATCCCAGCCAGACCCAGTACACCATGCTATTTTCTCCCCTAAGCCCTCTCATCCACAATTTTTCTTTGAATGGCACCTTGATGAGTCATACAAGCATCACATATCTGTTGTCCTGAGCTTCTTATGTCACACTGGTAGGTCCCATGACTGACTAAAATAATCAAAAGTATGTTCATATGGATTATTTTAGTGATTTTGTATGCAGATGATTATTTAGTTATTTATTTGTGAAGGACATCAGGGCTGGTTTGGCTAATGGCAGCTTTGTGAAAAAATAATTAACTTCATTTTACCTAAAGCTGTGACTTATTCTCCCTGAAAAAAGCACAAAGTTTTGCATGTCTGAGCTCTGTCAAATGGGAGACAGAACCCTACAGAATGTAAAGATAAGTGAGATAAATGCCCAACTACTATGTATGCAATTAATAAGGAACACTCTTTTCTTTGAGTGCTTTACAATCAAACAAACACAGCTAGAGGCTGCAAAAGGAAAGATTGCCTTCCTATTTTGCAGTTAGAGAAGTGGTCTTTTACCAGCCACAACTGTGCTAGAGAGGGCATCACAAACCACTGAAAAGCTGTAGTGGCCTTTTTAAAAATATATGTACAAAATCTGCAAAGCATGGAACAATTCAGGAAAGACACTGATGAAAAATATATATATATATATTGGTAATTTCCTTAGAAGTTACTTAAGTGCTTATTAATGCACATTTTCAAAAATTGAGTAGAAACATGAGCTCTTGAGATGTACTGGTTTATGGAAGCTTTCTGAATCCCAATTAGGAACAGTTTTCCTGCTTTTCTGGAGAATAACCTCCCAAGCTGTACCTGCCAATGAAATGTCTTTGAATTAAAAAAAAAAATGTAATAAAAAAAATTGTAATAGGGATAATTTATAAACTCTAAGAGGAAGAAAAAAAAAGGATATTTTCAGAGAATATAGGAAATTATTGCTTTCAAAGATAGATTATAAAACTTATTTGATTGACAGTGGTACTTCGTATGGATGAATCTTTCTGAGCCTTGCAATTGAAAAAGCTGTTCAGCAGTTAGAATAGCCAGTCTCTATTCATTTAAGCAGATCTTTTTTTTTTGTTTGCTTCAGCTCAACAGACAAGCTTTAGTTTTTTTAGCATGTTGCTGTATATAGTAAACAAGGAAGCAAATTAAGAGTAAGTTTTCTTTCTGTAGCTCTTTGCCTCTTGCCCAAAAGCAGCTGTCATGCAATTTCTGAGCAAAGCAGTTACAGATTATTTTTAACATTTGCTTGTATTAAAGGTCATATTAACCTAGTTTATAGAAGCTGAGAAGGTGCAATGAGGCAAGAAGCTGTATATTGCTATGCTATTTTATTCTTTTAAAATTCAGTTTTAAATTAATAGGAAGACAAAGAACGGTGAGTAATTAATTAATAGGTTCTTAGGATTACACAGAGATCACACCCTTCTTAACAGAAAGGCTACAGCTAAATTCCATTTGCTCCTTTCTAACTTTTACTATATAACTCCAGTGTCTAATTTAGGAGGCTAAAACCCCCTGCCTCCCCTCGAAGAAAAAGAGAATGGTCCCTGAAGACCAGGAGCCAAACTTGAAATAAATCACCCATAAAAATAAAAGTTTCCCACTGGTGCTTGTAGCTGTCTCACTTAGCTGCAGTGTTATTGTCCATAGATGCTGCTCTTGGAATTTGGTTGAAAGTTAACAGTATGATTGTGCCAAGCAGTCTGAGATGCAGGCTCCAGCATTCCTGATACATGCTAGTTCTGTGCCTTGCCCATCCTCTGTTAAGGTTGTTTTAGCTTCGTAAATGGGGGATGACTCAGAGCTGCTCACATTTCAGAAAACAAGTAATCTAGGGACAGGTCTTATGTGAATCCTGTGAAATAATCAAATATCTCCTAATGAATTTGATATGAACTGTATTCAGAATTACCAGGTCCTGAAATAAGTACTTCCCCTGGCCCTGCTCTGCTGTTAGTGTTGCTCAGTGTGGAATGGTCAGGGTCTCACAATAGCGGGAACTGCCTCTGTCACCTCTTTCAGAAATTTGTATTGCCTGTGAAATTTGTATTGCCTGTGAAATATGCAAAAAGAAGTTTTGAGGGATTTAGGGAAACTGCACCACTTCACAGTTTCCACTGCAAAATGTCTTGCTTGTTGCTATTTTAACACCAGAAAAAAAATACAAAGCTTTTAAAAATCATCTATACAACTACTACTCTCCTTATTGGGTAGGTTTTCATCTGCATAGTTGCCCAAAGAAAACAGGTGCTGTAAAGCCTAATAAAAAAATGTATATGCTTATCCAATGTTTCTTTCTGCTGCCTCCCCTACATTACTCTTGTATTCTGCTGTGGCAAGCATAATGCAGACATAATAAAAAGCTTAACCCAAACAGACATAGAAATGAAAACGTAGGATTTCAGATGAAATCTTTCCCTTTCAAATACCATAATAAAAGCTCATTCCCGTAGAATAAATACATTCAACCTCCAGAGAGTTACTAGTGCATTACCTCCCTTCTGCTTCTGAGAAAGAGATTCAACTGGCTCATGAGTTATCTGTCTTTTATTCTCTTGACAGAAAGATAATCATCCTCAGGGGTGATATATGCTAAATACTGCATAACTATGCCAAACTGGCAGCAGGTGCTCTGTAGTTTATAGAGCTGCCAGAGCTGCCATTTGCTCCCATCCACACCATACAGTCTCTGGACAACTATTGCTTTTCCTTCTGAAACCTATTTGACTGTATTTAAAACTGTTGTTAAAAGTTCAGCTCCCCGTAGATTTCTGTAAACTGGGCCACTGTTTGTAAACATAGTTATTCAAAATTAGTTCCTTAATTTCCCTGTAGTCTGTTAGAATGTGGACTGATTTTTCTGATTTTTTTTTCTTCCCTAATGCATTGAATGGCATTGTACTAGAAAAGCAGTAGCAAGGATCATTTGGGGCACCAAATGGGGTGGATGTGCTGTGGTCCCCTGATTGCAGCCACTGATGTTCTTAAAGGGTCGTTTAGGGTCTGACAGAAGCCCCAAAGAGCCTAGAGGTGTGTTATGATATCCCCAGAGGCTGGGTTTTCCTTTGTGTTCTTTGGCTGCATGCACAGTTTCTGGAGATAAAGGTCTTTTTATTTCTATTTCAGTGTCTGTCTGCAGATAATTTGGGTTGGTGAATGGCACTCTCAACCATTTTCTTGATTCTGCTCTTAGTAATTAAAAGGTTTTGCAGTTGTGTGACATGTTCTAGTAGAGTGTAATCCCACAGCGGTAATCCCACACAGAACAGAATATTTGCCTTTTGTATTTGCTGTTGTGAACAGTTATATGATTGGTTTGGCTTATTTTTGACAGCTGTCATTTAAGGAAATGCAATTTTTAGATCACAGATAGTAAAGCAAAGGCACAGCATAAGTGAGGTATAATGATCGGGCTGATTCCTCTCAGGCCCTACTTTGGGTTAATTTACCAACGCATTTCCTTCTCACAATGTATTGAGCATATTCACCCATTTCTGGATGAAATATGGCAGGCTTTATCCATGCAGGAAAACACAGAAATTTTAGATTTTACTTTTTTGTTTTTATACCTTTTTTAAAATTTCAAAATAAAATTACATATATTTCTAATCTTGATAACTTATTGAAAATCCTTGCTGGATTTACAAGTAGTGGATGGATACATAAGACAATGTAGGAGATGGTGGGAGATTGGATAGATTTCTAAATGGCTGTGGTTTGCACAGATGGACTCTAGCTGTCACTCTGATGGCACTCTTCCTTGCTTTGAACAGCTGTTCCTTCCTTACAAACCTCTGGTAATCTTGCTGGTAATCCAAAGGTGATCAAATATAGCAGACAGCAGCCTCTGTGCTGTCTGATAATGTAGTTTATATTAAATATGCTAGCCTCCTGGGCTACCTCTCTGGGCTTGTGATACCTATATAACTGACATTCTTCTTCTCCTGTTTCCTGTACTTGCCCCACCACAGTGCATGATAAGTTAGCTAATGCCTCCAATTGTATTGCTTTCCTTCCATAAGAGGAATTTTTTATTCTTTGACTTTCCTAGCCAGCCTTCCTTGCCCACATTCCAGTTTGAGTTGAAGATTCTTAGCCATGCTTGGCCAGAGCTGTGTTTCAGACAATGCTTCAGCAGTACCACTATTATTTCCTTAACTCCAGAGGAAGTGCCTTGTCTTGGGCACCTTACGATTGCATTCCTCACAACAGCATCACATTGATGGCTTGTAGGTCATCCTGAAATAAGCTGCTACGTTTCTTCCTGGTTTTTTTTTTTTTTTTTTTTTTTTTGTTTGTTTGTTTGTTTGTTTGTTTTTCATCTTCATTTGATCAAATCCCAAACCATAGTAGAAGTTCTGATATTCATCCTTAAAACTGCAACTTTGCACCTAGACATATCTAAGTTTTCAACACGCATTTACATCTCTTCCTCACTCTTCCAGTTCTTCCATGACAGTACTAGAGTCCTTACCCTTCTGAGATGTTTCTCAGCACTGCATTATTAGTGGATTTAATCAGCATGCTCTTACTATGGCAAAATTACTACTGAAAATGTGAAGTAGGGCTAGCCAAAGACTCATCCTCCTTTTTATGGCTTACAATATTTTTACTGTTTCTGATCTTCTGTAGTTTAAGTAAGAATTTCCGATGTGTCCTCCTGAGATGCTTTAAGTCCAAATAAATGAGACCTATGGCATTCCCTTTGTGTAGTAAATCATGTTCATTAGCAAAAACAGATAATAGTTCAATGCAGTCTAAACCCATTTTATTGGGCTTATGTGGCAAGGTTATGGTAGCCAGGGGTTGCAGGGGTGGCTTCTGTGATAAGAGCCCAGCAGCTGCCCCATGTCAGATCAGAGCTAGCTGGAGCTAGCTCCAAAAGGGACCTGCTGCTGGCCAGAGCCGAGCCAGTAAGTGTTGTTGTTTGTGCCTCTGTGAAAGCAGATTTAAGGAAGTGAAAATAAATTGCTATGCAACAGCAGCTGGGAGAGCAAGGAGTGAGAACCAGCCCTGCAGCCCCAAGGTTAGGACAGGAGGGCAGGAGGTGCTCCAGGCACTCAGCAGAAGTTCCCCTGCAGCCTGTGGAGAGGCTGCTGGTGGAGCAGGCTGTCCCCCTGCAGCCCATGGGTCCCACACAGAGCAGATCTCCACACTGCAGCCTGTGAAGGAAACCTGGTGGAGCAGGTGGATGTGGCCTGGAGGAGGCTGTGGCCCATGGAGAGCCCTGCAGCAGCAGGCCCCGGGCCGGAGCTGCAGCCCAGGGAGAGGAGCCCACGTAGAAGCAGGGGGTCTGGGGGGAGCTGCCACCTGTGGAGGACCTGTGCTGGAGTAGTTTGCTCCTGACAGATGGACCCCGTGGTATGGAGCCATGTGGGAGCAATTTTTGAAGAGCTGCTGCCTGTGGGCAGCCCATGCAGGATCAGTTCAGGAAGGACAGCATCCCATGGGAGGGACCCCACATGGAGTAGAGGCAGGGAGAGACCATAAAGGAGCAGTGGAGATGAAGCATCAGGGACTGACTGCAGCTCCCATTCCCTGTTGCCCGGTGCTGCTCAGGGGGAGGAGGTGGAAGACGGTGGATGGGGGCAAAGGCGTTTCTAGTTTGTTTGTTTCTCACTGCTCTAGCTTGTTAGTAATAGGTATAATCAATAGGATTAATAATTTCATTAATCTCCTTATGCTAAGTCTGTTTTGCCCATGATGGTAATTGTTGCATGGTCTTCCTGTCCTTACCTCAATCCCTAAGCCCTTTTCATTGTATTTTTTCCCCCTTTCCCTTTGAAGAGGCAGAATGAGAGAGTGGTTGTAGTGGAGCTCAGATGCCTAGCTGGGTAAAACCACCACTGGAAATGTACTCTTACAATTCCTTTTTTATTTAACACATCTTTTAATTGTTGGTTTTTTTTTTTCTTTTTACCGTTCAGAATTTATTTCAAAGTCTCTTCTAGAACTGTAATCAGACTATAGGACCCAGACAGATTTCCCCTCAACCAAAAAACTTACATTTGCTCTTTTCCATCTACCATCACAGACTCAGAGAGGTATGAAATATTTGCTGCTGGATCTGTAATTTAGGTTGTTAAATTCTGGAATGGCAATTATCTGGTGTGTCCCATTGTAACTGCATTTTCTAAAACATTGGTTGTGGCAATTTCCACTCCTATATTTTTCTCATTTCCCTTTAATATCCCTCTTCCTGCCTTCTGATAGTCTTATATGGCTGAATCCTTATTTGTCTAATTCCTTTTCCATACACTTTAAATATTGAGGAAGATTACAATCAAGTTTCTTCTGTTCTTTTCACCTCTTCCCTAAACTTAACACCCTTCTTATCAGTCATGCCAGGATTGATCCCTAAAGGTCAGGTACACCATGTACTGAAGGAATTATCCATCTGTCAAGACGGGTCCTGTGACTGTGAATAGTTTCTAGGGATTGGACGTCCAAAATCCTTCTAGTGCCAGTTCTTGAGCCCTGTGTTGATCTTCAGTGTCTTGCCCTATTACCTCTTCCTGCTCTAGGGATGAGTTGTAACTATTCTTGTTAGAAGCTGTTAGCCATGAGGGTGATGCTAGTAATACAAATGCAGTGTTGAGTGGAAGAGATGCAGTGTTGAGTGGAAGAGATCAAGAGATCAAGGGAGATCAAGAGATCAATTTTATTTTTTTTTTCTTTTTTTAATCTTCAGTGAAGGAAGTAGTAGTCCAGCAGAAGGAATACCTTCTCTAGGGGTGGCTCTTCCTCACTCAAAAAGAAGATTGCCACTGAACAGATTTCTTTTGGGTGCTTTTCTGAGTATGCCTGTACACATGAAGTACCTGCAGACATATTAGTCATTAGATAGCATTTGTTTTGAGTCTGATAGAAACACAGGAATATGCTCTTTATTTTTTGAATAAAAAATGACAATCTGTAGATACAAAATTGTCTAAATGATGTAGAAAAACACAATGTTTTTGCAAGTTTCCCAAAAGTTACTAGCATTTACAATAAATGTATAATTTAGTAGGGAGGTAGTCAAAAACGGTGCTTTTCATGGCTTATAGCACTGTGCAGTTTGTGATGTAGTAAAAAGCTGGAGGGTAGCATGCATTAAAACAAGAGCTAGATAAATCAGAACAACTTATTCTTCCAGGTGAGGAGAACCTTGAAATCAGGCAGCTTTACTTGCTTTCTCTGGGCAGAAAAATACATTCTAAAACACTTATGAGAGGGAAGGTATCCTCAGCACATTATATTCAGTAGGAGGACTCCATCTGACTAACTTTAAGTAGGTCCCTAACTTTGAGGTAGTCATGGCAGATAAATTGCAACTATTGAATATCAGTGAAACATGCTTTTTTTTCTGATATCACAGAAAGAAAGGTGCAGTAAATTAAAAGATTTTTAGTGTACAGGTGCTAAAAGAGAATCAGCATCTGTTGAGACTGCAGAACTCAGTATCTCGTGATGAAGTAGAATCCTACACAAGTGCAAGAGACAGTTAGATATTTACATGGAAAAAATAAAAGTACAAACATCACCTGCAGCTATAAAATGGTCACTTTGAAAATGTCTGCAAAAGACATACTCTCCTAGCTTAGCACATGATCTACAGCTAGGTTTTCATTTAAGAAGAAACTTTCTTAACTTTTGTCAACAAAACTGTTCTGGATTTACTGACTGACTGAACATAAATAGCAGATACAGCCAGGCCCCCAGATATCTTGACATATACTGAATGTCATACCATTGAATTCCTAAATATGATGACTCTGAAAACAGCTACATACTTCCTTGTCTTCACTGAAGTTTGATGTAGGTCAGTCTGCTCTCCTCTGTAGGAAAAAATCACCATGGTATTGCTGTGAAAAGCTCTGCTGCAGTGGCATTTAGAAAGTAAAAGATGCTTTAAATAATGGCTATTTGAGATTTATTCTCATGTGATATCCCTGAGACCTCCTAGTGTCAGTGATACCTCATGCAATTATAGAATTAGAATTCACCAATGCCTATCGTGTATTGTTTCTGTGTCTTTATAAATCATCAGTAAAGTTATTGAGCTTCCAGTTCTTGAAGGTATTAAATCATAACTTTAAAATTGGTTCTGGGAGGAGACAAGGGCTGCTTGGTGCTTAATCATTTCAGGTAATGCTCCATTAAATGCTTCATCTTTGAAATAAGCTTTCTTTAGTTGATGGAGCCAGGGCACTGTCAGCCCAGGGACATTGAACGGAACACCTTTCTGGTTGTGGGCATTGTTTACACTGCAGTTACCAATCTGGGGAAGTAAATAGATATTTAAATACATGAAAGAGTGAATTTCTCAAAATAAGTAAATGGTCCCTCCTGAACAAAAAAAAACAGGAGAAAGGAGTTGGGAAAACTGAAGCAGATATGAAAAGGTGGTAAAACTTGAGATTAGGTTTAAGGTGGAGGTTTATGCATGCTGCAGACAAAGTTGGGACTGAGATTCATAACACGATGATCTTTAAACAAGCTCTCACTAGTATGGATAGCAGTGTTGCTACTGCTATGCAGAGCAGAGCATGTATATAACCATGTATGTGTTTGCACAGCTTTTGCGTGGTTTCTGTAACCCGTGGTGGGCTCAGAGATGCTGCAGCATGGGTAAAGCTGACTTCATTCTGGCAGTTTAGGAAAAGCAGCATCTTAACCACAAGACAATTTCTCTGCCTGAGAAATTGTGGCTGTGGCAGGGTTTCTCAGTTCTCACTACTTGCTGGCAGTTTAACATACGTTTTGTTCATTGGGAAGATGGAGTGGTAACTGTGAAGCGGTTCTTGAGTATTTGGGCTTCAGTTCCTTCCCATCCCCAAGTCAGAATGACAGAACTTCTCTATGGATTCATACTGCACATTTTAGTACCGTTTGTGGTACCAGGGCTGAACAGGTGCCACCAAATGCAAATGATCATTTCAGCACTTCTCATGCCTTTCAAATTTTTAAACTTCTGAAAATGCTAATGATGTCATTAATATTTCAGATATTTTCATCAGTGAGACCTACAAGTGAACCCTTTTGGTTTGGATCTTGTTTATTTGTTTGTTTGTTTGTTTCCTTTGGCTATGTAGACAGAGAGATTGATGGGAAGGAATATATAATAGTTATAAAAATAAAAAAATAAAGGTGTGAGTGAATCATAGTGGACCTCCCAGACTTGCACTGAAAATAGGTTAGTGCCTTGTTATTCTAGAGAATGCATTTTGTTCCCCTAAAACAGTAGTAGAGATACTGGCATTTTTTTTAGTCACAAATGTAGTCATTTTTGAATTTCTGTATCAACAAAGATAAGTTCATATCCATATAGATTTTGGTAAGGAATAGAAAACATGCAATTAAGAGTTTTCTGAACCAAGAGCTTACTGGCTGGGCTTGCATAGCAAAAAACCTCCCAAAGTTGGTGTTACCACCACCTTCAGGGAGGGAAGGAGTTAGTAGAGATGTGAGCAGCTCAGCAATAGCTGAGTCTGTGGGCCTTGACCTCCTACACCAGCTCCTTGCTCCTCTGCATGCCTAGTGAGATGCCAAGGTGGCATCTTCCCTGCATGGAGGAGGTCAGAACAAGTGAGGAAAGGCCACGCTACATGAGCGCCTGGCATGTAAAAACTTCTGCTCCTTGCTCCTGCAATGTGCTAGCTGTGGGAAATTATCCTAAATGCCTTTCTTGACTGCCCTGGTGGGACTTCAGCTAGTGTTGAAGGGTTGTTCTTAAGGCAACAAATGGAGGAAACCCTTGGTGTTGGCTCCTGCTATGTCTCTCCAGACAGCTGGGACTTCTTCATCCATTACTGAAATGTTACTCTAGACCCGAACATTAGTTGTTTATTTTAATCCAGTGATGTAAATGATAAAAGCACAGTTTTCCTAACAAAAACAATGTTAGCTTTGACATGCTGTATTATTAACTATTTTGTTTTTCTCCCAGTTCCCATCAAATACATCAAACAAACTGTTAAGAACAGCTCATTGGAGCCAAATGATTTAGAAGTGGTTGGCATCAATTATGAGCAGACCACTCTGTCAGAGTGCTTGACAGGATGCGTGTCCAACGTCAGTCAGAGATTATTCAAATCCTCCATGACATGTTGCAGAGGTGGTGGACTGGCTGTGTGTAGCACACACGGGTACTACTGTTAGGATTCAGGGATGCAGAAAGACAAATGCTTTTTTATTATTATTATTATTAACCTACTTTGAGGGGACACATGCTTGTCAGTTGGTTGTCTCTGCTTCCTGTGCATCACTTGTGAAGATCCAAATTCCAGGTTTCTCAGAAGTCAGGGCTGGACAGAGCTGTTATTTTGCTCATACAAACCATGCTCTCCCCAGAGGATTGTAACCAGGTGTCAGGGGACCGTTTTTTGAGATGTTAAAGAATATTCTGACAGCATGGTCTCGCAGTGGAAAAAAACAGTTTTTCAATTTATTTTTTATTTTTTGATTTTTCTTATAGGAATGTCCTTAGAGCTGCTTGTAAGGAGTTTGTTTTGTATCAAAGTAAGGAGATAGGAAAGTGTACTGGGTCTGGCTGGGATGTTAACTTTCCCTGCAGCAGCCCATACAGTGCTGTTCAGCTGCCTAGCACGGTAAAACCACTGCAGAAAGTTGTGACTGAAAGGAGTAGATGGGACAGGATGGAGAGATCATAGGTGTATAAAGGGCAAAATGCATGTTTTTCTATTTTGTGTAAGGAGATAAGCTATTGTTGGAAAGGGAGATTAAAAATTCTCTCCTAGATTCCCAGTCAGAGCCACCAGCACTGCACTGTGGGATAATCTATTCCACTGGGTATAAATAATGTTTTCTACAGAGTGAAAGGAGCTCCATGAAGAGAGCCTGACAGAGATCAATCACAGAATTGTCAATAGCCTGGTACTTGTATTTGATGATGGGTTCTGCAATTCAAATTTCCAGCTGGACACTGGAAAAGCACTGCTTAGGCATACGCCTATGTTTGCTTCTGTTTTTGATGACCAATGGCACATTTATTAGGATGTTTCAAAGGCACAATGAGAACATTTTTCTGAAACTTGTAATGTTTCAGGGGCTTGGTGAATGAATATTTCCTTTTATTTTAGTGAAGGTTAGGTTATGGCCACTTTGTCATGTGAGAGTAATTTAAAGTGTGTTCTGATATAAGAAGGGAAAGTCGCAGCAATATGAAAAGTGGCAATGTGTTGGTCTGTCTCTAGAGAACCCTTTATGACATACCAGTGCTTCTGAAATGAAAATACAAGTGGGAACATTACGTTCATTTTCTGCTTGTGTTTATGAGGTCAAGAGAGAGAGTACAGTTGGGGTCAGTTACATTCCATAGTGGCATCAGGATCTTAGTTTTCTGGACAAATTCCACATGATGTAATTCCTGTAGAAGAAATGTTTCATGTAGCTCATCTTCCTCTTGGGCACATCCTACTGTATCTTTTTTTCACATGGCTGGGAAAGCTTCAGTTTACAGTAATGACCAAATAATTTGAATTTTGAGCAAACTGGGTGAAGAGGTTTTCAGAAATGAATCGGTGCAGAACTTGTAAGGCTAATACTGATTTTATCTTCCTAGGCCCATTTCTCACTGTTCTGCACTACCTCCTCAAATTCCCTGTAGCCAGCAAGTGCCTTTGTTATTTTCTGTGCTCGTTTTGAATCATGATATCTTCTTCTTCAGATGCAACTGTCTTATAGACAACTACCTAGGCATTTTTTTCAGACTGCTCTTAATATAGCCAATTTGTCTTACGGATTGTCAGAACTAATCTATCATGGAGTAAGTCTTCACTTCCAAAAGAATTTATAAACACTATGAACCAAATTCTACCTCCAGCTATGCCCCTGAGTTTGCATCCTTGAGGGCTGTTCTGCCAAACTTTCATTTTTCAGGGTCATTTCCAATCTTCCTACCAATGACTTGCATGCACCGGTGAGTCAGCAGGATTCACTTACCTCTTCCAGGAATATCACCAGTCACTTAACGCAGAGAGTTCACAGGCAAAAACAGCCATTTGTGTCATTATGGATTAACTTCAGAAATAGATTCAGTTTTGTAGTGCCATAAGTAATTTATTTCCAAGGACAACCTTTCTGTGTGAGCAGGGGAATATCTTCAGTTCCCTGTCACACAGTCGGGTGCTTTGGAGCTGGTGGCTGTGGAGTACCAGATGACTGTTGCCTCCATGGAGAAACATAAAGTCCATCTGATGTTCCCTAATATGTATGAATACTGGGAGTAGGTCAGGACTGCACAATGAACTAATGAACTGGGAGTTTTCTCACATGTGCTGGGAAATGCTTAGCATAATCTCAGGTTTTCTGATGCTATGCATATTGATCCTGTGATGTTTTGTAGTCAAGAATCACTACAGTTTGATTGTTTGACTTAGTTTGAGCAAAGTATACAAGAGCTCTTTTCAGAGTGGAACTGCTGTTGCTTTGATGATTAAATGACTTTTTTCTTTTCTTTTTTCTTTTTTCTTTTTTTTTGGCATTTCAGTCCAGCTAGTTGAGTCTTGCAATCTAATTAGCATTTGGTATTTGATAATTTCAGAGACGATCAAGAACCTCTAAATTAAATATTTCAGAAACAAAATACCCTGCCTGAGAATTAAACAAAATTGTTCAAACAAAACAAAGTGTTTTTTTTTTGTTTGTTTGTTTTTTTTTCTACTTATCACTGTTTGGATTCTGGTTTATTGGTTAATATTTAATGCATAGAATGAAAACTTAATGACCTTAGAATGTAGCATTTCACTTCAACCTGAACCTTTTTTTTTCTCTTTCATTTCTTGAGCAAAAGTTGTCATTCAGAAAACATCCCCTATTTGCCATTGTCTAAAAACCTTCATAATGACTGAGCAATAATCCCTGGCAACAAATCACTTTCTCTCCATCTTAATGAATATCATTGTAGAGATAATGGCCATTGCTCATATATCAGTGGGTTGTATGCCTGAATACTTTGCTGTCTCATACAATTATTCTGTATGAATGTAAAAAAGTGCAGGGTAATCAATAGGAGTCATGTTTTATGAGGAAAACTTTTCATCCCATTATAGTGTTCGCGTGCATCTAACATACATTATACTTGTCATTTTTTAATATTTGCATATTATGTATTAACAGTTTAAAGCTGGTCCTCAGTCCAGAGATTAAAAAATGCTTTGAGCTCGGCCTCTTCAAATACAATATTTTAGTTTAGGATTATACTTAGTTTTACTTCACACATTAGTGAGAAAAAATATGTAGTGTTCCAGGTATCAGGAAACACTTTTGCATCATATTTGCAGGAGCAGAACAGAGCCAAAAAGAAGTTATTCATGTATCTCTACTTTTTATCCCTGTTGTTTTCTGGTGGCAGGGCTTAATTCTCTGTACTCAAGCTGAGGGACTTTGGCCCTGTGGCTTGCTACTTGAGGAAGAGGGGTAAAACCTGTTTATGTTCATGAGAAAGGGAAGATAGTCTGTGTAGTACAGCAGCAGAATATGATTGCTATGGAAGAAAGGGAAGGATGGCTGGAAGGAGCTATGTTTGTTAAGTCTCCATAAAGAAGAATAAAGTAGTCCTGTGAGTCGGGGAACAGTTCCTAAAAATCCAAACAAATTGATGAATTTTTATATCAGTAGTTCATGGAAGACCCAGATGTGCCTGGGATTTTATTATGCCATGCAAAATAAAATCACAGGTACCCTGACGAGCTTGTAGCTGAGGCAGAAGAGCATGTAGGGACATAGGTAGGTAAGAGGAGGCTGAGGGAAGATCTCATTGCAGTCTACAGCTTCCTCTTGAGGGGGACTGGAGAGGCAGGTGCCGATCTATTCTGTTTAGTGACCAGTGATAGGATCTGCAGGAATGGTGTCAAGCTGTGACAGGGGAGAGTCAGGCTGGATATCAGGAAGAGGTTCTTTACTGAGAGGGTGGTTGCGCACTGGAACAGGCTCCCCAGGGATGTGGTCATGGCACCAAGCCTGTTGGAGTTTAAGAACCATTTGAAAGGTGCACTTAGTCATACAGTCTGAATTTTTGGGTAAACCTGTGTGGTGCCAGGAGTTGGACTTGATGATCCTTATGGGTCCCTTCCAACTCAGGATATTCTATGATTCTATGATTCTAAGTCCTCCTAATGACAAAGGAAGTCTGAGATAGAGCTGAGAATTGAACATAGATGTTCCCAAAACAAATCTGTTGCCATAAACTAATGATCTTCCATATTTCTAAACTCTGACTAAAATGAATAGTAAGGTAGTGACGCTGAAGTAATAACAGCCTCATTGAAGTAACACTGATGCCAAAGTGTGTGTTCTGCACGCATATCCCTGGGTGTCGCTGATATCCCAGATTCCAAATGATTTATTTTGTAGTGAGCCTTTCCAGCCTTCAGACCTGTTCACTGAAGAAAATGAAAACAAAACCACTTTGTTATGTGACACAGCACAGGGAAAGAAGTGTGGAACAGATATAGTGAAAGATAGACTTCTTCCATGGCTTTCCTGACTGCTCGTCCAAGAGTCCCTTTCCATGCTCATGATGCTTCAGTGGTGACTGTGGAGATGGGGGAAAGGGGCACATTGTATGAAGAAAGGTGTATGAAGAATCTCTGTTCAGATGTGACAGTGGCTGAGAGGTCACATTGGTAACAGGCTTTTTATTCGAGGCTGTCAGCACTCACAGACAAAATACCTCTTTTAGCTGGATTGAATCCATCAGTTTATTTGATAAGGTGGACCATGCAATGGTTCATTGGTAAATATCTGACAATCTTTTTCTGTATTCTTCTCCAGATTGGCTAGTCATTCTTTACTCAACAAAACCTTCCTCTTTCGACTTCGGAATCTGGTTTTGTCTGTGTTTTGCATAGGATGCCTTTTGTAGAAATTGTTTTTGCATCCCTTGTTTAGTGCTTTCAGTTTGCAAATACCACGTTGCTATATGTTTGGTTTTCTACAAATCAAGTGACACCATTTTTCTGTTGAAACAGTATGTGAATGATAAGCTTTTGATAAGGCAGAAATGATAATGTGTGCTGGTGGAGCAGAAACCAATCTTTGTTCAAACTTAGCATCCATTACTGTTGTCTGACTGCCCCTTAAACTGTAAGTGCAGCATCCTCTCTTGAGAGGGAGTGAAAGTTGTTTGTTGCTATGTACTTTTCAATGAGGATATAATAAAAGGAATTACATGTTTTGGGTGTTTTCTATGTGATCTTCTCTAATGCCAATTCCACTTTTCCAAAGTAACTTCTGTTTTCTGCTCACCCACATTTCCTTCTTGAGCTTGACATTCACTTCTCTCACTTTAGTCAGTATATATCACTCTAAAAGCAAACCAGCAACACATTTACAAGTGAAAAAGAGCCATTTTTATCTTAAAAATAATTCCTGCTCCCTTTGTGTTTCCAGCATCAACTAAAGGAAATATGGGATATGGAAAAGGTATCGTGTTTTTTGATGCTTCTTTGTTTTGAGTGGGAAGGGGACGTTTGAGAAACGCTTTTCTTTCAATTTTCTGTTTTAAAGATAGGTATGTGTCCACACAGAATTGTTCATTACCAGCTATTGTAGGCAATAGTCTCATGATCACAGCCTCCTACTGCGTTCTTTGAAACAGTAAGATAATTTTTTATTACGTAATGTATCTACTCATTTTGCTGCGATGCCATGAAAATTAAACAGTATGCTTGGCTACTTTCTCTGCAGGTCTACACACTCCCCCCACCTGCAGTTTTTTTCTCAGCTTGATGAATAAAGATTATTTGAACTTAATACCAAGAAAATATATGAGAAAGGTACAATGAACAATACTGCCTGCAAATGTAGCTGAAACAATGCCTGAACTTTTCTAGGTCACTTTTTTTTTTTTGATTTCTTTTTTTTTTTTTTTTTTTTTTTCTTTTGATTCCACACCACTGTTTGCAAAGCAAAAACACAACCCCCAGAAAGAAAGCCTGGTACACAGGTGCAGTAGTTACTATAGAACTGAAAACATGGTGTGGTTTTTGCAGTGGTTGCTGTAGCAACAAGATCATTTACAGAGTATAATCCCATTAGGAGAAAACATTTTTAAACTGAGCTAATTGTACATGAGTTTATATTGCTTCATAACCTCTTTTTGGAAGATTTCATTTTTAGGATACTAATAAAAGACCAATTAAAAGCATTACACATTGTCCTAAATTGTCTACAGAAAAAGGAGAGAAATTATGTAAATTATTACAGGTATCCTTAGATTGAACCAGTATGATCAAATAAGTTAATTCTTGTGCTCACTTCTGTATTAAAAGTCACAAAATAGCAGCTGTACGGTTAGTACAGTATCAGCTTGGTCAAATTTTGCTCTTTTAAAAAGTATTCCTAAGATGGCCCTTTCCCTTAGAGACCATCTTCATTCTGTTACAGTTGCATATGTGCCCATTTTGTTTAATAGAAATTTAGGGAAAATTCCCTCTGCATTGTCTTGCTCACTAAGAGGTGTAGAAAGCCAGTTGATAATTGACTGGGAGCAAGTTAATTGATTGGAAAAAAAAAAAAAAGGCAGAATGAATAAAACTAGGATGAAGTATATCACCTGTGGGAAGGCAAAGTTAGATTTAGAAAAAAAGGGAAAAGAAAGGGAATGCTCAGATCTGTAAGCACTCTTAAGGAACCAGGGACTGCTAGCTAAATATTCTAAAAAGTCATGTTGAAAAGCTGGTCCTTTGTATTTTAGCCCTGCTTCAGAGAAATGTTGCTGCCACATACCTGTATAATAGAAATAGGGACATTGCTGATAGTTAAACAACAGGATTATAGCTATTGAATTTTAGCTGACAGGAATATTCTGCTTAGTAACAGTTCTGGCCGTGGGTCGCATTTTCTTTCAAGAAGTGATCTGTAGAATTCATTGGCACTGCAAATCAGGGAGGTCAAGAGCTTAGAAAGTTTCAGAAGGGATTTGGGTATCTGTATAGCAGCTAAAAATACCTACAGTTACGCAATATTGGTGATTATCCCTCTTTTGTCTCCTCTCCCTTTCTGTGACATTTCTGCATAGAGCTCCCTTCCATTTAGGCCCTATTTACCCTCAAATAAATAGGATCAGTGCTGTGGGAGGCACGGTGTGGTCTACATGGGGTAGCACTCATAGGGTACAGCAGTCCTACATATCTTGTGGGCAGTGAAACCCACAGTTCAGGAGACCAGGCTGGGGCTTAGTGTATAGACATACAGATTGATACAAGGTTTCACCGATTTCAATGGGAGCTTCTTCAGTTTACTTAGATCCCCAGTAAACTATATTTTAGCGGCAAAAGGAAGCTGGCATGGCTTTCAGGCTAGGAAAACTATTCAGAGCAGGGAGGCATGTTTCAGAAATCCAAGACATGAACAAATGGAGATGACAAGCCAAATGTAAATGCCCAGTGAGGCTGACCAAAAAACTGCATGGGCAACAACTGCCAAGGCACTCCAAAGCTATCTCTATATTTTTTCTTCAGATGTGTCAGGCACAGGAAATATCCCCAAGAGGCTGCAAGGCTTCTAGATCATTGGGGCATTAAACAAGCATTCACAAACAGGAGCACCCTGGCACAGGAGCCAGGTAAGTGCATCCACCTTAAGCATGGAAGGAAGCAAAGAGATTCGTAGAGCCTGACCAGCCATGGTCAGGGGCATGCCAGGGGCTGGTATCTGGAACTGAAATGTCCATACGAAGAGGTTGTCGAACAAATTGTTGAAGCAAGCAGTGACAAGAAGCCAGGACTAGACAGTGACCTAGAAGTGCTAATAGAGGTCAGGAATAAAACAACTGTGAGCTGCTGTAGTCTCTTGTCTTAAACTACCAGAGGCCTGGAAGATGGCACATTTGATGCCGTTTAATACTTTTTAATGGATTTTAGAGGCTTTTTGTGGGTTCCAGAGGAGATCATGGGATCTACAGGATGATAAACCTGATGTCTACACCAGGCAAAACAAAAGCAAATGTCATAATGAACAGAATTAAGAGATCAGTGGTTTACTTGGGAGTCATGTATTTGCTTTTCATTTTAAAGTACAAATAATTTAAAGAGATCTAACTCACAATCTTTCACATCAACAGTTATGTAGACAGAGAGCCACCTGATACACTCCACTTTGAACACATCACTTGGATTTCCAAAAGGCAGTTTAAACAGGGGGGATGTCTTTGCCTTTACATAAAATTGCTATACAGAGATAGGAAATAGATTTGGTGCAAAGTGCTGTTTCTTGTGGTAGAGAAGTTACCAGTGAGGTTCTGCAGGGAAATATGCCATTGAGCATATATCTAAATGACCCAGAAAAGTCACTGAGCAATGTTATGATTAATTTTGCTAATGATGCTAGAGCATACAAGGCAACAAAAAAAGAAAGCTTAGTGGGAAGAATTGTAGGAGGGCCTTATGAGACTGTGACTAGGTTCAAATGGCAGATGAAATTCAATATAAGCATGAAGCGATGCATGGAGAAATCACAATCCTAGTATTGCATATAAAATGACACATTCTGAGATGATCCTTTGAAATCAGAGTGAGATGTTGGGGTTATGACTGCAGAGGTTAAAGAACAAACAGAGAAGAAAAGTGAAGATATGATATTTAAAAGACTCAAAGCTGAGAGAGTATTCATTAATGTTTCATCTACACATGACCTGTGGTTTATAGCTTTGCTTGGACATCTGCTTTGTGTTGGAGACAGGATATAGATCAAGATGCATCTTTGATCTGTTCACTACAGCCTATGCATGTCTAGGTTCTGAATGCTTGTCTTTCTTGATTTTAAACTGTGTATGTGTATACATATATGTGTATATGTATATTTCCAACATTCTCTTTAATCTTAAGTACCTCTTCAGAATGACCGAATCATCTATGAATGAATTTCAACTTAGTGAATTAACTTTATGAAATTAATTGTTTTCTTTCTCTGTTTCTCTCAAATGCATGTACCTGCACACATAAAACACCCAGCACGCTAGCATTTGGCAGTACATCCACAAACAGCAAAAAGAGTATTTGCTTTAGTGTTTGTGCTCTCTAAGGGGAAAGCATACAAAATATAAAATCAGAAGAATTTCCTCCTCTTCACAAGAAGATTATGGGAGAGGGAGAGCAGGAAAAAATTCATGTCACACAGCTGGATTTCTGAAAAAATTCAACAGATCCAAGAAGTCAGAGATAATATTTAAGTAGGCATTAAATGATAAAACATAATAGACTCTCAGTGTCTTATTTAGAACATTTTTACAGTCCATGTGTTATAAACTGTTACAGTGGCACATATCTTAATGTGATATGGTACATATCAGTAGTCCTGATTTACTGAAGATTTCCTCAGAAGTTCATAAGTTATAGGTTTTAGGTTCAAAAAAAAAAAAACCACCTTTTTTCAGCTGTAACTGTACTAAAAGAGCAACTCAGTTCTAACACAATTTTCTTCTTACCTTTTTTTAAAAAAAAAAATGTTTCAAGGTTGCTGAAATGTCCTACTTGGTATTTTAAAAATTAAAAATGAATCATAGAATCATTAAGGTTGGAAAAGACCTCCAAGATCATCCAGTCCAACCATCTCCTTACCACCAATGTCACCCACTAAACCATGTCCCTAAGCACCAGCTCCAACCTTTTCTTGAACACCCCCAGGGACAGTGATGCCACCACCTCCCTGGGCAACCCGTTCCAATGACTGACTGCTCTTTTGGAGAAGAAATGTCTCCTCATTTCCAACCTGAACATCCAACTTGAGGCCATTCCCTATAGTCCTATCACTAGTTAACTGCGAGAAGAAGCTGACCCTCAGCTCTCCACACCTTCCTTTCAGGTAGTTGCAGAGAGCAATAAGGTCTCCTCTGGGCTTCCTCTTCTCCAGAGGAAACAACCTCAGTTCCCTCAGCCACTCCTCACAGGACTTGTGTTCCAGGCCCTTCAGCAGCTCATAGGCCTTCTCTGGACACACTCCAGAGCCTTGATGTCCTTCTTATAGTGAGAGGCCCAAAGCTGAACACAGCACTTGAGGTGTGTCCTCACCAGAGCAGAGTACAGGGGGACAGTCACCTCAGTCAATGAAGTGACAGGTGTACGGAAAGGAAGAAGTAAAAGGCTGCAAAACCTTTTATTTTTTTAATTTGTATTACAATAAAAATGAACAGGTCCCAATAAAAATATCTGAAAGTAGCAAAATGAAATGGTTTAATTGATCCAAAATAAAGGGGAAAAAAATAAAAAATAAAAAATCACCATTAAAAATACTGGATGTTTTTGCTTTTCACCTCTTTGAAATCTGGAAAATTATCACACTTTTGCCTAACTTTACTAGCTAATAAGTAGCACTTTGGACCAAACTGAGTGATTTCATTTCATTGTTCACTGCACATCATTAATCTGGTTCTTTAAGGCAAAAGCATAAGTGACTCTCTCTCTTTATTCTTTTTACTTCTCCTTTTCTAAGTCAACTAAAATCTCTAAACCCTAAGGGTAGCTATTATGCCTGTAGTAAGAAAAATGCACTCCTTGCAAAACAACCTTGATTCTTATTTCCATGGGATTTTTTATTTGGGTTTAACGTATCTACCAAATCATGTAATGCTGACCTGGTACTCAATTGATTTTATTAGGTCATTTAAAAAGTCTCTAGACAAAATCATTTACGTTTACAGCCTTTCCAGATTGTGATGCTCAATCTGATTATTAATAACAATGTATTTTTACATAGAAATGAATCAAGAAATAGAGTGGCAGAGTACTGAGCTCCATAACGTTAAATTCTTAGGAGGACATGTTAGGGTTTAGACAGTTTTTGAAGTTAGGCTGGGTCTTCTGTGCCATTCCACTATTTAAATCTGACAGACTATAAAATACATTTGAGATTGCCTCCCATCTTCCTCAAAAAGTTATGAATTGGCTATGGGATAGACTGGCTTTTTCAAACATGGATTGCTTCAGCTTTACTAGGGCTTCCAACTGGCCAGGTGCTGAGAGATCACTCAACAGGCATCATGGCCTTGTATGAATTAATTCAAACAATTAAGTTTTTACCTTTAAAGCTCTTTCAGAATGCTGTTTTGTTTCCTGCCATGCTCATGCAATTGTTGTAAAAGTTTACCACTTCAAAGCATTGAAGCTGCAAGCATTAAAGTCAAAGAATTCATCATGCAAATTGTTATTAGGCATGAGGGATCTTCATCTCTACATTAAGGACTGGCCTACATTCCTAAATGCTGAACCAAATGTAAGTTCTTTCTTCAAGGTTATGGTAATTTGTGCTGTTCACTCAGTACCTGCTCTAATGGGGTCTCATTCAAGTGCTAAAATAGAAAAAAAAAAAAAAAAGCATGTTTCATTCATCATAGCTTTTTGTAATCCATGCCCTTCAGTTGAAGGATTTTGCAGACAATTAGTGGTGAGGTTCTCTTATCATTTGTTCCTGCTCCCACCGTAATTGAGCATAAGTCACCAACTCCTGCAGACACCGGCCTTGATCTCTCTCACACAGGGCACGTGGGGCAGCAGAGGCAGGGTACCGATCCCTGTCAAAGTCCAGGGAGCCTTTTCAGTAACTTCAGGGATCAGTTCTGAGACTTTTGTTGTTTTTTCCTCTCTGCCTATTTTGACTTTGGCACTGATGCAGCGACCGGATTCATCTGCATAGCCCCAGGTATTTCAGATGAATCTGGTAGCCGGGCATTCAGAAAGTAAAGTCAACCAACAGTAACCAGGTGATCAGGCCCAGTCAGCATGGGTTTATGAAGGGCAGGTCCTGCTTGACAAACCTGATCTCCTTCTATGACAAAGTGGCGCACTGGGTGGATGAGGGAAAGGCTGTGGATGTGGTCTACCTTGACTTCAGAAAGGATTTTGACACCGTTTCCCACAGCATTCTCCTCAAGAAACTGGCTGCTCATGGCTTGGACTGCCATACGCTTCGTTGGGTTAGAAACTGGCTGGATAGCTGGCCCCAAAGAGTTATGGTGAATGGAGTTAAATCCAGTTGGAGGCCAGTCACTAGTGGCGTCCCCCAGGGCTCAGTACTGGGGCCAATCCTCTTAAATATCTTTATTGATGACCTGGATGAAGGGATCGAATGCACCCTCAGTAAGTTTGCAGACAACACCAAGTTAGGTGTGTGCATCGATCTGCTCGAGGGTAGGAAGGCTCTGCAGGAAGATCTGGATAGGCTGGACCGATGGGCCGAGGCCAACTGTATGAAGTTCAACAAGTGTCAGGTCCTGCACCTGGGGCACAACAACCCCAAACAGAGCTACAGGCTGGGAGATGAGTGGTTAGAAAGCTGCCTGGCAGAGAAGGACCTGGCAGTATTGGTTGATAGTCGGCTGAATATGAGCCAGCAGTATGCTCAGGCAGCCAAGAAGGGCCAACAGCATCCTGGCTTGTATAAGAAACAGTGTGGCCAGCAGGTCCAGGAAAGTGATTGTCCCCCTATACTCAGCTCTGGTGAGGCCGCACCTCGAGTACTGTGTACAGTTTTGGGCCCCTTGCTACAAGAAGGCCATGGAGGTACTTGAGCGAGTCCAGAGAAGGGCAACAAAGCTGGTGAAGGGTCTGGAGAACAAGTCTTATGAGGAGTGGCTGAGGGAGCTGGGACTATTTAGCCTGGAGAAGAAGGGGCTCAGGGGCAACCTTATTGCACTCTACAGGTACCTTAAAGGAGGCTGTAGTGAGGTGGGGGTTGGTCTGTTCTCCCACGTGCCTGGTGACAGGATGAGGAGGAATGGGCTAAAGTTGCTCCAGGGGAGGTTTAGGCTGGATATTAGGAAGAACTTCTTTACTGCAAGGGTTGTTAGGCATTGGAATGGGCTGCCCAGGGAAGTGGTGGAGTCACCATCCCTGGAGGTCTTTAAAAGACATTTAGAGCTTAGCGATATGGTTTAGTGGAGGACTTGTTAGTGTTAGGTCAAAGGTTGGACTCTGTGATCTTGAAGGTCTCTTCCAACCTAGACAATTCTGTGATGCTGTGATTCTGTAAGAAACAAACTGCACTGAACAGCTTAGAAAAAAATGGGTAGGAAAATAAAAATTCAGTTAGGCCATCCCAAGAAGGCTGCACATGGACACTGTGAGCAGCAAACCGAGTTTCAGTGATTTCAGGTTTGAAGTCACACCTGTAATATAACTAGCAATTTATGCAACTGCTTTCTTTCCACTCTGACCAAATGGGCCTTTTTTTTCTGTTTCTCTTTAGATTCAGGCTAACTTAACATTCTTTTTCAGAAGGGATTATTTTGCAAAGAACAGCCAAATGTCATAGGTCCCAAACACAAGCAATTGCTTAGGAACTGGCATTGTTAGTGAATTATATTCATGAATTCTTGTTTGAGCAGATTCTACTATTTCTTCGATGGTTTTCGTATCATAGCTGTTGTATTTTGTCTTAAGAACTACATATTGATCCTTTTAATGCCTGATGCTGACTTATCAGAACTTCATTTGTTTTGTTATCTGGGGGTAGTTTATGAATTTTAAAAGGGTCTGACCTTTCCCATCAGTTTTTTATATGGCTCAGTATTTTTCTTTTGAAGGAATGAAGTGTTGTTTTTTGTTTGTTTGTTTTAAATTGTATTATGCAGTATTCCTCATATTTATTTATTTAAGTATAGTATGACCTGTTTTTAAATTGGCTCTCTGTAGTACTAGGTCTGGAAAAATAAAGTTATCTGTATGATTTGGTTCTTAGAAAAAAGCTGGAGCCATACACTTCAGATTGTGAAAAATTCTTTTTGCATGTTTTCCTCATACATTTTTCAATTTGCTTTTTCTTCCTTGTTTCACCTGAGATTGGCAGTAGAAATCTCAAACTGGAAAGCCTCTCTCATAATATTTCCTGTCCAGTTCTGCATTTTGAAGCAAAAAGAGTAAGGCTTAAAATTGAATGATTTGAAATTGTCAAGACCAAATCCAAGCCCCAAGTCTTATACAATTTTGCATCAGACTGTTGTTATATTTTGGTTTCTACATTTAATCAGGTAAGTGTGGAGCACTAGGAAATGAAAATCATTTTCATATCTCTATTTGACATTCCTGTTTGATGCCTCTAAAAATCTCTCTTCTACTCTTTTTCTGTGACTTCTCTGTGCTCTTTATTTATTTATTTATTTTTAAGCTGAGTATCATGCAAAATACTTGATATAGATTCTGTCAGTAAATTAAATTTCATCCTGTTGCCTTCCATTTTACCATGCTAGCAGTGAGCAGAGCAGTCCAGAAAAAAAAAAAAAAAAAAAAAAAAAAAAAAAAAAAA
>CM021732.1:67090786-67144448 GCA_011075105.1 Heteronetta atricapilla | reverse complement strand
AAAAAAAAAAAAAAAAAAAAAAAAAAAAAAAAAAAAAGCATTGCTTATGTGCACATAGTCTAAAGTGTGAAAAAGCTGCTTTGGTAGTTTTGTTCAGTTTGACTAGACAACTTCTTTCCATGCAATGGAGCAAAGTCTCCAACCATCTCCATCAGCCACACTTTTGAGAGGGTCTCTGCATACCATGCTTTCCTGTTTCCTGCAATGCAGTGGGACATACAGTATGAGGTGCTGGGAGCTGCATGTAGCGGGTAAATGAAAAAGCAGGTAGTGCAGGCAAGGTGATTGTGAATGGCTGGGAATGGAAAAACTCTCAGTTGTGTAGTGAGGTAGGAGTGGACAGGAACACCACACTAGGAAGCACCTATCTTTTAAATAATTTAAATTTAGCCCCTGTTCTATTCTGGGTATTTTTATATAAGCCTGATCCAAGGACCATTTGCGGCAATGGAATTTAGGCTCCAACAGAGTTTGCACACAAGCATTATACATTTTTTTTTTCTTTTCTTGCTTTCTTCTCTCATGAGTGGAAGCATCTAAATGTTTTTAGTGTTTTGTTGTTGTTGTTGTTGTTTTTAAATATGCCATTTTGCTTCACAACTGTTCATTAATTCTCATACAATAACACTTGCTTTGTGTTGATTCTTACAGATTCCTAGCCACCATGATGAAATGAAGTCTACTAGGTAGATACTACAATATTAAAAATAAACAAGTCTTGTGGGATTAATCATGTAATATTCTGCAGAGAAGATGAAATAAAAGCTAAATGTTGAAGCTTCTCTTCACATGCTCTGCTTTTCCATCAAATGACAGATGTCCCTTTTCTTGCTAGGCACTGAATTTTCTCACTTATCCAGAAGAACTTGGAGAGACTTCACTTGTCTCCTGCTGTTTCTGAAGCAGAAATTTTAAAGAAAATATATGTGATGAGTTCTAATACGACTTATGATGTTACTCTATCTGCAAAATACTATGATAGGACCCCACCATGAACCCCTAACACTAATCTATAGGATCTGAGGTAATTGGTTCATCTATTGTAAATCTAGTCTCAGCTTATTTCCTTCTTTTTTTTTTTTCTTCTTTTTTTTTTTTTTTTTTTTTTTTTTTTTTCCTTTTTTTCAAATTATGAGAAGGATACAAATGATAGAAAAAAAGTATTTCCTCTTTGCTTGAAGTTTGAAAAGCCCCTGTCTAAGCTCCGCAGAGCTCCCCTTAATGAATGTTTTCAAAAATATACCAGGAGACAAACTTGTCCTTTGAAGGAGATAAAAAGAACAGAAACTCTAAACTACCTTTTAAAGAACAAATATCTTTCTACAGAACCCACTGTATATAGTATTAAGTTGCAATATGGAGATACCTGGATAAATAATCAGCAATGTTTTCATCAGTCTGACTTTCTCCTTGTATTTTAATAAGGTTCTTGTGGGAGGAATTGGTAATGATTTTGAAAATGCTTAAGGAAGTGAAAGTCTCAAGTGAGAATATCCAGTCTAAAGGCAAATGTGTTGTACATCAGCCTTAGTACGTAGTTCAATGGGTAAGCTATTATAGTAACAGATTAGGAGAAAGGTGTCCAAAGTGAATAGATCTTTTTCAAAAATTCAATAACAACTCATCTGAAGCAGAATTTTTGCACTTTTGTGTGTTCCAAGGAGGAAAATAAAGGAGAAACATCTTGGAAAGCTCCATCAAAGTAGTTTTCTTTCTCTTTTGAGTGACAATTACCTGTAAGAGTTTAGGTTAGATCAGTATACTCTTGTTTGTGAACTCTGTTAAATAGTCTCAACACAAAGATAGAGAAAGGAGGAAAAGCAACCTCCTATATACTGTATACATCTGTGTAACCTAAGTGCTGAATATAACCAAGCTCATGGTAACTGAGAAACACAAATGAACTTGCTTAGGGCAATCTAAATTGGAAATTATGTGACAAACATTAATGCATTAGGACTCCGAGCCACAGAATGTTGTCAGACAGCATGAAGAATGCTGGGCAAGTGTATTCTAGGAAGAGTAAGGACAATGCCATTTGAGAGCAATATTCAAATAGTCCTAGCTTGGAACAATGAAAAGGAGCAAGACAATATGAAAACTCAGTTAATCAAAATGTCTATCAATAAATACAGGGCTTAGCTGCCTCTGATCTTTGCAATGCCTCCTCTGGGCTTTTTCACAACAGCCTATATTTAATATGTACCACAGTGGTTATATCTTTATTTTGTGTTAAGAGAACTAAGCCTTGCTTCTAATTAAGAAGTCCTACTGCTAGCAGTAGGATTTCTACTGTATCTGGAAAGGAAAACAGGATGGAAAAGGAAAAAACTTTGGTGTCTGGCCAAGTGCAGGGAACTTTTAACCTTCTTTGGAGAATGCTCGAGATCATTATCAACAGAGTCTCTGAATTTTCCAAATTCAGAAAAGGACAGAAAATCATTTAGTTTACTCAGTTTAATTTACTCAGTTTGACCACTAATCAGAGAATCAGGGAATGTCTTGGGTTGGAAGGGACCCTAAACATCACCCAGTTCCAACCCCTCAGCTATGAGCAGGGATGCCATCCATTAAGCAGGTTGCCCAAAGCCCCATCCAGCCTGGCCTTGAAAACCTCCAGGGATGGGGCATCCACAACTTCTCTTGGCAACCTGTTATGGTGCCTCACCACCCTCTGAGTAAAGAACTTCCTCCTAACATCTAATCTAAATCTCCCCTCTTTTTGCTGAAATTCTTTCCCCCTTGTCCTATCATTATCTGCTGGTGCAAAATAATACTGCGGTTTTAGTGTATGTTGCCTTCAGAGGCTGTCTCCAGGGGTTAAAACCAAAGAGAAGTGATTATTTTGAGATTATTCTGGGGAAATAACATTCCATAATTGTCTTGATTTCTGTTTCTCACCGGCTCATGTATTACTGGCCAATGTCAGAGAATGGTCCAGATGGATCTTTCAACTGGCTGAGCATGGCTATTCTTATGTTATAGGCTTGGTTGAAACCAAAACATATCACAGAATCAAAGAATGTTAGGGATTGGAAGGGACCTTGAAGGATCATCTAGTCCAGTCCCCCTGCTGGAGCAGGAACACCTAGATCATGTCACACAGGAATGCGTCCAGTGGGATTTTAACATCTGCAGTGAAGCAGACTCCCCAGGAAACTCCACAACCACTCCTAGACAGCCTGTTCGAGTGTTCTGTCACCCTCACCGTGAAGAAGTTTCTTCTCATATTTAAGTGGAACATCCTATGTTCCAGCTTGCACCCATTGCTCCTTTTCCTATCATTGGATGTCAGTGAGAAGAGCCTGGCTCCATCCCCCTGACACTCACCCTTTACATATCTAAAAACACCAATGAGGTCAACCCCCAGTCTCCTCTTTTCCAAGCTAAAGAGTCCCAGCTCCCTCAGCCTTTCCTCATAAGGGAGATGCTCCACTCCCTTAATCATCCTTGTGGCTCTGCACTGGCCTCTCTCAAGCAGTTCCCTGTCTTTCTTGAACTGAGGGGCCCAAAATGGGATGCAATATTCTAGATGCGGTCTCACCAGGGCAGAGTAGAGGGGGAGGAGAATCTCTCTTGATCTACTAACCTCACCAAATACAGATAGACCGGAGCTTTTGGTAGCACTGACATCAACCATTTCCAAGGTGTAATCAAGGTTATACAGTTGGTGTTGTAACAATAATCCATGAGAATCCAAAAGACTCATAATTTAACCAGAAAATCTGTCACACAAGTGTTTTCTTATCACTTTAACTGAGCCTCAATTAATCCCTAGCTTCTTATGCCATTGCTGCTTCCCTCTTATTGATATTTCCATGTTCTTTGCCTGACATTTCTCTTATTTTCCTTCATTCTTTCTTCAAAATGGTTGCTGCAAACCCAAGCAGAGCTGCCTCTGCTGCCCTAAAAATCTCTTGTTATTGCTAATTAATATGTTCAGGGAGCTAAGTAAATTTACTATTTCTTTGTGTATGTGTGTTAGGAATATAACTTTCAGTGCCAATCATGACGTTTTTGTAGAAGAAGAAATTTTTGGAGTGTACCATCAAAAGTACTGATTTAAGGCCCATTTCAGCTTCCAAAATTTAGGAGCCCAGCTTCTTTTGAGATGGCCCCAATTTACTGGACTTATGTGGCAAGCTTTTGGTAGAGGGGAGGCTAAAGGGATGTCATTCATGACAAGAGCCCAGAAGCTGCCTGATGTCAGACAAGAGTCAGTTCCAGACGGCTCCAAAAGGGACATGCCACTGGCCAAAGCTGAGCCTATCATTGCCACCCCTTGCACCTTTGTGATTTTAAGATGGACGGCTAGAATTTTTATCATTTGAAAATAGTCATTTTATAATCATTTTAGCCTAGACAGCACTGTCATAACAGAAAGGAAGGAAATAATATGCTTGATATGTGTCCCAGTGCTAGAAGTTGTAAGACTACACAATAAAGAACAGACATCTTTACCTTTGGATCCTCAAATTTTTAGACTTTCCTGAGGATCTTTCATGAATAGCTGGTATTTCTCTGGGTTTCTACTGGAGCCTTTAGGTTTACAAAAGCCATTTTAATTTGATTTCTCTAGCAGTTGTTACAAAAATGCAAGGGACTTACACTCATGATAGTATAAAATGTAATCATAGAATCAATTAGGTTGGAAAGGACATCTAAGATCATCAAGTCCAACTGTAAACCTAGCAAATCATTTCCATTTTTTCTTTTTCTTTTATTACTGGTAAACCATGGGCATAGAACATCTTTAAGAAAGACCACATAAGCAACCTTATCTTGCAGTTCCTGCTAAACATTTCTATTATAAAAAGTTAACCACTCCAGAATACTTCTTGAAATCCATGTATCCTTTGAAAGCTTGCTTCCATTTTGAAAAGTGACAGCACTAAATTGTCACCTTTTAACATGTTAAAACTGCTCCCTATAGTTATTCAGAGTTTTATGTATTGACTTTAGTGACAAAAGTATGTCTCTACAGCTTGCTTTACTCTTTTTCATCCTTCAGAAGTGACACAGCTCTGGGAAGATATCCTGTTTCTCCTCCTTTCTGTGTGTCTTTATCATTAGAAGTGTTTAATGAATTTTAATTAAAGGACATGTCAGATAGTCTCAAGAGACTATTGAAATTAACGATGTTGTGCTAGTTCAGTATATAACATTGATGACAGTGGACCCACAAAGATATGCTTCAGACCTAATTAACTCTTTACAAAGATACATCATTTATTTGCTGGTGGTCATGTAGCAGACAGAGAGGATCTAGTTTGGCTTCAGTTACACAGTGATTGTTTAGAATGGCTCTAGGATGAAGGAAGCCAGTAGGCCATCTCCAACAGTGATATATTTGATCTGAAATTCCTGAGAGTTATCAACTACTGAACTACACATTGCCATTCTTACGAGGTTCCTTTTCTTATTAGAACAATGCCTTGAATCCCTGAGCAGTGCAAAGGGTATCTAGGGGTAATATAAAAGGACATTCGGATTATTTTAAGATTTCTCTTTTCACTCTATGTAGGGGTAAGGAAATCCTTTTCTTCAAATTTCTGTTCAGAATTTTTGCCAGAACATTATTTTTTTATCTTGCTAGTGAGGTTACTTTGTGCATGTGACTCACGGATGCTATGCTGCTGAATGCTTTTATTATTTATATAGCTATGCATATTCCATGAAATGAACATTTCTGTCACCTTCATTGATGTCAGAAGCTCTGTGGAGAAAAATCTAGCTCTAGGTCCTCAAATCTTCTAATGGGAGGAATTGAAATAATGTAATTTAAAAGGGGTTAATATTTGGAGGCTTGCTCTCTATCCAAATTTCCTGGATTGAGCCCAGCATCAGTTTCTCTCAAGGGAGAAGAAAGACAGCTAATCATAAACACATTCTTGTAATGCTCACATGCTAAGAAACCATGGTAATTAATGTTGTTTAAATATGTAGACTGAAAATAAAAGCTATAATGAGATTAAAATGTAGAAAAGAATCATTTCACCTCTTCCCCAAAGCACATCAACTTCCCAAAGTAGTACTTTAAGTTGTTTTAATAAATTAAACAAGTAGCAATTACATTGAAACGTTCATAAGATTATACTTATGCAGTACAAAAAGTGTATTGATTTCAATGTAGTTTTAGAAACAAGCTATTACAAGAATTTTGTTTTCTGCTTGTCATGCCTTTATGCACCATTTTAGTGCAAAAAAATAGCTAGTCTCTGTTTAAGTATGGTTTTCACCAAGGGGAGATCAACAGCCTTTTGTGGATACCTGTGTTCCACTCACCTGTACAATCACTTATTTTAGTGAGAGAAGTGAATATAGTGGTAAATGCTCTTCAGAGAATTGTTTCTGTCTTGAAATACTTTTCCACATTCTTAGCACCCTTAATACAGCAAAAATCAAAAACCTTTTAGAATTGCTTGATATACTGCTTTTAATAGCCCAATAAAAGAAAGAAACAGTATCGTTGAAATGCTAGTTCTTGGGACTGAAAAGATAACAGAAGAGTGAAGATGAATGTAGATGGAAATTTAGGTGAAGCCAACTCAGCAAAATCTAAAGCCAGCATCAGGTTGAGACACAACAAGGGCGTAACAACCACAAAAGAAGCTGCTGTCTAAATTGCCTATTGTTTTAAATTCATTAATCTCTTGGGTGATTGTGTGCAACTGAAATAAATAAATGAATTCTGCGTTATTCTTGGCTTAGTCAAGTATTATAATGCACATTGCTTCGGGCTGTTGATGAGCTTATTGATGACATTTTTGTCCATGCATAAGGGAAAGGTGAATCAATATAGGCTATTAACAGTCCTTTTATTGCTGCAAGCCTCCTGTGCACATGGGATATGATCACAGGATCAGCTCAGCTGTTCCCAGCTCTGGTATTGATTCTATGCATGAAACAAATACAAACATCAGAAGGCATCTTCTGCCTCCCACAAAGTGTTTGCCATCTCCTTCTGCTATAGAAGAACATGAAAAGGGTCTCTTTGGGATTCGTTGGGAAGGATTTCATTCTCCAGATTAAAATAATAATAATAAAAAATCCACCCACGAGCATTGCTAGTACTTTGGAAATACTCAGTTGTCAGAACCTTAAGATGTCTCTATTGGATGATGTCATGGATTCTCTCCCTCAAAATGTTCTTCTTTTGTCTCCTCAAGGTTACATTCAGGATAATACAGACATCTTCTCCCAGGAATATGGAATTAACTTTACCTAACTTTACCATTTAAACCCTAGGTGTTTTGTCAAAATGGCTATCTAGGATTATTGTTGCCAGTTGAGAGGAGAAGACCTCTCAATAGGCATTTGTAGAAGATAGTTGTCTAAGATAGTAAAAATGAATTGTCCTCTTGAGCATCTGTTTCAATTAACAACAGAAGCAGTCTGACCAGATAGTTGTGTTAAGTGCTTGCTTTTTAGAAGACTAAAGAAGGATTATCATAGAATCATAGAATATCCCGAGTTGGAAGGGACCCATAAGGATCATAAAGTCCAACTCCTGACACCACACAGGTCTACCCAAAAGTTTAAAACATGTGACTAAGTGCACAGTCCGATCTCTTCTTAAATTCAGACAGGCTTGGTGCAGTGACTACTTCATTGGGGAGCCTGTTCCAGTGCGCATCCACCCTCTCGGTGAAGAACCTCCGCCTGATGTCTAGTCTAAACTTCCCCTGCCTCAGCTTAACACTGTTCCTGTGAGTCCTATCACTGGTGTTTATGGAGAATAGGTCTCCTGCCTCTCCACTCCCCCTCGCAAGGAAGTTGTAGACCGCAATGAGGTCTCCCCTCAGACTCCTCTTCTCCAGGCTGAACAGGCCAAGTGACCTCAGCCCCTCCTCATAAGTCTTCCTCACTAGGCCCTTCACCATCTTCGTCGCCCTCCTCTGGACACTCACCAACAGTTTTACATCCTTTTTGTACTGTAGTGCCCAGAACTGCACACAGTACTCAAGGTGAGGCTGCACCAGTGCAGAGTAGAGCGGGAAGTCTATTTCATTTAATATTGTCTTCTGAGATAATACACTGACCTACCTAATGTGCAAGTTATAGTTAAAAGGACATATAAAACATATAAAAGATCATATAAAGAACATATAAAGAAAAACAAAAAGGAGCGCAAATTAACCATGCACACAAACAGCATTCCAAAATACAGGATTCATTCAGTTGGAAATATAAAGATAAACCATTGAAATATAATTCCTATCTATCTATTTCAATGTATAACTCCTGACTAAGTCTCTAGATAAAATGATTCCAGTGAAAATTTGAGCAAATTATTCTATTATTTTTCTCTATCTTAAATGCAAAATTATCTCCTTTACTGTAGGATCTGAGATGACACACGGATTTAATATATTCATCCTGGATATTGCTCTGAGGTAAGGAAAGGAATATGAGTCCCACTACACAGCTGATAAAGTATGACAGACCAGCTAATGCCTGTATTTAGGGCTCCTGTCTCCTAATTTCACTGTCTGTAGAACCCTGGTGACACTGAATAAACTTATAGAGGGACCTATGGTAGGGACTTGTACTGGGTTCTACAATACAGCTGCTAATATCAAAGTTCTTTTTTTTTTCCAATATATTTTCTGAGAAAATGTGCTGGCCCATCTTTAGTTTAGATGGCATGTGTTTTTTTGTTTGTTTAGTTTTGTATTGTTTTGTTGTGTTTTCTCCTTGGAAGGATTATGCTCACTTATTGGATACATCAACAATATTTCCCTACATCTCTAATATAGCCTGCATAATCATCTAGCTTTAAACAGAAAAGTGAATATAAATGACTTCTTTATTTTGCAGACATGGGAGACAGGAGTGTTTTAAATGCATATATTGTTCCATCTTACTACATTTCTTTTCTAAGTTTTTCCTCTCTTTTTGTTTCTGTCCCAATTTTTCTTTCTTATGTTTTCTGTTTGCTCCCAGATGTCATTTTAAATGGTTTTACCTTTTATTGTTTTTTATTTTTCCTTTTATTGTTTCTTCCTATTTTGGTACCATCAAATATGTGTACCAATACTTACTTTTTTTTTGTTTAAATCTGCTTTTCAGTCCCAAACATAGTGTACAAAGTCATTTTTGATTTTTCTGCAAAGTCATTTTTTGGCTTTGATTTTTCTGCCAGTTCACCTTGTTTTGAGAGAGACTTTTGAGAGAGGCTTTTTCTAGTTTTAGAATCCCTTGCCAAACTTAGCTGGGATGAACTGGAATGAGACTGCTGCCTCCTCCTCTTGACTATGGGAGGGATGTGGCACTTCACTGACATGGTGTGATGAATGGGCCAGTGAGTCTCTAGCCATTTAATTAGATGCTAACAAAGAGTTGCCTGTGTAATGGAATAGTTTAACAAGTAATTTAAACAAAGATTTCTTCTTAATAACTACACATGCACACACACAAAAAGTGCTCTACATGCAAACATTGATGCTGGGAATGTTTCAATTTCATATAGAACTGAAATCAGCACTGATCTTCCTAAATCTATCCCAGTGACAAGAGATATGTGTATCCATTGTATGAGATGAGTCATGGTTCTAATAATATGATCAGAAGTTTCCCATTGATTTCAGTGCAGTCTGAGTCAAATTCTGAGCTACTAACCTAAGTTAGTAGCTCAGGAACTTAATTTCTTCTTTTGGTTAATACATATTTGTTAAGGATTTAATCTGGTTTACATTATTCCTTTTTGTCATCCCAGGACTCATACAGTAGAAATGAAACTATTTAGCTTGTACAGCCCGTGTTGTACAACATGTACTTGCCCACACACACATGGACAAGTAGAAGCAGGTTAGGGACTTCTCCAGATTTTCTACTAATTTATGTTAAAAATTTGGAAATACTAAAGTAGTCCTGGCTGAGGACTGACTGGTAAGTTTTACCCTGCTGTGTTGGCTGGGGGAGAGAGAGGAGAATATCATCTTCATTTTATAACATCCAGCCCAGGTTTGGTAGGCACCAACAGGGGACTTCCAGAATCCCCTCAAAGATTTGAAATGTGTCAGCTCCAGAGACACTGAGCAAGACCTGCATTAAAGATGGTGCTAAAATGTCTCCTGAATGTCTGTTTCTTTTCTTCTAGTGATGTTGGCAGGTTGATGATCACTTTAGACCAGGCAGGACCTTTGGTCAGTAAGGAGCTTCCTTTCCCCTGAGGATGAACTCCTGTCAATGAGGTGGTTCATTGACATTCTGCTGTGAAGATGGAAGAAATGTGCCTGTAGCAACATAGCAATGGCAAGGTCAGTGAAACCAACAAGAGAAATAAGAGAGTTTTCAAGGCTTTTGCTCTCAGAGAGGGAAATTAAAGGTGGCTTATATTATAAAATATTAAATAGTGATTTAATCAGCAGTGAGATATGTAAGTGAGCTTAATTAGAAATACATATTATTCTTTGACTTTAAAGCACAAAATGAAAAATTAAAGCAATCTTGGAGGATATGTAATCAGAGAGGAATAATATGTTGGAAAATGAGCCTGATGTTGTAATTGGTGTATGCAATTAAAATTAATTAATTTTAGTTAGCATACATGCATGCAAATATAAAATCAATGAATTTCAGATATTAAACTCATAATTATAGTGATACTATTGCCAGAGCAACTGACAGAGGAATTGACTTTTCAATTGTAAATACTTGCACTTCAGATTTGAGGTCTGTTCTCTTTGCTATCGTGTCAAGCTGAAACCTAATGATTAAGACTATCTGAACAACCATGATTAAAAAAAAAAAAAAAAAGTGCTTAGAATCCCCGTCATTTTTACTTCCTAGGCTTTCAGCTATATCAGTCATGCCCACCTATGGGATAACTGCAAGATGCTTTTCCATCGAGAGCAATTTGAGTTTAAGTTCCCACCCACACACTCACTGGTTGATGTGCTTCTCCCCCCACAGATTGCTCTCCTTGTCTCTGCTGATATAGACTTGCAGAACTGTGCTGTAAGCCAACTCATGAAATCATCCAGGTTTAAAAAAAGAAAAAAATCCTTGTGGTTTCTATGCAGATTATTTCATTCTTTAATAGCTAATCACCAAATAAAGCAATTTTATTTATTTTACCTACAAGTAAAACCTACCGTGTCAGCAATAAAATTTCTCCAGTGTAAGGAAATTATACAGAGTATCAGCCCTCTCATCTCTGGTCAAAATTTGATTCAAGTATTTTCAGTTTCTTGCTTTGAAGCCTTGACATATTGTTAGAAAAGGCTTCTGCTTCTCTGAAAGTCATCCAGGGTAATGTAGGAGCAATTTTAGCACTAAATTATTATAATGCTGCTGAAATGAATAAAAATTCTAAAACAGAAGCATAACGCTGAAACTACAGCTATTGTTACATGTTAGATCATGTATATCATGCTCTGACATTTTGGATCCACTTTAGCCTAGTAATCAGCACCACATTAATCCTCTTCAGATTATATATGCAATTCAAAACAGTAAGCAGATCTCCATTCACTCAAAGTGTCATTTAAAAAACGGGGGAAAAAGCCGTTAAAATAGCTTTAAAGTGAGCTTTCCTGTTCTCCCATGATATAAATGTATGTGGAAGGAGAATTCAAGGACACTCTCCAAGAGAAACAGAAATGAAAGATTGAATGATGAGTGAAAAGGAGGGCAGAGCTCCCCCGCTTCCACCCATGTGTCCCCATGTACACAGCCCACAGGGCTGCCCACTGCCTTTGTTTTTCATTTACTTCATTTACAATCTGTTCACTGAAAATACATCCCCTTACCAAAGCTTCTAGCTACTTAAAAGCATCCAGTCCTCATATACAAAGTATTTGTGAAGGGTTTCCCAGGTTGCAGGAATGAGGTGCGTGGGGAAGGTGTGGGAATCTCTGTGAAGCAATTACCCATGTACCGTTGCCTGCATACCTTTGTGTTATGCTCGGTGCTTGTTGACTGAGTGAAGACAGCTGAAGCTGTTTGCACTCCAGGTTCCTCTGCCTCTTTTAGGTACCTGCAGATTTTTGTCTTGTCCCTTCCCCCTCTTTTGCACTGTAGCATGTTTGTATGTGTTATATATTAAATGCAAATTAATGTATTGAAAGCATGGTAATTAGGTGATGCAAGTAGCCTGTGCAGAAAGATCATGTTTGTGGAAAAATGGCACCTTGTGAGAAGAGTTACACAGTCACCAGGAAAAATATCTGATTTGTCTAAACATTACCACTTTTATCTGCTGCATGCAATAGCCACAGGAATCAAAGCAGCTAACTTTCCATCATCTCAGGAAAAAGGTACCTGTTTGATTAAGCTTCAAGGGCGGCATGAACAATCAGACCCCTGGAGATACTGAAAGGCAGGAACCAGAGAGATGGTTCAACAAAGTTCAGAGGGAGGAAGCTGTCTGCCTGAAAAGAAATAGAATGAGAAGGGAAATGAAATATGGGATGGGACATGAAGCTGCTCAGAGGTCACGGAAAGGTCTAAAACAGGAAGACAATATTCAGAAAGACACTTAGAATGGAGGTATGGTTGCTTGTGGTGGTTTTACCGTGCTAGGCAGCTGAACACCACAACTGCTCTCTCCCTCCCCCTCCTTAGATGAAGAGGGGAAGAAGTAAAGGAAAGAACAACTCATGCGTTGAGATAAGGATAATTTCATTAAAGGGAAAAAAATATTAAGGAAATATTGTTATTAATTAAACAATTTAACTGAAGGGAAAAAAGGGAAAGGGGAAAGGGAGGGGGAAAGGGAAAAACAAAACAAAACAAGTAAAGGCTATGTGGAAGTGCAGAGGAAAGAAATTACTCTCTACTTCCCACAAATGAGAGATGCTTGACCACATCCTTGAAGCAGGGCCTCAACGCACGTAGCCGGTGTTCAGGAGGAGGACAGATGTTTTCGCAACGAGAGCACACCCTTCCACTCTTTTTCCCCCTTTTATTGCTGAGTGTGACATCATATGGTATGGAATATCCCTTTGGTTGGTTTAGGTCAGCTGCCCTGGTGATATTTCTTTCTCACTTTTTTGCCCACCACTAGGAGAGTTAGAGAGAGGCCTGATGCTGTGCCAGAACTTCTCAGCAGCAGACACAACACCGGTGTGATACCACTGCTGTTCTAGCTACAAGTGCAGAGCGCAGCACTGTGTGGGCTGCTGCAGGGAAAGTTAACATCCCAGCCAGACCCAATACATTGCTATTAAAACAAAGCTGTCATTACTTAAGTTTAATGAAGCTGATTTTAAATCAAGAAAGAATTGAACGAACAGTTTGATGATTGCACATTGTAATGTAGTAGCGCAGTGTGACAGCGCTTTGCAAAGTGGTGCGAATTCTGCCTCCCCACACATGCAGGTGCAGCAGGCAACCTGCACAGCAGCACAGCTCCTTCCTCTGTGTCAGGAGTCAAGGAGCCTTCCTGCCCTGGCTGGTGCAGTTGCTGGTATGGGGAGCAGAAGAGTGCCTTGGGCACTGTATAGCAGTCAGGTAGAAGTGAGAGGAGTCAAATGGGGAGCAGCTGGATGATTAAATCTCATTTATTCATGAAGCTTCAGTGTTCTCAAATGATCTCTCTGCATGTCTTTTTTTTTTTTTTTTTTTTTTTTTTTTTTCTGAGATGTACCACGCAGTCTCCCATATGTGCATTGGAAGACAAATGTGGTCAACCCAAATCCTGGGTAAAGTGTGCCTGTGCTTGTGTTTTTGAGTCCCTGGTATACAAAGGAGCAAAAGGAGCAGACAGCTAAGAGGCAGTTTGGTACCCTGGCCACCCTGCTGTCACCTCTGACACCACAGAGTCACACTGAGCATCATCCTGGGAATCAGAACAAGACAGACAGGAGCCCAGGGTGCACAGAGCAGCGGGGATCGGCCCTTGCAGGAAGGTGCTTGAAAAATAGGATAATGCAGAAGTAAACACACAGCTGCAGTCCGCTGGGGTAAAAAGTCTAAGTCTGGAGGGGTTTTGGGGGCTGCTTGTTTCATGATAAAGATTCTTCAGTTTACTGCATTTGTGCTTACTTTAACTTCTCCCCTTCTAACAGTGTGATTCGTTCTGTGCTGATATAAGGCACTGATAATTATGTGCATCCATGAGCAAGTCCTACCTTCTGCAAGGTTAAAGAAGGATTTGCAAAAAGAGAGTGGCTTAAGGTAGGGGGCAGCGATTCAGCTGTGCCAGTGCTACAGATCTGCTGCTCCGCCTCGTTAGGACTGGCTCTTGCTGCTGTGGGAAGGGAGTGTGTCCTTGTGCAGCTTGTCCTCTGGGTTAGCCTGCTGTCAGAATGACATCTCTCATGGGAAAACAGAGTATCCGAGCATATTCCTGAAGCAGTAGCTTTTACTGATGCAAACAGTGATAGAGATGGGTGAGGCTCCATGGTGTATGGCTCAGCAGCCATGAAACTTGTATGACTGGAGCAAGGGAAAAAAGTTGAATTTGCCATGTTATAAAAAATAGTGGTTTTGTTGTTTGTGTGGCTATACAATTTTTCAGATTTTCTGAAATTTCACTTACACATGGCCCAAGGTATGGGCACAGCTACATTATGTGTTTGTTTGTTTGTTTGTTGTTAATTTGTTTGGTTGTTGTTTCTTTTCCTGAGTGAAAACAAAGGGACCAGTCTCTGTTGATACAAGATGCAGATGTGTTACTCCCATTAAATTTTACTATTTTTAAGTCTGAATGTAGAGTTTATGGCAGGCCATTATTCCAATTTTATGCCCTGGTAACTTTTGCGTAGTTCCTTAAAAGAATGCTTTTAAAGTCACCTTATTTTGCCCCCTCTTCCATCAACAACTGTTGTTAGCTGCAATAAAAACAAATTCTGATGTGTGAAAACAACATGCTCTGTTTGCTTTTCAACACAGGGAGATTAAAGGAAATAGTGTGATAATTATTAATTTTGCTCTTTTAAGGGAATCTGCATGTTTTTCATCTGTCCCCACTCCTCATTTTGCTGCAAAAGATGTTTTCTTCTTAAGTCATGTTCATCTGATATCTATATTTTGCAAGGCTGGGAATTCCTGTCCTGTTCCTCCAACCAAAGAATAAAATAAATGCAAGAGACAGAATCTTGAGTATCCATAAGGACCTGAGGAAGGAAGAGGTGGGTCAGCCCGAAATGTCTAGTATTGTAGATATTAGACCCCTTTTATGGGATCACTGCCACAATTATAACAAGAGAAACAAGCTTTTCTTGCTATTTGTTGAGTCACCTATCCCTCAGTCAATACCAGCATTTTGTTTGTATGATCAGAATGTACTTTCTTGTTTGCATTGCATTGTGCTGTGACTAGTCATGGGTGAGTTTAATCATAAACTTCTAATGCTAGGAAAAAGATTATGTAAAGGCAGGAAGTGGTGTCATTAGTTCAGTGGTATTCTAGGAATCTAGCTACTTTTCTCCTGCAGTGGTTTTGTGTCTCAGCCTTCTGCTGAAGTCCTATTGCAGTAACTGGGACTGAGGCTTTGGCAGCAACTGAGGATTGCTTTTGGAGCCAATGTGTCTCACAAGCAAGAGAGAGGTATTAGCAAAACAACATATGGGAAAGTTATATGGCTGATTGTACACTTATTCTTTGTGTAAGTCAAGAAGCCAGGTGATATATCTAAGTATACAATGGATTTTGAATCAGTCAGGGATTGGAACAGACCCATATTTAATCACACTGTATTGTTACTTCTCAGAATATGAAACATGTGTAATGGCACTTTCCAAGCGTATAGGCTGCAGGAAAATAGATTTCATTAAGTCCTCTTAAATTTGCATTTTGACCCTGGGTAATAGTGGAGAACAATAATGACCACAGATGTTGAAAAGCCAAACTCCTGCCAATCAAGAGATTTTCAAAAATTAGTTATCTTAATATGCTTTTAATTTTCTTCTGCATATTGTTTTTTTTCTTTGCTTTAAGGACTGCTGGAGAGCTGCTTTTAAAAATGTGTTTAAATTAAAACTGAATGGATCATTTAATCAGGTGCCTCCAAGAGCAACAAGAAAATGACAAGTATTATGTGACTAGTATAAAAAAAATAAATAAATCCATGAGTTGGCAGTGTAGTCTCTCCAGCCTGCACTTACGGAAATTCCTGGACCAGAATTTCCTTTTGGAGGAGGTACTTCCAAAAAGTGTCAAGAGCTGGAGATGAAGGAACACAGATGGAATGTGTCTTGTAAAAGAAGGAACTAAGGATTAGCAGGGAAATTGCATTCCTATTACTGGCTGACTTTTGAGAGATTTGTAGGCTGGTTAACTAGTCTTGTGGGGTGTCTATGCCAGGATCCTAAACATTTTAAGCTTTTCTGTTAATGCCACTGTTGATGAGAAGATGCATGCTTTCATGACAGGTCTACACACCTGACTGGGCACACAACTTTCTAGCATGTGCTGCTGGGGGCTGTGTATTCAGCTTCCTTGGGACAGGACCAATATGGGCCAGAATATTTTACTGGTGCTTGAGGGAGTGTTCCAGCAGCTAAGCATTTCTAGAGGACAAAGGCCTTTTCTTTAGGGTGTTCCCTCTTACTGGATGGGCTTTGGGGCTGAGATAATGCTGGTGCAGTATATCCCAGGATGCTGCTGAGTGTTTTTGCAGGCAGGTAACAGGAGACAACCAAAGGATGCCTGGAAGCGTTTCAAGTGGCACTGTACATCTTATATCTATGTTGTAGACAGAGCATTGTCAACTGGTTAAAGCAGGTGTACGCACCAGACTCGTAGGTGGGCAACTACGAGCTGATTTACCATAATTTAACTTCACTTCAGTTTTTGCGGCTGACACTCCAAATTGCAGCTAGTGAGGGTTTGGGGATCTTGCACTTCACATTCAGGGGTCTTAATAGCCTTGGATTGACTTAAGATGCACAAAATGATAGTAGTAAATCACTAGAGAGCCAAACAAAGCGTACAAAGGACTACTGCAGCTGTGATGGTTTATTTAAAATGCATTATTATTTTATTATTGAACGTAGAGGTGGCAACACATCCATTCCCCCCCCCCCCCCCTTTTTGTAATTTTGCCAATCTTCAACAGTTTGGGCAAAATTTTTTCATGCTCGGTGTTTGCCTCAGGGTGGTTTACTGATAATTTGATGGCATTATGTTTTTGCTTTGTGTTATTTTTAAGAGGTTTATATACATTTTAACCTTCTCCTGCTGTAATGTTTCTGTTTGCAATTAAAGCAGAATTTCTTTTAATATTATTGCATACAAGAAGAATGGAAGGAAAGCCTTTCATTGTCGCTTGAAGCTTAATTAGGGTGTTCTTTGGTGCATGCATCTTGGGACATTGATGCCCAGATGACAAAAGAAAAATGTGCTCCTTCCAAGGCAACAACCTGGTAAAACAACAGTTTTTGATTGGGCTGAGAATTTGTGCCAGATTCCCACTTTTCTTGAGACAAAGGGAGAATTCTCCAACTGCAGTGCAGATTCTTTCATTTGTTAAACCCACCTCAACAATCTCATGCAACTCTGCTCATACCCCTGTGCCCATTTATCACCACAGATCTGATCACTGCCAGCATTTGGAGTCTTTAATCTGATAAAGCTGACAGAATATGCTTATGCATACCATTTGGAAGGCAATATTCCATATGCTCTCTAATTGGTTTGAATTTATCCTATTATTTCAATATTTAAATATTGTTGAATGTAATTTAGATGTGTCAGACTCATAAAGCATAAGCTCTGGTGGGAGTTCATTATTGAAAAAAGATGCATCCACCAAGACTTTTATCTGGATCCAGGCCCAAACTCAGCATTTTGCTTCCCTCACATGTAGCTTTTGTCCATTCACTGTACTCCTATGTCCACTCATCTCCGACATACACATTTGTTTTTATCATGTCCCCTTCATTATAATATCTTTCTCCCATATCACAGAGTATGCATATATATTTTTTTATTTGAGTGAGCGATAGCTGTTTCAGAGTGTGGAGTCATCATAAGAGAAGTAAACACTTGTAAGGATGCTGAGAGATATGAACAGCATCATCCACTTTAGCAACTGCCAGTCTAATGCTACAGAACTTGATAACTGCCATCTTCTAATCTGGCTGTAGGGATCAGCAGTAGTATCTAGTTAGGGAAACAAGTGAAAGGTGAGCTCTTTCTTCCCCTAACTGCGATTCTTGATCTGTGGACACTTTATGCTGAGAGTGTTTATTTCTTGTTAGTCCCATTTAATCTCTAATGTGAAGGGAAAAAAATTGGAAGGCAACATAAAGATTTGTGACTGGATGTTTTTGTGACATATTTCTGCTATAGTCACCCCGAAGAAAGTCATGTGCAATCCCAGATCAGGTGTATGAACTGCTAATGCTTTTGACATGTATGTGCTCAGATGGCAACGTGTGTAAAGAATGGCTTAAGCTGCAAGGAATTCACTTATTCTCACCATGCACCTCTGTGAGAGAAGTTTTCCTATTCTTGTCTGTCAAATATTAGTAAGCAGAATTTAATCCACAACTGCACTTTAAGGGTCCAAATGGTTTGTACCTACAAGGCTTTATACAGCTTTCCCCATTTATAAGGTGCAGAAATTCTGTTATGTGTTATGATCTTGCTTTGATCTTGGCCTTGACCTTTGAAAGAGGAACCACTTTTCCTGTAGGCAGTTTTCTTGATTCCAGTAGGTTTGCGCAGTTTCTTCAGGATGTGATCACAAAGCAAGCTGGCAGTAAGGGCAGCAATGCTATCTAGGGACAAATAAGTAAGAAAAGGTTCGTGGGTAGAGGTATGTATTTTACTAGACCTACACAAAAAATGATTAAATAGGCAAGCATGTGCCTGACAGCTTGCCTTGCTTATGTTGACCATCTGATCTGAAGAGAAGACGCCTACAATAGATGTGTTGTAGACATCTATAGAACAGTGACCTTGCAAGCAAGCATGAAAAATGACAAATAGGACTTGTAAGCATGTTTCAGTCAATGGATTATGGCCTCAAACCTCAAATATTTTCCTCAGATTTTCCATTGGTTTAATCTTTTGAAGTGGGAAGAAAAGAGCTCTTGTTGGATGCTGAGAGGGAATAGTTAACATACTTTCTGTCTTAACCGTGATCTTCTATCATGCACCATATCAAGGAGTTACAATAATAAAAGCCTTTCTATGCATTTCTTCTTTTCTTGAAAAGGTTGGTATATTTCATAGCCTGCACACCTCCATCTCTGGGCTGAAGTAAGCAGTCTTTGTTGCTGGGTCTTCTTTTTCTTTCTTTGCTTCTCTTGCAGCTTGACTCACTACTGTCAGTTACATTCTTATTAATATTTTACTTTCTTTTCTGGCTTGAAGCTCTGTAATAGTTAAATAGTTTATCACCTTGTGCTTAAGAATAGGAAACCATTTTCATATTCAGGTAGAAAGCTTTTTCCAAACTGGTGGCCCAGCCAAGTCCTTTGAAGATAAACCCTTTGAAGCTGTTCACCTAAGCTGTTTCATCTTTGCCTAGTTTTGTTTATTTGTTTATTTGTTTCCTGAAGATTTCAACTCTTCTGTCCCTTTGGTTTAACTCTGGCCACACAGGTGGGATAATGTCACTTAGCTAATATATGATATAGTTGTCCTCACCAAGTTACTTAGGTTCCACCAGTGGGGAGAAAAGATTTAGTACAAGTCTCCATAAGACTTCAGTGACATACAGTCTTTTCTTTATATAAGATAGCAAAAAATATTAAATGATCTGCATTTGAAGTCACTTTGTATAAAAACTTTTGTTTCAAATGTCTTTTCTTACTGCTTGTGTCATCATCTTTGACTAACCAATTTTATCTGCTTTATGCAAACTGCTTTTCTTTCCTTCAAATATATGCACTGAAGTGCATTGCTTTTGAAATTGGTTTTACAGAATACCACCACCACAACCCTTTAAATATTATATTTTTTTAATGGTTTTTCTTCCTCTTAGTTCATTACCAGGGCAATCTTCTTTATTATTATATTTTTTTGTTGTTGTTGTTTGTTTGTTTCTTTGTTTTGTTGTTTTTAATTCTGAGAGGTGGTTGTACCGGACATTTTGCAGATGGTCATCATAGCAATAGTGTCAGAAATCACACAGAGGTGCTGGAACAACTCATTTTCCTCACCCTGGATAAAACTTCATCCCTCTAGATGCATTTCTACATGTGTGATATGTGTATATGAGTGGAAGATAAACTTATCAATAAGTAGTCATGATATAGTTAGTAAGTTTGTAGTAGTAAAGACTGATTTGTACACTTTTAGTTACATATAGCAACATTTAAAAATCTGCTAACCTGTGGGATATGTCAACTGCTTAAGAATAAAATGACTTCTTCCTCAGGTATGGGGCAGGTTGCATGCTGCAGTCAGTAATAGCAGAATTTAAATCAAGCAAATGGCTGGGAAAACAGATATTTTCTCCAAATAGCAACAGGTTGATCATAATATTCCAGGCTCATCAAGGAATTTATAACTCACTAAGATAATTATTGACTTTAAATGGGGGGAAAGGGCATTTGGATTTAGAAGGAACCACAACTTAGATTTCAGTTTAAATTAATCACTGCTATTGTTTAAAGGTCTCAGTGACACTGGGGAAAAAGGTGAACTTATTTGTGTTTGGAATTTTAATAGCAATTAGAATTCTCCATAATAAACATAACCAAAATACTATCTCTTGTCAATCAAACCGACTAATGAGATCAGCAAGGGTGGATAGCCAAAGAAAAATACCCTCTTGACTGACAGATGCCCACAAACTCTTTTGAGTATATGGGCAACACAAAGAGAAATTAAAATATTTTATAATTCACCTAAAATATTTTATAATTCACCTAAACTGTTCACCTAAACTCGTGGCTTCGAGACTGGTGTGACCGGCAGAACTTTGGGTTCTTTGATCATGGGAAGGTCTATGCTACACCGGGCCTGATGGCACCGGATGGGATGCGCCTCTCTCGGAGAGGGGTAAGGATCCTTGGTCAGGAGTTGGCAGGGCTGATAGATAGGGCTTTAAACTAGAGTTGAAGGGGGAAGGGGCTAAAACCAGGCAAGCCGGTGAAGACCTAAGGGATGGTACGCTAGAATCAGAGGGGCTGTGTGCCAGTGAGGTCCTTCGGTTAGATCCACAAGGTGCTGAGTGTAAGGAGACACACCTGAAATGTTTCTACACAAACGCACGTAGTATGAGGAATAAAATGGATGAGCTAGAAGTACTGGCCCAGTCCCGCAACTACGACATCATCGGCATAAGCGAAACCTGGTGGGATGAGTCCTGTGACTGGGGTGTTGCGATAGATGGTTACAGGCTCTTCAGGAGGGACAGGCAGGGAAGGCGAGGTGGTGGGGTGGCGATGTATGTGAAGCAGGGGCTGGACTGTGTGGAACTTCAGGTCGGCGATGGCAAAGTTGAGAGCCTCTGGGTAAGGATCAAGGGACGAACGAATAAAGGGGATGTAGTTGTGGGAGTCTATTACAGACCGCCTGGCCAGGACGATAGCGCCGATAAATTATTCTTTACAGAACTAAGAGAGGCCTCGAGATTAACTCCCCTTGTCCTTATGGGGGACTTCAACTTGCCAGACGTTAACTGGGAGTGCCACACGGCAGACACGAGCAAGTCCAGGAGGTTCATGAAGCACCTAGATGATAACTTCTTGGTGCAGGTGCTAACGGAGCCAACTAGGAAAGGTGCCCTCCTAGACCTATTGCTAGAAAACAGAGAGGGCCTAGTGGGAGATGTGGTGATTGGTGGCCGCCTCGGTCATAGCGACCATGAAGTGGTTGAGTTCAAAATTTACGGCGACAGAAGGAAAAGTGCCACCAAAACCTTATCCCTAGATATGGGAAAGGCGGACTTCAGGCTGCTCAGGGAACTAGTCAGCAAGGTCCCCTGGGAAGCTGCTCTTGAAGGCCTCGATGTCCACCAGTGCTGGTCATTCTTTAAGCGATGCCTCCTAGAAGCACAAGAACAGGCAGTTCCTAAATATCGCAAATCAGGCAGGCGGGGCAGGAGGCCGGCGTGGCTGACCAGGAACATTCTAATGGAGATTAGGTGGAAACAGAGAGTCTTTCGCTACTGGAAGGAGGGCCAGGTGACATGGAAAGAATACAGGGATGCTGTTCGTGTTTGTAGGAAGAAAATTCGTGTGGCTAAAGCACACCTAGAGTTGAAGCTGGCTGTGTCTGTGAGAGATAATAAAAAGGGTTATTTTTAGATATGTGAATGGAAAAAGGAGAACTAAAGAATACATAGGGCCGCTCCTTGATAAGGAAAGGTCTCCTCACAGACAATGACATAGGCAAAGCAGAGACGCTTAACGCCTTCTTTGCCTCTGTCTTCAATGCCGATGATGGGCTTTGGGACCCAGGGTGCCCTGAGCTGGAGGACCGGGACGGTGGGGATGACAAACTCCCAACTGACCCTGAACGTGTGCGGGATTTGCTACTCCACCTGGATCCCTACAAGTCCATGGGTCCGGATGGGATTCATCCCCGGGTGCTGAAAGAGCTGGCGGACGTCATCGCGGAACCTCTCTCAATTATTTTTCAACTATCCTGGGAGTCTGGAGAGGTCCCGGTAGACTGGAAGCTGGCAAATGTTGTGCCGATTTTCAAAAAGGGTCAGAAAGAAGACCCTAGCAATTACAGGCCTGTCAGTCTCACGTCAGTGCCTGGTAAAATCATGGAGAAGATGGTTCTCGAACTTATTGAGGCGCACCTGGGGGACAAAGCAGTCATTGGTCCCAGCCAGCATGGGTTTGTGAAGGGTAGGTCCTGCCTAACTAACCTGATTTCCTTTTATGATAAGATCACCCGTATGGTAGACCAAGGGAAACCAGCTGATGTGATTTTTTTGGACTTCAGCAAGGCATTTGACACGGTTTCCCATAGGATCCTACTGGACAAAATGTCCACCATACAGCTAAATAAAAACATCATCCGATGGGTGAGCAATTGGCTAGCGGGCAGGGCCCAAAGGGTTATGGTGAATGGGGCTGCGTCAGGCTGGCGGGCGGTCACCAGTGGGGTCCCTCAAGGCTCCATTTTAGGGCCAGTACTTTTCAATATTTTTATAAACGATCTGGATGTAGGAATAGAAGGTATTTTGAGCAAGTTTGCTGATAACACCAAACTTGGAGGAGTTGTGGACTCGGATGAGGGTGGAAAGGCCTTGCAGAGGGATCTGGATAGGTTGGAGAGCTGGGCGATCACCAACCGCATGAAGTTCAATAAGAGTAAGTGCCGGGTCCTGCACCTGGGACGGGGAAACCCTGGCTGCACGTACAGACTGGGCGATGAGACGCTGGAGAGCTGCCTAGAAGAGAGGGATCTGGGGGTCGTGGTAGACAGCAAGTTGAATATGAGCCAGCAGTGTGCCCTGGCAGCCAGGAGGGCCAACCGTGTCCTGGGGTGCATCAAGCACGGCATCGCTAGTAGGTCGAGGGAGGTGATTGTCCCGCTCTACTCTGCGCTGGTGCGGCCTCACCTCGAGTACTGTGTGCAGTTCTGGGCACCACAGTATAAAAAGGACATGAAACTGTTGGAGAGTGTCCAGAGGAGGGGTACGAAGATGGTGAAAGGCCTGGAGGGGAAGACGTACGAGGAACGGCTGAGGGCACTGGGCCTGTTCAGCCTGGAGAAGAGGAGGCTGAGGGGAGACCTCATCGCAGTCTACAACTTCCTCGTAAGAGGGTGTCGAGAGGCACGAGACCTTTTCTCCATTAACACCAGCGACAGGACCCGCGGGAACGGGGTTAAGCTGAGGCAGGGGAAGTTTAGGCTTGACATCAGGAGGGGGTTCTTCACTGAGAGAGTAGTTGCACACTGGAACAGACTCCCCAGGGAAGTGGTCACTGCACCGAGCCTGACTGAGTTTAAGAAGCGATTGGACTGTGCACTTAGTCACATGGTCTGAACTTCTGGGTAGACCTGTGCGGTGTCAAGAGTTGGACTTGATGATCCTTAAGGGTCCCTTCCAACTCAGGATATTCTATGATTCTATGATTCTATGATAATTCTTTAGGGAAAGGATTGTAAGAAAATGTTTTCTTTATTCATAGTTAGGATGATGCAAGTGAAGCTCATCTTAAACATTGAAAGGTGAGGGAACTTTTCCTATGGGCCTCCAGGCATTTTGATCTCATATATTTCAAGAATGTATTTTTGAACACTTAATCCAAATTCATCCATGATGGAAGGGACAGCCCTCTAAGGAGAACTTACTTTCCCCATCAGCTTTCACCTGTGAGGTTCAATGGCAGGAGTTCTGTAGGAGTATGAGTACAAAGGTGAAATACATAGGACCGCTAATCCTTATGAGTGTACTGGCATTCCCTAAGTGACTCTGTGTGTGGCAAAATGTCTTTTCGAAATGTCACAAAATGGCTGGCTGGGCTCTGCGGTCCCATGAGTGGCTGCACAGCTCTTACGCAGTGCTGTATATTGCAGTCCTTGTGTTACCTTTCAGTTACACTGTTAAACACGATAAACCTCGTAATGCAGTACAGGAGAAAAATTCACCTAAGCTGATGCATTCAGACAGCTCTATCTTCCAATAGTTCTGAATAAAAATGAAACTCAAGGCATTACATTTTGCTTGGTGTCAAAGCAAATAATTTGTAGAATCATCAATATCACAGAATTTCCACAACCACCTCTGGTGTAGCAGAAACTGATTGAATTTTTTCTCAAGATTATTCCAATATCCTCAAAAAACAAACAAAACTACCAAAGTTGGAAAATCTGCTGTGACCTCTAAGATCATTAAAAAAAAAAAAAAAAAAAAAAGTTGATTCTGGAGGGGTTGAAGAATTTGACTTTTATGACACAGACACATCAAGAGCACCTGAGCCATGTGGTTCCAATCAAATCCTGTTTTGTTATACAGTCAGCTGAAAGACCACAAAGTTGAAAATAAACATAGATCAAATGCATACTTCAGACTGTGAGCAAAGGGATGCACATGAAGCACAGTGTAATGCCATAGGCAGAAAGATTGGATGGTCTGTTAGTGATAGCACCCCTCAGGCTGTGTATATCCTATCAACACAGCTTCTGGCTCCAAATACTCATAATCTTAGTATAAAATGTGGGCACAGTTCTTTGATTGCTGAGAATTGGAGTCCTGAGCAGGGCTATGGAGGTGCTGTTCCCTTTGTTCTATAACATTTGTGAAATTACTCCAGCGATTCAATGCCAGGTTAAAAAATGCAACTCCAATTTCTCTTTCTGTGTACAAAGAAAACACCATAAATGTAATTGCAAGTAAAGTGCAAAAAATGAGAGCAAAGGTAATTTATCAGTGGGATAGATTACTAAGGGCTGCAGTGGAATCTCCATGCTTTAGAAATTTTTCATCAAAGTTGCAGACCTTTAGGAATGTTATATTTGAGTTTAACTATGAAGCATTGGGCTTGATTACAGCAATTACTGAGAGAAATTCAATCTGATGCAGGAGGTCAGACAAGTTGCTCTCAAAAGTCTCGTCTAGCCTTAAATTCTGTGGCCCTGTGGATTTTTCCACAGCTGTAGTGTGTGCAAACTGATGTAATATTACTGATACTGTTTCCTGCATTCCTTCCTGCCACTCATGAATAAACGTCTTCCTCACGGAGGATTTTCCAGTGCAACCAAATATGAGTTTATTTCTAAAAACTGAAAAACTGCAGGTGGGAAAACTGCTGTTTGATTCCCGCTGGGAAGCTGTGAACACTGCCTTTCTGCCAGAACACAGGGTCCAGCCCTGGGGCTTATAAGATGCCAGCCTAGTGCACAACTGGATTTGTATCTTTGTGAGAGCAGAGGTGGAGGAGAAACAGATCTTCGTGAAGGTGCTCTATAGGATGCCTTGTTCTCTTGGGAAGTGTGGGTTGGGAAGTGAGAATTAGTTCCATGGTAGATGGATTTGCAGCCCATCAAAGATTAAAGAAAGATGCGATACAGAACAGAGTTGTGCTGGCTAATTATATGGCAGTGTGATTGTTTCATCTCTCTCTCACTAGCCAGCCATCTGACCTGTGTGTACATACACTACCACGTAAATGCTTATTTTGTATGTACACTGCTCACTGGCAGAGGTAATAAACACTGACCTCTGTGTTCTCAGGTCACTCTTTCAGTGGACACCTGAGAACATAATATGGCATACAGCTTTGGAATAAGGCTAGCCTGTAAAAGCTGCAGTATAAAGCATATTGTGAGTGTGAATTTAATTACCTTACTAAAGCTAATGCCAGACTTCATATTGGAAAGCTAAAGTAGGCCAAGGTGAGCTGGGGTTGTAATTACAATGGGGATACAACTGCTGTTTAACTCAGCAGTAAACCTAATAAGAGTCAAACCACTGGTGCTGACACGACTGTCATAAGCAGTGTCCCGTTTTCTTAACTATGCATGAGGATGCAGTAGAGAATGTGACGGCTATAAATGAACGGATGAATTAAACATGGTCCTGGACTGAAATTGAGGTCTTCCTTTCCTGCAGGCTTAATTCTTGTTAATAGTTTGCCATTTGTAAACTGATGAGGGAATGCACTTGTGTTAATCAGGTTGCCAGTGTGTGTTTATGGCATGGAGGAAAACTCACTGTTTTGTTACCAGGTCTGAGGTACCCTGGAGAACTGCAGGAGGTAGTGTGTTTAAACAGATTTGATTTCTTCTTTTCTAAAAGAAGAAAACTATTGTTATTATGCTGTTTATTTATTCTTAGTTTTGCTTTGTGTACATGTTGTTGCATTTCTGAACTTTAGTTGAAAATGTTACAAGAATATTTTGGTGATAATTGTTTTCCCTCAAGCTGCAGTTTCCAGTTCTCACCCAGCTCTAGATTTGCAGGGTATCTGTGGGTGAACGTGAGAATTAGGAAATGGAAGAGAAGTTTCTGAGAAGTGGTTTATACAGGAAAGACTATATTGGACTAACTGAGGTGTGGACAAAGACTTCAGCAATAAGCATATTTTTACATGATGCCTTATAGACTCAAGGAGATCTTAACTGAATAAAGCTTTTCCTCTGAAGGGACAAAATGTTCCTCTACACTTCTCCCTCTCTGTTACGCAATACAGTTCAGCTACTCTTTCAAACATTGGATTCAGGTTCCCAATTTTAACACATTCACAGACCACATAAGAACATTTTCACTCCCATCCCCAGCAGTTGCGCAGATCTCATTGACTTTGGTGATACGAGGTTATGTCATTGCACTGTGGTGTTGTTTCTTATCCTGCAAGAATGCCACTTTCTTAAGCACAAAGATGTAGCTGTTGTCAGGAAAACAACCATCTGCTATTCTAAGCAGATGTCTGGTGAACTGTTTGGTTTCTGCATGCCAGGAAAGGAGGATATATAGCCATGGATTTACTTGCGTGGCTAACAATTTGTCATGTTGCAACAAGAAATAGAGCAGAGTCCTGCAAAACCAAACATTTGCCTGGATTACTCTATTGTGGTATTATTTAATGCATGGGTATAGTATACCTGGAAAATACATCATGTAGTGACTATTGGAAAATGCTTCATTTCTAATTGGTACCTCTACATAAATTTAATCCAGTGCAGCATTTCCTGTGAAACCCCTGTTAGTCTAAATGTTCCTCCTCCCCTGTGAATAACATAATTTGTCAGGGAAAAATTGCTACAACCTTCTGCTTAAGTGTTGTGAACAAAGACAGTACCTGCAGCTTGTGCCCCAGGTCATAACGAAATGCTAGTGTCTGCTCAGGCTGTATTGAGTACCCATCTGAGGGATGTGCACAGGTAAGCTGCTTGTGACATTAAGATCAAAAGGCTCAGTAGTGCAGTCCCCTAAGCACATGAAAAAGCTCTGAACTATTTTTGTCAGCAGTCATAAACTGAATGAAGTTTGGCCAAGCGTATGCTGAAAACATTTCTACTCAGCCTGGACCATTATTAATTATGTGTATTTGAAGAAATGTGTCCATTGTACAACATTTGATAATAGAACTCTTGTGATATTTCTATACTGGTGGGCAAACTAATACAGTAATAGCTTCTCACTTGCATGGCTGACAACTAAGCAAAGCTGCCATTGCCCAGTACTTGATGATATTTAAAAATAAGGTTCTAAAAAAAAAAAAAAAAAAACTGCTGCTCTGTCAGCAGAAAATTTCCTTTGTGTGTAATGCAGCTTCCCAGCTTCCCAGAACAATGCAGCCTTTTTCTGCAATCACCAGAGCTGTGCTCACGGTTCTGGAAGATAGTCCTCCACGCTTGGCACGAGTCCTCTCCTCTCAATCTTTTTGCTTGGCAAAGTTGGAATTTTTCTAACTCCATAAAACCTGAGCCAGGAAGCTCTACCCCCCACCCCAGCTCTTGTCTCTGTGCATCAAATTATCATTTTTAGAAAGGCACAGTGAAGCAAGAAAACATTTGCTTTAGAATGTCATTCTACGTAGCATTACTAACAAAGAGAGAAGTGCAAGATAATTTTTTTTTTTTTTTTTTCTCTAGGATTCATTCTGGGAAGGGGAGATATTTATTTCTGGGGAGATTTTATTTTATTTTTTTAAAGAAATCAAAGTGTATGCTCCTGATGACTGCAAAAGAAGCATTAAGTAAACATCTCTTTTTTTAGCCAAAACCTTTTTTTGGTGCAAATTGCACATATGGTGTCAAAGAAATATCGACTGAATAAGTGCTACTTTCATCAAGTTACAGAAAAGAATGAAGGGGAAGAGAAGGAGGTGCAGAGGGAAGGTTTATAGGCCATGTAGCAACAGTGCCAGGAGAGGTGCAAATTGTTTCAAGAGTTTATTTTTTCAAGAGCATGGGTATATTCTGCTTGCAGTAATGCTATTAGCTAGCAAGCTTCCATTTTTCTATATAGACATTTCTGCTGCTGGTTTTTGTGCATTGACCTAGTGCTGTTTCACAAGGGAGTAAGGAGATACATTTGTCTTACATGATGCAATCTTGATCTCAGTGAGTGCCTTTCAAATTTGGGATTTAACTCAGGCACTTCTGCTTTGCCTAAAATTAAGTACAATTAGCATAGCCCACCAGCTGTACAATTAACTAACACTTGTGACCTCTTCTCTGCCAAAGTCTGGGAATAAGCATTTCTTCATGTGTTGTTAATGTCTGCAGCAAGCGGGTGGGAAAGAGCAGAGGAAAGTAAGTTTATCTGGTTAACAAAATAATGTTGCCCATGCTCTCAGCATCCATTCAGTGTGCATCGCAGGTTCCTAGCCAGCATTTAAAAACTTGCTTATCCTTTAAAAGCATCAAGTTTTTTTTGTTGTTGGTGGTGGTTTTTTTGTTTGTTTGTTTGTTTTTCAGTCTGCAGCAACAAGTGAAAAACCCTCAGTACCACCGCTTGTTTCCCTACGGCTCGACTCGCGTCACCAAAACCCTGAGGAACATATTCCTGGCAGATAGGCAAAGGTGCAGACTGAGCAGAAGCCCTGTGCTGGTGACATGGGCTATACCTGGAAGCCTGCCAGCACGTGGGGTAAGCAGGAAGTCATGTTGGCTCCCTGCAGGCTGGCTGCAGGTGGCTTGGCACCAATCGACAGGCTGCCCTTACGCGGCCAATGCTGGGCCAAGTGACACTTCAGCAGGGCTTTCAGGTGCAAGAAGCAGAGCAGCAATCTGTTCCCTTCCCTGGCCCTCCTGCCCCAAGCAACCTGATTTCTTCTCGCTTGAGGCTGGAGCTCCTTGCCTTTGTTTTGTTTTTGCATGTGAGTGTGCACTTCTTCCCTCTGTTATATTCTGTGACGTGTGGGTGGCACTGGAGGGTCACCATATTAGCTCCTTCCCTCTGACACACACCAGGATGTGGCAATCCACCAAAAACTAGCCTGGCCAAACTGTTCCCTGGCCATGCTTCCTGCACCCTTCCACCTCCAGCATCCTCCCTCTCACTGCTAGGAACCTAGAGCTAATTCCTTGGCCACTGTTGTCAGAAAATGCTTGTTTGGCAAAAACAAAATATTTTGCAGAAATGCAGCTCAGCCCCACTGTTGGCAGGGTGTTGTTTAGATGCAGAGCACAGTGGAAGGAGGCTGATAAGGGAGCAGGCAAGGAGATAAGAGGATGAGAGATGAGGGGCTTGGTGTCAGGAGATCTCATCCCTTCAACTTACAGTTGCGAGTATGTTATTTTTTCAAGCATGGGTACATTTCATTCAAATACCTTGTGTCTCTGATTTTCAGTAAACTCTGGACATATATGCATATGGACAAAGGAGGAGGAAAAGCAGGGGAAACAATTCCTGTTTTTTTCACAAATGTTTTTGAAAGATGGCTGTTTTTCTTTGCATCCCAATATAATAAAGTCTGAAGGCTTCCTGTATTCCACAACTTTTCACATCTTTTCCCTGACAGCCATCCTATGCTTTCATAGTAAATATGTCCACTTGCCTAATAGGTATTGTGAAGAAAGACCTAGCAGTGCACAGATAAAACCCATTATGGGTCTGGAAGCAAACATCATCAGTCAAACACTTTGCGCATTGCTGGAGTACAGTTTTTACCACTGATATTTTTACCACTGATATAGTTTTTACCTGGAGAAGAGGAGGCTCAGGGGCGACCTTATCGCTCTCTACAGATACCTTAAAGGAGGCTGTAGTGAGGTGGGGGTTGGCCTGTTCTCCCACGTGCCTGGTGACAGGACAAGGGGGAATGGGCTTAAGTTGAACCAGGGGATTTTTAGGTTAGACGTTAGGAAGAACTTCTTTACTGAAAGGGTTGTTAGGCACTGGAACAGGCTGCCCAGGGAGTTGGTGGAGTCACCATCCCTGGAAGTCTTTAAAAGACGTTTAGATGTAGAGCTTAGGGATATGGTTTAGTGGGGACTGTTAGTGTTAGGTTAGAGGTTGGACTCGATGATCTTGAGGTCTCTTCCAACCTAGAAATTCTGTGATTCTGTAATTAATGTCTGAAGTGTTGGATTTATGCTGTTTTATTTTATTAGATGTTATGTTGCAATTACATTTCCTAATTTAATTTTCATCACTGAAGAGTATTTGAATTTTAGGGTTCAGAGTTTTTTGGTTTTGGTTTGTTTTTTTTTTTTTTTTTTTTGGGGGGGGGGCGCCCGTCTTTTTTTGTTTGTTTAATCCTGAGACTATTACATTCCCGCTACTGCTTGATTTCACTGTCATCCAGGCTCTTTGTGCTACACCATTTTCAGAATTCAATTATTTAGGAATGTACCTGGATTAGACTGCACAACTGCATTGTGTTACTCATTATGTAATTAATAATTGAAATTTCAGTCTTACTAATATTTTCTGAAATGCACTGTAAAGTTATAATTAACAGTTTCACAATCAGTCCTGACTTCCTCTTTAGTACAAGTCATCAGGAGCATAGTGACACTTTCATTGTAATGACATATCAGTGGAAGAAATAGGCTTTTGGAATTCTAAAAGGACAGACTCTATTAAATGCCTAAGATAATTGGTTAGTGCCATTTTATACATTGCATTATACAGGAGAAGAGGTGTGCATTTGAATGGGATTTGCATTGAGATTAAGATAGTTCTCTGCTGCACCTCTTTTAATGCATTTTGCCCTGTACCTTACATGTTTCCAGTGAGAGACTTCTCATAAACTCCTAGGGATTTTATGTGACAACATAATAGATAGCTAGGCTTCTATTATGCTGGTTTTCTAGAGAAATAATTTATGCTCTGACTGAAACAGTGGATCAAACTGAATGAAAATAACTACTTATGTGACTTGTTCTTCCCATGCACTTCTTTGTTAAAGCTTGCTGATGGTCACTGTGCAGTGAAGAGCTGGGAAAAAAGTCATGAGCAATGAAGAAAAATTATGTAATCCATATATGCTAACTGCTAAAGATATTTGATATGGTTTCATTTAAATACTATTGACACTGGGCAAAGTTTCAAGGAATAGGGTTTCAGCTCCATGTTTTGACATAGAGATTTTGGACTACAGAGACATTTTGGAATATGTAAAAATGGCTAACATTCAGCAACAACCAGGAACAACCTTACTTTTCTGTGCCTCAAACTGAAAAAGGAAAATCAGATAATTTCAAGTGTACTATGCCAAGAAAAAATACATTCATCACAAAAATGACTGTAGCTAGCTTCAAAACTAATTGACAGTTAATTTGTTCCCTGCTCTTTGTCATCTCGGTGGAGGTCAGGCAGCTGAGGGCAAACCAAGGGTGAGAAATTATCTGTGTGGCTTGGAGATGGCAATGCTAGGCTGTCCTAAGCTGGAGGAGAAACCAGGCAGTGACATCGTGTCCAGGGCTCCAGCCCAGTTTTTACTAAGTAAGTGCCACATATAGTAGTTACATGTCTGCATGGGAAATAATCACAGAATCACAGAGTTTCTAGGTTGGAGGAGACCTCAAGATCATCGAGTCCAACCTCTGACCTAACACTAACAGTCCCCACTAAACCATATCCCTAAGCTCTACATCTAAACGTCTTTTAAAGACTTCCAGGGATGGTGACTCCACCACTTCCCTGGGCAGCCCATTCCAATGTCTAACAACCCTTTCGGTAAAGAAGTTCTTCCTAACATCCAACCTAAAACTCCCCTGGCTCAACTTAAGCCCATTCCCCCTTGTCCTGTCTCCAGGCATGTGGGAGAACAGACCAACCCCCACCTCGCTACAGCCTCCCTTGAGGTACCTGTAGAGAGCGATAAGGTCACCCCTGAGCCTCCTTTTCTCCAGGCTGAACAATCCCAGCTCCCTCAGCCGCTCCTCATAGGACTTGTTCTCCAGGCCCCTCACCAGCATAAGATGATGGTTGACCTGAGGTATCAGAAATGCTATTTCAAATAGCTTAGAAATTGCTTTTATTCCTGTCTCACTTCAAATACCACCTAAATGGCAAAGAAAGTCTGTAACTAGACTCAGATAAACTCACTTTAGCAGTCTGTCTGTGCGTCTTCCCAGTAACTGAAGCCACCTTGTCAGATTGATATGCAACAGAAGCTCTCAGTTTATTTAAAGCTAATTAAATAAGTCCCGTGTTCTTTTACCAGCTCCTTAGTTCATTTCAAAAAAACTACTAAAATGACCACTGCTTTGACATTGCAACTTCCTCTGCATGGAGGCAGCAAGCAGTAGCTTCACAGCTATTTACAGCCCAGTATGTCAGCCTTGTTCTGCAGCATGCAACACACTTCGTTTGCAGCATCATTGCATTCCCCATCTTGCTTTCCAAATGGGTTTCTTCAACAAAGTGCCCAGAAAAAATGGGTACGGTACTGTACAAATAAAATGAAAAAACAACCTTGACCACTTCTACCTTCACCGGTTCTTAGTTCCTTTTCCAGTAGAGATCACCTTGTTATCTAGCACCATGCTTCAGGTTTTGCCAGACCTGTGATTCAATGTGTCTCACCATACTTGACATACCAGCTAAGGCTCAGAGTTAAATGAGACCTGCTTTGTTCTATAAATAAGTGCTAAACATTGCATCTGTGGACCCATTGTGTTTAGTAGCCTGCTATTTTAGGGAAGGAGGCTGGTAGCAAGCATGGCTGGTTCCTTTTAGTGCATGTGACTGGGTGACCTGGGCTTCCCAAGTTATTGTTTCTCAGCTGAGGCATGGTAAATGGGCATGTCTGCTTACTGGACAGTTGTGGAGTAAAACTGTCCATGTAAGCCATGCTAATGAGCATGCTGTGAACCACACTAAGGGAAAACATATTCTGCTTCTCAGCTCAGATGAAAAGCATGCGTGCAACCAGTTTGTGTGTCTCAGTTGCTAAACAAGGGCTCAACTATTTTTGTTCAAATGCAGGCTCTTACATCTTCCAATTAAAAACACTGTTCTCTCCCAGTAGCAGGCAGTGTTTCTTCCTATATTATGCTATTTCTTTCAGACTAATAGAAGAAATATATATATGTATATATATATGTACATCCGTATACATGCATTAATTTCCACAAATACGTGTATTTAAATATATATAGGAAGTGTTAGGTGAATGTGGTATCTGAAAGAATCACATGCTGGATCAGAGATTGGAATACTGCATTAGTTGTGCATGCTTCTCTGAGTTTACCTCAACTATTTTTTCACACTGCTTTTGTCTATGTGTGAATAAAAGCTCAGTTCTCCTGAATTTGATGGGTATATGGAAATGTGAGTCTTTTATCTGCAGAAGGCATGATGTACAGCCAGCAGCAAAGCAGGGATCCTTCCCAGTTTCTTTGAATGGGTGTGGCATTGGAGCTGTTCAGGGTTAGAATATGAGCTTGGCATTAACAAATAAGTTGGTTTTATTTTCTGCCTCAGCTACTGAATTCCTCACAGCTCTCCAGTCCTGAAAGAGAAAGTAATTTTCCAAAACAGTTAATTCCGTGGTTTGTTACTGCCAGCAAGGCACAGTGAAGACTAAAGTAATAGAGATTTTTTCAATACCATAGGACAGAGAGGAACAGTGACATGTTGAGCACCCATTTGGGATTAGGATGCCTGATTGCACAGATCCCAAGAGCAGAGCTCCGACATCTGTTTGTGCAGGTAGGAATGCTGTTTGACAAGGGCACAGAATGACGTTACTATCCCAGGATTATTGAGTACATCTTGAATATACTTGGCAGTATCCCATGACCCTCTCATCTGCTCTAGGTTCTCCCCTGATAGCAGAACTGTCTCTAGCTACATGTTAATTTTTCTGATGGTTTCTAACATTTCTGGATAGAGGATGTCATTGAAGATTGCTGAAGAAAATAAATAAATAAATAAGATTGCTAAGCCCTGAATCACGGACAGAAACTTTCGTTCTTCTCCCCTCCTACGTGGACCACTTCAGCTGTAGCTCAGGAGACTGCTAAAATCTCCTCTTAAATGGTAAAAATGTAAAGTTGATTTCCCATTGACTGGCATACTATACAGTTGTTCACACCAGGATAAAGAAGCCAGAAAAATGTGGCATTATGATTTGATACAATTTTTATTTAATTTCTGATGATTTAAAAGAAATTATGTAAGATTTGGAACAGAGGAAGTGGAAACTGTGTGTCTGACTGCACCTATGACTGCCTTCTATTGCATACAGTAGAAATTCTTTCAAAAGTGTCTGTGTCTAATTAAAAGCCACCAATGATATTTAGCTGACAGAAGTCTGCTTAGCAGACTGGTGGTTCAGCAATGGATTAGGAAGTAGGAATATTAAGAATAAACTTTGAAATTAATAAAAAGAGTGTTAAGTATTGTTCATTTTCTCTAATTGATTAATAAAAGAAAAATGTTAAATAACAGAAAATTAAAATGGATAAATATAGTTCTGGTGTGACTTAGTGTGCCAAGCTAACAGAATGAACAAAAGCAATAAGGTTTTTGAGCTTTTGCAGAACTGAAATCCCCGGAGATCATAAGTGGGAGAATATAATCATTTATCACAATATCTAGTCCAATATGTGGATTTTTATGGATTTTGGAATATCTGGAGGAGGGAAACTACAGTAAAAATGGGAGCTGCAGAAGCTGGGAGGTCAGCACCTGGTGTGCAAATTCACTGATTGCCTTATGCTTTTTTTTTTTTTTTTTTTTTTTTTTTTTTTTGTAGCTCTTGTTGCTCTGTTCAATTTTAAATAAATGAACAGCTAACCAAGAAGCTTTATTTAGACTGTTCCTGTATTCTTTGTTTAGGCAAAACCACCATCAAATTTTCAATATAGGAAGCAGGGAGGCTCTTAGCAAAAAAGACTCTATGTTGCTATACCTCACAATACTCTGTGATAAAGATAGTCCAAGGAGATCAAATGATGATTTTACAAAAATAGCTTCTGCCCTCCCTGAAATCCTATACTAGATTCTGACACGCTTGTCTCAAAGAATTCCACTGTAAACTGTGGGATTGTTTATGTAGCAGTCTGTAAGATTTCTCAATGTGAAGAGAAAAGTGGCAGAAAAATGCAGCCTTTACTTTGGCTTTATCAGCTTTAAAACCTCTCCTTGTTTTGTAGAATAATGGTAGGATAGTATCTATTCTGCATTTTTTAAAATCTTGTTTCCATTATTGAATCAACTCTTTGTAGGGATTTATTCCAGAAAACCCGGAATTCAGATAGTCAGGGAAAAATTAAAATCCTGGGAATACATAGGCAAGTCACATAAATGGAAGCAAAATATGTCCTTTAAAACAGGATTTCTGCCCATGTGTGTGCAGTGTGGAATAATTTTAAGCAGATGGATTGGACGATGTGTGAAGGAATGGGCTCTTTGGTTTGACTCCAGCCCAAATCAGTAATTGTTGCTATTCTCATAGCAGTTAAGCAGCCTGTGGGAAATTACTTAGTGGTCTCAGTCCAGTCTTATGAGTAGCTGTTCATTATATGAAGGCACTAATGAATTGATCAAAGAAGAAAATGGTGGGAGGAATTGTGGTGACTGAAATTCCTTTTACTCTGCATGTCAGGCAGGATCAGAGGTGAAGTAGAACCTGAGCGGGTTGATGTTGGGTATTGTAGCTGAGACCCCATGTCATGTGGGTTACTTAGGTATTGTAGCTGAGAGTGATTTGGTACGTCCCACAGGCTTCAAAATCTCAGGAAGGGTAAAGAAAAGGTTTGTCTCTGCTGTCTTGCCCTAGTTTTCTTTGTCTGGAGCTAGGCTTGATGAGATGTGACAAAGGGCAAAAAATAAATAAATAAATAAATAAATAATCCTATCTTCCTCCTCCCTGCGCTGGGGCCACCCTGCCCACAAAATCAGTTGTGATGTGGTAGAGACTTCTCCAAGCCTGGTGGTGTCTCTGGAGCTGGACAGGCCAACTTGGATGAGGATGTGACCAGCTCTGTACAAGTCAGGATGTTGCTGCCTTGACCACCTGCCCCTTGAGTCACACACTGCTGCCCATGGCCAGCACACAGACATCACCACATCCTGTGAGAGCAATGTGATGGGGCCAGGCATTTCAAATCAGAGCACCTTGGCAGCATGAGCAATAGATGCAGAAAAACAGAGGAAGATGATGTGAACCACACACTCTTTCACCACAGGCTGCCACTGAGCTAACGGGGCTTATACTGCTGTCAAGAGCTTCAAGCACAGCATCGTTGGGGTCAGCTCTGGGGACACCTTTCTCCCACCTCATTACAGAGCCTTTGTCTTTCTGTTTTCTCTTGGTTTTCAGCTCCTCATGCTTCTGAGGAGGGTGAAGGACAAGAGGAGCCTCCTGGCTGAGAGCCCCAGTGCCTCCCGGGGCAGTGGTGGTAGCTACTCCCTCTGCATGAAATCCTTGCAAGACTGGCTGCATCTCATGACAGTCTTGCTTTCTATAGGGACTCGTTTGTGTTGCTTACATCATGTGCTGGATTTAGAAGACCCACAGTGTTACCATGGCAACAGTTTCTGCTTAAGTATAGGTGAGAATGTAAGTTATTTTTAAATAAGGTGAAATGAAGGAGGGGACTGAAAAAGTTCTCACAAAATGTCTGAAGCCGCAAAGATGTATTTTGTCTAACATGTTTGGTAAGAAAGTTTCCTAAGTTAATTCCCCATCCCTGAGGTTACATCCTCCTAATAACTAAAAGGCAGTTCAGGGCCAGTTTTTTGGATGGTCAATATTTGTGGTGGTAGCAGTCCTGGGAAGCTGTCATTTCTATCTCTGTCTTCCCCTCATACATGCGCAAGCCAGTGAAGCATTGCTGAACACTCTGTGTGCAGTGATCTTGGAAGATGAATAAGCCCTGGAAACAGCACATCAAGCTGGATGCTCTGAGGATTCAGGGAGTGTGGGATCAATGCAATTTTTCTGCTGCCACTGGTTGTTAGCATGAGAGTCCAATGGGACCTCCTTTGTGCTGTGGCCCAAATTCTGCCTTCAGCAGTAACCTCAAAATCAAAAGCTTATCTATATAAGTAAAATATAGATATATATGCAAATCTTTATGTGTATGTGTGTGTATTTATTGCATTTTATCACTGGAAACTGAAAAAGAAAAAAAAAAAAAAGGAAAATTGAAATGTTCTTTTTATACTGAAATTATCTGAAGAAGAAAAAGTAATGTGTGCCTGAGAGGGCACAGACAAGAGGAGTGCTGCTCACAGATGCATTGCAGGATTGGCCCTTTTTGCTTTTTACCAGCCCAATCAGAGCGCTCTTTCTCTCTCAGCTCTGTAATTGGCACTTATTGTGCAAGTGTCTTGTCCATTAAATTAATATCAGGGTAACAGCGAGAGATCCAGAAGCCGCTTAAACATTCACCTAGTCATTTAACTCTCTGTGATCCATGCTTTGTGAGAGTTACCTTCTTAATATACACAATTTACAGCTTAAGAGTGGGCAACTTACGAAAAAGTGAAAGGTGGCTTGTGCAAACCCATTTGTGACACTGATGACAATTGCACTGGGAGAAAAGCTATATCCTACATGACCTTACAGAAGCAGTGGGGGTTGAGTGCTGTGTTCTGAAATCAGAGTTACAAAAGTATGCTCTTCAGATTTTTGTAAAAAAACAGTTGCTTGGTAACCAGGTTCTGTAAATCTTTTGGCAACACTGGTAGAAAAAAATATCTATGCCCAGGTGCTCGTCCCTTCCATTTACCTAGAAGTGACAGTTACACAAACAGAAATAAGACTGCTACCTCCTACTGGTCCTTTCATGGCCAGCAATTTACTAGGCAGTAAGGCACAAAAGGCTGAGGTAAAGTTATGGTGCAGATTAATAAATAGCATAACTTTTTAAAAATCCCCTTCCTTGCCATGGTTTTCAGAGCTGCTTTTGCACTTTTTATCTCCATTTCATTATTTGTTTTGCCATGAGTCACTTCCATACTGCTGCTGCTTAGTGCAAGAAAAAGCATCTCTTCTGGAGCTGAAAGACAATTTCTAGCATATAATTGCTCCAATACTACAGAGGAGCTGTGTAATGTTATGAATTCACTTGACATTTCCAACTTTTTACTCTGAATTTCTTCAGTTGCATTTGGTAAACTGATTTATGTTGGTGATGAGATCTTATATCTGTATGCAGATAAGTGGTGTATGCAGAAGGCTTAATTAGAGTATCACATGATTTCAAGCTAGTCACAGTTAAAATCACAAGATAAGAAAGGTGTTGGCTGCTGACATAATGATTATTTTATTTCCAAAACCATCTGGATTACATGGTGCCTTCATGTGGGTCAGACTTTCCCGATCTGCAGGGACTGTGTCGTTTATTATGTGCTTCACAGACATTCCTAGGTATTATGTTAATGGGGATACGTGTTTTAGCAGGTATTCTTACAGCCTAAGCAGTCAATAAACAACTGGAATATTAGAAATCTTAGAGAAAAGAGCTTCTTTGTGGAGCAAAAGTATTATAAAAAAAGAGATCTGAAGTAAGGAAGGTAAAGCAGTGGTGGGAAGAATAAAGTAGAGCCCCTAAACACATATCTGCCTGAAAGAATAATGAGGTAAGCCAAGGGGCTGGATAGCTCTGAGTGTCAAAGAGAAAAGAGAGAATGTTTTCATGGAAATCTAGAAACAAGATCCTGTTTACAGAGAACTCTTGTTACATGGCATTTACAATGTGAATGGCGTTGGTGATGCTTTCTGAAATGTCTCACCTAGGATGGATAATATAAGGGTTATTTTGTGCTGTGTTCAGATTTTTTTTTTTTTTTCTCTTACGGTGTTTCCTGAATGGGTACATCCAGACATCCAGGTGCAAGGCTGCTGCTATACCACAGCATCTGTCCTCCAGTCAGAGTAAGAGAAGAGGAACTCATCTAAATGTGATGAAGGCTATCTGAAGTTTGCCAGTCAGACAAATGGGCAAGTTCCCTAAGGGAACCAATTTGGAGTTTCTTATTTACCTGTGACATAAATGTGGGACAGAAAAGAAACCCATGAATGGGGGTTTCAAGGTGTGTGTGGATCTCTGATGGCATCTGCCAGTTGCTTCCAAATGGCTGTCAAAGGGGGACTAAGAAAAGCAAATGTGTTACAGACTCATAGTCTGTACCCACTGGTCTACAGCTGCAGTAGAATAGCTGAGTCTACAGAAAGCAGCTAACACCTGCTGTAGTTATTTCTGCCCCAAAAAAGATCCCCAACGGGACTTTTTATTGCATTCATAATTGTGTACATTTAACAGTGCTTCCACTATTATTATTCCACTTACTCTTGTTTTACACAGAATGTGCTATTTAAAGGATATGTAATGGCCTTAGGTAATTTCTTTCACTGTGTTGAAGTACACCTCTCCTAAGTAAAGGCTGTATAAGCTGGAAAGAAACCAGAATCCTTAATTTTTGGTTGCTGTTACTGGTAACTCATATAGTAACAGAATATAAACTGAAACCATATATTTCTCTCCAATGATGGCTATCTCAAACTGCAGAAAAATAATCTGTCTGGGGATCATATTGGAGAGAAGATAAAATTAATGTGAAAAATAATCTGATGGGTGAGCTTGATGGCCTCCAGCCCAAGCCAGAACGGTAGTTGGGAAGAAAAAAAGAATAGCTGTTCTTAAGGGTGAGGGTTGAGTGTCAGGGGTAGGAAGAAACAAGGATTTAAATTACTATCTGAAGTAACAAGTGGAGAATAGAATGGTTATAGGAATGAAGAGCAAACAGAGAAAGGCTCAAGTATCATCTAGAGCTGTATTTTTGTATAGGAAGTACTGAAAAAAGGAAAATGAAGAGGAAAACCAAACCTTCTGGCCAGGCTAGCAGAAGAAGAGAGACAAAATACCCCACCTAAAAGTTTGTGTGTCTAACACATTGTCCCACTTCATGGCAGGGAAAGAGAAGAGGTCTACCAACCTATGTTTTGCTATTTGCTAGAATGAGCTGTTCAAAAGCATTTTCCATAGTACCAGACTACAGACAGTCTTTGGGACAAGTGGTGCATTTCTTCTGCGGTAATTTATTCCATGTGTAGGATTTTGGAAGAAGGCTGGAGCATATTGAATGATTTCCCACCACCTCTTTCATTACAGTGTGCTGGGACAGAGAGGAGGATCAGCTTGAATCTGTAGGAAGTGTCTATATATTAAAAGTTGTCACTGAATATGGAGTAAAACATTAATGAACCAGTGGAGATGTAGTTTACTAGGAAAGTTGATTGACAGGAGTACATGAAACCAGGAACCACAGCTCTCAGAGCAGTGTGGTGACACCAGTGGATACAAAGTAGAATATCGATCCAAAAGAATAGGTTTTGTTCAGGTAATTTTCAGGAGGTAATGGTACAGAAAAATGTAGGTAAATTCTCGTTTGGCATTCAAAGTAGGATAGTGTTATTGTTTATGCCAAATTACAGCATAGGATTTTCACAATTGTAAGTCCACATGCGGGATATGTTTTCTCAAGGAAAAGTTCTGTTTCATTTTCTGATGATAAATCTTCATTTTATTCTTGTTGAGCAATCACAGAGAGTCCAGTTTCCTCACAGCTTTGTGCTGTGCATAACTTTAATGCCTCAGACAGCCTTTTTGTAAAGAATTTCTGTAATATTTCACAGGAACACTAATTCATATCCAGGATTAGAGTATACTTTTTCCTTTAATTCTCATATGATCCCCTGAGCCTATTACATATTTCCCTTCCTGCAGAAAAATTTCACATCATACCAGAGAGGTAAAACAGCTCTCAGCCTGTTGGAAAGGGCAGTACGGGACTGGTGACTGGAGCCTACCCTACTGATGAGACCTTGCTGCATTGGACAGAGTGGAATTATTTGTTCTGTTTGGCAGGATGTTCTGGCCCTTCTTGGCCAGAAGCCTGTGAGAAAATCCACATGTGCTTCTCCAATACTGAATGAATTTCCATGCATCTATGCAACACTCCCTTGTACAGTTTCTTGTACAGTTTGTACATGCATCTTCTTGAAGAACCTGCTGCAAGAATGTGTGTGGCTTGTCAGACTGCTGAGGGTTTTAAAAGCCTACACCAATTGTAAGCCTCCTTTGCAATATTTCTGTCTGTAGCTCTCCTTACATGCTAGTGGAATTAACAAATGTCTCGCTATGAATCAGCAGAAATTACTCAGCAGCTTTAAACAGAATTATAATTATTTTGAACAGAGACACAGAAAAAGTGCTTGTCCCATTGCACAAGGTCAGAGACCTCACCTTCCTTGCTCTGTTGCTGAGTTGTTCTCAGTGGATTTAACAGTGACTGATCTTGATTTGCACTACTTTTGTAGTGGACTTGAGTTTCATTTCCTTCTCATTGACTTTCAGATCAGCCACCCACTTTGAAAGAGCCTTTCCTTTTCCTGAGCACCACTGGCTCCATTACTTCATGCTTTCGTTCTGTTTGCTTCTCTAAATCCCAGGTGCAGCAAAAGGTTTTGATTTTTTGTGTTATTTCCAGGAGCAATTCAGATTATATTAATTGCACACTTACTCCCCATAAATCACCTTTGGTTTGCAGTGCTCTGTGAGAGATAACACTATTTCCAGCATCATTATAGCTTTTCTTCAGCATAGGTTGTAAGCTTCCTTATTCAGGCCCCTGAAGATACTTGTCCTTCTAACTTGCAATCTTTTATTTGTCTGAGATGCTCCCTAACTTCAAGAAATATACCTGTATGACCCAGAAAGCAAGAGGGGAACTGAAGAATAGCTTGCCAAACAGAGAAACTGGGAAGGTATTTATTCTCTGTCCTCACCTGCTGACATTTGAGTCCTCCAGGACCAGGGGCTGGTGTCTGGAAGGAGCAAAACCTAAGGAGCTCATATTACTTTGTCTGAATGATACAGTAGACTGGGTACTAAATAAGGCTAGCTCTTCAGGCCATTGGCACCAGGCCTGCCACTCTGTCTGCAGTAACATGCAGAAGTATCTAGTGAAGCAGGTCAGCTTTCTTTTCTCTTGGCTTATTCCCTCTTTACCAGACACCAAAAGCTGAGAGGACATCAGCAAAGATTGCTAAGATGTCAAAGGGAACCAAAACCTACATGTTGCAAAGTCTGCAAAACCTCAAATGTGTGGCACTGGGCTTTTCAGTGTGTGACATGTTTCAAATGAGGAACTCGACTGAAAACCGTGTTAGAGAAAACTGAAAAATGATGTGAGGGTCTCTTTCATGTGATAGCATCTCTGCAATCTCATTTGAAGAAGAGGTGGGTGGGAACTGGTGGGTGGGAACTGGTTGTTTCTATATCCAAATGAGTATGTATCCAAAGTTTTTGAGCTTGTTTTTGTATTTCTCCACCTTAAGTGTCCACAGAAACTGAATGCAAACATTTTTGAAAAGCTAAAGTAAGGAAATTTAGGGTGGGAGGAGACTTGGGTGCAGTATTTTTTTTCTTTTTTTTTTTTTTTTTTTTTTTTCCTGTGACATACCAAATAAAATAGAAGAACTTGAGATGAAAATTAGATTTGAAAATGGACAGTCAAACTACGCATTCCCAGAAAGCACCAAAATAAAATGTTCTCAAAACAATTAAGTTCTGTGCTATGTTTAGCTATCCACAAATTGGTGTTTCCTGCTTAAACTAAATAAATAAATAAATTGCAGCTAGCTTTGTGGTTGCATGAGATTCCCAAAGCTGCTGGGTGAATTATCCAGCTCTCAGGTTCATGTTTGTGCTCCAGCTGCATCAGTATTTTGTGTTGGCATAGCACCTTGAGCACAGCACACAACCATATTCCCTCTCCAGCACTCCTACATGGGAGGGAACTAAGATGAATCAGAAGAGAGCTAAGGCGTGGCAACAGCCAGATCCCTGATGTGATGTAGAGCGTATCTATCCCACTGTGTAAGAGATGTGACAATAAGTGCTATACTCCAGTGCTTTTATTATCAGAAGCTGCAGATTTCACATTACAGTACTGAGCTGAACAATTACAATAATGAGCTCAGTGTAAATTTTGCTTGTAAACGAGCAGTGTAGCTCACGATATCCAATTGAAAGAGAAATATTTGTCTTGAGATAGAAGACAACAGAGCAGGCAGGCTTAACTCTTGGACCCAGGCGGGACAGAAGAAGGAGTACCTCCAGCCCCCAGTCTCACAGAGGGAAGAGTCTACACCTGATTTTTGTCATCATAACCTCTTTGCAAGTAACGTGTGGTCTCAGTGGGTTTAAACCTTATACTCCAGAGCTAGCTCAGATTATGACTTGAGCACTGTTAAGACCTATCCACATCAGAAATCCACACAAATATCCCTTCATGTGAGTGTTGAGGAGTATTTAACACAAGCCTAGCATATTAGCTTAACAGATCCTAACAGTTTTATACTCTCCACACAAGCCTGAGATTTTTGTGTGGTCATCTGGTTGCCTTGTACTGCTCATGATTTATGTCATGTATGTCTGCTGTCACCTTGATCTACAGTAGCTCACATGAATCAACAGTGAAGACGTATCTTTGGAGTTAAAGCTGTGGTGAGGAAAGACTAACCCAGACTACAGAAAACACTGTAGGAATCAAAACCAAGCATTCAGTATTAAATCCATATGCTTCTACATAAGGGTTAAGAATTAAAAGAAATCATAGAATCATAGAATCATAGAATATCCCGAGTTGGAAGAGACCCATAAGGATCATCAAGTCCAATTCCTGGCACCACGCAGGTCTACCCAAAAGTTTAGACCATGTGACGAAGTGCACAGTCCAATCTCTTCTTGAATTCAGACAGGCTCGGTGAAGTGATTACTTCAGTGGGGAGCCTGTTCCAGTGCGCATCCACCCTCTCGGTGAAGAACCTCCTCCTGACATCGAGCCTAAACATCCCATGCCTCAGCTTAACACTGTTCCTGTGAGTCCTATCACTGGTGCTTATGGAGAAAAGATCTCCTGCCTCTCCACTCCCCCTCGTGAGGAAATTGTAGACCACAATGAGGTCCCCCCTCAGACTCCTCTTCTCCAGGCTGAACAGGCCAAGTGACCTCAGCCACTCCTCATATGTCTTCCCCTCTAGGCCCTTCACCATCTTTGTCGCCCTCCTCTCCAACAGTTTAATGTCCTTTTTGTACTGTAGTGCCCAGAACTGCACACAGTACTCAAGGTGAGGCCAGCAGAGAGTAGAGCGGGACAATCACTTCCCTCGACCAATTAGCAACACCATGCTTGATGCACCCCAGGATACGGTTGGCCCTCCTGGCTGCCAGGGCACATTGCTGGCTCATATTCAACTTTCTGTCTACCATGACCCCCAGATCCCTCTCTGCAGGGCTGCTCTCCAGTGTCTCGTCGCCCAGTCTGTATGTACGGCCAGGGTTGCCCCGTCCCAGGTGCAGGACCCAGCACTTGGTCTTGATAAACTTCATGCGGTTAGTGATCACCCAGCTCTCCAACCTGTCCAGATCTCTCTGCAAAGCCTTTCCACCCTCATCCGAGTCCACAACTTCTCCAAGTTTATAGTCATCGGCAAATTTGCTCAAAACACCTTCTAGTCCTACATCCAAATCGTTTATATGTATCATACATCCAAAACACTGAAGAGGACTGGCCCTAAGACAGAGCCTTGAGGGACCCCACTAGTGACCATCTGCAAGCCTGATGTGGCCCCATTTACCACAACCCTGCCCGTCAGCCAATTGCTCACCCATTGTATGATGTTTTTGTCTAGTTGTATGCTGGACATTTTGTCCAGTAGGATCCTATGGGAAACTGTGTCAAAAGCTTAACTTGCTGAAGTCCAAAAAGATCACATCAGCTGGTTTCCCTTGGTCAACTAGCCGGGTGATCTTATCATAAAAGGAAATCAAATTTGTTAGGCAAAACCTACCCCTCATGAACCCATGTTGGCTGGGACTAATGACTGCATTGTCCCCCAGGTGCGCTTCAATAACTTCAAGGATCATGTTCTCCATAATTTTACCAGGCACTGACATGAGACTGACAGGCCTGTAATTGCTTGGATCTTCTTTCTAACCCTTCTTGAAAATTGGCACAACATTTGCCAGATTCCAGTCTACCAGGACCTCTCCAGATTCCCAAGATCATTGAAAAATAACTGAGAGAGGTCCTGTGATGACGTCAGCCAGCTCTTTAAGCACCCTGGGATGAATCCCATCTGGACCCATGGACTTGTATGGATCCAGGTGGAGTAGCAAATCCCACACACGTTCAGGGTCAGTTGGGAGTTTGTTATTCCCGCTGTCATGGTCCTCCAGCTCAGGACACCCTGGGTCCTGAAGCCCATCATCAGCACTGAAGACAGAGGCAAAGAAGGCATTAAACATCTCTGCTTTGCCTATGGCATTGTCTGTGAGGAGACCTTCCCCATCAAGTAGCAGGTCTATGTTTTCTTTGGTTCTCCTTTTTCTGTTCACATATCTAAAAACACCCTTTTTATTGTCTCCCACAGACATGGCCAACTTCAACTCTAGTTGGGCTTTGACCACATTAATTTTCTCTCTACAAACACGAACAGCATCCCTGTATTCCTTCTTCATTGCCTGACCCAGCAGTTGTACAATCTCTTTGTTCACCTAATCTCCAGTAGAAGATCCCTGGTCAGCCATGCCGGCCTCCTGCCCCACCTGCCTGACTTCTGATATTTTGGAATTGCCTGATCTTGTGCTTTTAGGAGGCAGTGCTTAAAGATTGACCAGCACTGATGGACACCAATGCCTACAAAAGCAGTTTCCCAGGGGACCTTGCTGACTAAATAATGGCAAATACTCTGTAAATGCAGGGAACAACAAATAGATGGAAGAAACTGATTGATAACAAAAAATGATGTTCATTTATTGTACCCCCCCCCAAAAAAAAATACCATATCCTGTATTATTTTCCCATCTGAATCTTAGACATCAGAGAGAAATTACTGATAGGAGCAGGAGCAGCAGATGAGAGGTTTTCGTAAATGGTAGTCGCTATATTACCTATCATTAATATTAGGTATAATTCTGATCCTATTAAAGTTAATGAAAAATTTGCTTCTGACTTTAATGGGCCCAAGGAATCAGTCCTACAACTCGGTGACCTGTTGCTATTTGTTTCAGTTCCTCCATGCTGTTGTTACTATGTTTAAATTTAACGTGTATCATCACTTGGATCTAGCAAATTCTCCAAAAATATCTTTGGGCCTGATTCTGATTATATCTATTTGCATTATATATCCCACTCTAAAATAAACATTTTCTTTTAATCCCATGTTTTCAGGTATTGAGGTTATTAAAACCAACTGTGCACATGGTGCAACTCATTGTGCATAGTCACTGTCCCTGAGGGTGTTCAAGGAAAGGTTGGACGTGGTGCTTAGGGGCATGGTTTAGTGGGTGACATTGGTAGTAGGGTGATGGTTGGACCAGCGGATCTTGAAGGTTTTTTCCAACCTTAATGATTCTATGATTCTTTGGAATACAATGGGTATTTCAATTAAAATGTTGTAGCCAGGAAGCTCTGTGTCCTCACTTCTGAGTACATCACGTCAGATTTGTTTGACAAAACCAATTTGGCATTGCATTCATTCTAGAGTGCACAGGAATGCAATTATTCATCGAGCTCTCTGAAATCTTAAGGGAACTTTGTATTAGACAGGCACTATACAGTTTTGTCATCCAAATTTTTATCCACACAGGCACACCTAGGTTTTTCTCAATTTTCTCTGTCAATTAAATGTAGTTTAAAATTTTAATGAGAATTTTTCAGGTGGCTTACTATTCAGAGAAAACCCATGTAAAGATATTTTTTTCTTGATAATACAATCTGAAAGAAAGGATGCCAAAATATCTGTTAAAAAAAAAAAAAAAAGTAACTTTTACAGCTCCCACATATATGGCTGAGTTATATCAGTGAATAGACTCCATGTAGTATTAAAAGTCCATTATCCTTTTCAGAAATCAAATCTGCTGTTTGAGAAAAGACGTGGGTATATTTAAAGAAGGATCTAGATGCTCATTTCAATTGTCTACTTGAAAAATCACAGAACTGTTACAGAAAATGGAGTAGTATTCTTTACTTAAAAACTTGATGATACTCAAATACCCAAGCTTCCTTTAGAGATTGTTAAGGAAATTCAAAATAATGAAAATCTTTACTTTCACATATTTTCCCAATTAACATTTCACATATACATTTGTGCTTTTTTAAAACAATTTGTTTATCATCTTATAGTAGAAAATATATAAAAGCAATTGCTAAATATAAGTGTATTGCCTATTCAGTATGCCAAAACAAGAATAATTTATACAGTGAAAGCTCTTCAAAACTGGGTCTGATAATTTCTCATTATTTTGGTTGACATTTTAGAATCTCTCTTTATCATGATGATATATAAAAGCCATGTGTCTGAGGCTGTATTCTGTTAGGCAGTACCATGCTTCTTCCTCACTGATCCCATGCTCTGAACAGATGTGCCAAAGATATACCAAATATTGAGGGTTCAAGCAGAGATTTGATGTGGCTTTTCTGGACATAAAGTTTGAATCCTCACTCTGAGACAGTGCTTATGGATAAGAATCAGCTTTACTTCAAATAGCTCTGTAGCTATTACTTTCACAAGGTGATGTTTTACAGGGCTGGGTGTAATTACAAGTAATTAACACACTGAAACACCAAAACAATTCCTTAAATATTTTAGTCCTCCCCCGCCCCCCCCCCCCCCTTTGTGTGTGTGTGTGTGTGTGTGTGTGATCTACTTATTTGTACAATAGCTGGATGCTGAGTGATTTTGGTATCACTTGCCTAAGCTTTGCTACTTGTTTGTAACCTTAATAGCATTTCTGGCTATTCTTTATACATTTAAGAATTGTAGGTAGATAGATGCTCTGTGGCACCCTGCTGGTCAAAGAACATTGAAATTGCAGGTAATAACAAGAAAAGGTTTTGTTGTTGTTATTTCCAAACTATGGTACCTTTTAAGACAGTTACAGCATGTAATCTTATATTTTGGTCACAGAAACTTCTCTAGAAGCTAAGGATATCCATCTTACCATCACTGTTTATTTCTTTTTCCCTTAATCGTGCTCTGGGCCTTTCAACTGCTGTGCACTGGCATAGCTGCGCTCATTTCAAAGGAGCGATGCTGAGCAGCACTTAAAAAAAGCTTCACCTTATTTTCTATGCTTTCTTTCCTTTTCAGTTTGTCATTTTATTTCCTCTCTCAACCTTTTAAATAGACAGAGAAATTTGCACCTGAGAGATGAGTGCCATTTTTCCCTCTTAATCTTTTCTGAAAATTCCCATCTGTAATAAGTAGATTACGGTCATGACACTTGTTTTACATTGCTGGATTTAAGCTACTGGGAGCTAATGTGTGTGGTAAGCAGCTGCCTTCTGCCTGCATGCAATCAAAGTCAGTGCAAATTCCTAAATTCAAAGGTGGATTCGCAAGCTCAAATACATATTTGCTCTCACCGTAATCCATAAAATGGGTTGCTAGCTTCAGTAAGTCTATTAGTTTTAGGGAAGTGGTTTGCTTTAGGCAGATGAGAATCTGTCCCTGAGCACTCGATTGCTTCCTGAGTGCTGCAGTTATAGGGAGGCATGTTACACCAGTCCAGCTTGTAGCAGAACCAACACAGCTCACTTTTCTGACAAAGTCTCCCCACCTGACATTTGAAGTACATTGATATTACGGACTGCTGCAAACCCACCCCACAATTTGGTGCGATTGGCAGTCACCACTTAGAGATGTGAGACCAGGGATGCAGGAGGTCAAACCAAACGGCGTTAGCAGTACCATGTGAGGGGGCTGGCAGGCTTCCCTGCACAAAAAAAAAAAAAAAAAAAAAAAAAAAAAAAAAAAAAAAAAAAAAAAGCTTGGATTCCTCTCCTCCTGCTCCACTTGAAAACTGGGAGCGCTGTGAAGCAGTTGCTCTGTGAATGAACAGATTGAGCATGTTCCTAATGTGAATAGTATTCACCAGGCTCTCATGAAAAACATTCGCCCTCACTGTAACTGGGTAAATGAGAGGTTGATTGGTGACTCAGAAGTGTATTTATTTGAACTTTTATTTACCTGTGTCTACACAACAACTTTCTGAACTTACAAGAAATAGAGCAATTCTATTCCCTGTAGTTACAAAAGCGCAACATGGAAGCGTGCATGTTGCAATGTGCTTATCCCATCTGACAGTATAGAAGAGCTTCACGATTTAAGCTTCCTTACTGCTGGAGTCTTTGGGTCCTCTCCAGTGATTTCCCTCTTGAATGATTATTGCTTTTCTGTACCAGGGCATGTGGTGGCATGTATTCTTCAACTTGCTGCATGTGTTTTACTCAATTATTATAATTATTATTATTATTTGTCTTGTCTTTAACAAAACAAGGCAAAAAAAAAAACAGGCAGAGACAGTTTACCCCAGCAGCTGTGTGTAAATAGATTCTGGTTTTAGTAGCCAGCCTGAAAGGAAATATGTTTCCAATATATCTGCTTGGCTATTTATTGAGGAAATGTGTATCACCTCCTGAGAACTACCCTATGTATTCTCTTTACATTAGCAACATTAGTTCTGGTTCCTTTTCTTGTATTAACAGGGATGTGGAAATTGCTGTATCATTTTATTTTAAAGAAAAAAAAAAAAGAGTAAACGCATCACTTGAATATAGGTGTTCATAAGCTACACAGGGCTACCTCTTACCTAGAAACTACAATATACTCCTGGTTGCAAACATGAGATATATGTGTATGTTTGTGCCTGCATATATCATGTGCATTTCTGTTGCCAGTTACAGCTGAAGTAACTGTCATTGTTGGCACCTACTGCTTTTTCCCTACCATGTAAATATCTACTTAGTACTTCAGCTTTTCAGATCTTTGAGAAACAGGGTTTAATGCAGTTTGTAGTTACAGAAAATTTTATTTGACCCTAAAAAAGGCCCCACATGAAAAACAAAGAAACTAAAGTATTTGGGATTTTGTAGTCATCACATACATTTTAATATATGTAGATTGGACTGGTAGATAAAAACATTAATTTGCTGATTTACAACACAGTCTTCCTGAACATGCCCCCATCACATTTGTAGAAGGACCAAAAAGTAGTCCTCAGTGCTCTGCATGTTCTCTTTTGTTCAATGTATCCTTTGCTGCTAATGTGTCTGTGGGTGTTGACTACTATAATTTTAACTCAGCAGTATCGTTAGAGATATACAGAAAGCCATTGAAACTTTTTCCTTACATGTGCTTTGAAACACTTAATGGGGTGATGTTGGATGGCTTGCTGTCCTATAGAGCTGAGTCAGAACCACCATATTCCTCACAGACCTCCAAGACATGACCTTCCTCATGCTTCATGTCTAGCTTTATTGCAAGGTGGCCCATGATGGAGTGGTCTTGCTACTCTTCATTTATTTATTTATTTATTTATTTATTTGTGCAGTCCAGGAATAAATCATAACCAAATCCATCAGCATTTCTGAAGTATTCTCTCCACATATCTCCTCACACCAACATGTATGATCTTATGATCTCTGTAGAAAAGCATGTCTCTGTATTCTCTCAGTAGTCAGCTACTGGAGAAATATTCACTACAAATCTTCCTTCCCTTCCCTTCCCTTCCCTTCCCTTCCCTTCCCTTCCCTTCCCTTCCTCTAAGAGTGATGCTAATAGTTGACATGCTTCACTAGTCTGGATTGTAACTGCACCTGACTGAAACAAAGGCACAAGATAGAAACCTGGAATGTGTTAACTTGAAAGTGTTTTCCGTAAATGAGCTGTTAAATTAAGATCATTTTTGACCATTAGTGCAAACCGGGCAATCAAGTTCTATTACAGCAGGCTGGGAAAGCATTCACGAGGTAGCCTGTGTCATCACTGCAGCACTACGTGCTGCAGTGTCTGTCTCAAAAGCCTTTGCACCCAAGTCAAAGTAGCACACCAAAAGTCAGTGCAGTGTCTGTGTATGGCACTGCAAAGTGGCCTCAGCTAAGGTAGACTGTCTCATATGGCCCAGATTGGATGCTCAACTCAACATTAATAAGTGCTATCAAAGTAATATTGGAGAGAGCTAGTACACATGCAACTCATTGGCTCCTTTTGTTTTGTAGTGCTTATTACCTTCAGCCTTGTTGTAGCACATATGCTGAAGACAGAACTTTTGTTTTTAAGCCTTCTTCCCTCCTCAGAGGAAAGACTAGGACAGTGAATTGTGTAAATCAAAATATGCCTTTAAAGCATAATGGAGAAGGCATTCTCCTGAGTCACCAGGATTTTTGTCATGGATTTTAGAGGGAACAGTGCTTCAGCATGAGGCAGACCAGAGGTCTGCCCACTCACTTTACATGTGATAGGTGAATGAAACAGGCTAAGAAGAGACCAAGAGGTTGTTTCTTTGCCTTCTCCTGGCACAAGTTATGTGATTACGCAAGTAGGTTGATGCCTTACTAAACCTAAACCTCAAGTTTAGGTTGTTGTTCTTAGGTTCAGTGAACTAATTTCTCATCAGTGGGTGCTCACTAACAAATTACCGTAGACAGGCTATGTAGCAACCTTATCCATGTGTCTGCCTATGAGTATTCAAAGTCATCCTCAGGTTTCAGTAGGAATGGCATCTTGGAATCCAGGATCTAAAAATGTCCCTGAGGTTCCTCTGATCTCCTCTAGTCCTGGGATCTCATAATGAACTCTTTCATCAGGCTGATCCCCTAATGCTCAGTAACTGTACCCTCAGCTGCTTCAGAGTACTCACACAGCTTTCTTCTTCGCTCCCTCTGCCTTTCCCTCCCTCTCTCTTTTAATAATAAGAGGCAAACAAATGGGATAATCTGGTTTCGTCTCTGAATGGCACGTAAACATTTCTTAAAATACAGCTCAGCAGTTGTCAGCTGTTTCACTGTAGGGATACTTCCTATTAATCTCCAGGTTTTTACTTTCACATTTGTTCCTTGTAAAAATAAGCCTTTGGAAATACTATGAAAATATGGAGACCCCAGATCTCAATATTTTGGATTTTAAAAAGCATATTCCATGTGGGAAGCCTTCTCTGTCTTTTTGTATGTCTGCCACATCCTGTCTTCTGTATATGAATATTACAGCCTGAGTTAGTACCAACTGTCTAGCTCAGAACACACTTGATGCCAAACTAATACCGATGGTTTAATGCTACACCACCACCAAATCATAGGCATTTAATAACTCCTAGTCTGATGAAGTCTTAGCATGCTACCATTCGACCTGAACAGAGCTGCATGAAGTGTCCTCCTAAACTGTTTTATAACTCCACTCTTTCAAGAGATGATGTCAGCCTCTAAATTGAGAGCCAAATTGGCATCAGGCTGTAGGTGCCAATCTGCTTTCCTTATTCCATTCTCTTGGCTTTAATACATAATGAATAATCTGTTCAAGACAGTCAGAAAACCTCAGCACAAGCAGGGTGCACTTTGTATCCCTAAAGTCACTTTTCACATTTGCATAGGCCTCCTGCCCAGTGAGGAGTCTGTATGCAAGAGAGGGAGAAAATAGAGAGCAATCTCACAGAAAACAGCTCTGTGATTTTATTTATTTATATGATAGTTCTCAAAACCATGACTGAAGACTGTGGTTTTTCCACTGACATATGCATGCAATTTTTCCTGAGATGCAGGAACTGAATCTGTCAGCCTCCTGATGAGCATTACAGAGAGAGAGACGCTTGGGATAATTTAATTAGACCCCAAGAAATTACCCAAACTGAAGGACATTTTCTGGTTGTCAGGGACTAAATTCATCTTTATAACAGGAAAAAACACCACCCTGATTCAGAGACTCTCCTGCTCTCTGATCATCTCTGAATTGCATTTCCTCCATAATTGAGAGTTCTGTGACCCTTTGTAGAGATTTGCTTCAAGGTCTCATCTGCATCAGATCCATAAGTGAGGTGCCTGTCTTCCTTCCTTCCTTCCTTCCTTCCTTCCTTCCTTCCTTCCTTCCTT
>CM021732.1:67026887-67090776 GCA_011075105.1 Heteronetta atricapilla | reverse complement strand
TTCCTTCCTTCCTTCCTTCCTTCCTTCCTTCCTTCCTTCCTTCCTTCTTTCCTTCATTTTCTTGGAGATGAACTTAGTGCAGGGAAAAAAACACACAGCAGTCTGTCTTAGATAAAGTAGCATTGGAGGAAAGGAAAGGTAAGGATAGAAATAAACCTGGATAAGTGGGAATATGTATCTTCCTCCCTTATCATGTCTGAGCTGTCAATTTTGCAAGCTGGGACTGATGGCGTACAACCCAGGTTTCTCATTATGGCTTGATCCTGCATTGCATTGCTTGAGAGACCTATGCTACCAGGTACAGATGCTGACTGAGCTCAGAAGAATAGGATCTGTTCAAAGCTGTGCTAATGATTCCCTGCCTGACCTTTGCCAAAATTGTGTTTCCTTTAAAGCCAATTTTTCTGATCTGAGAATGATGGAAATAAGACTCTTTAAAAATATTTTGATATATTCATATGCAAAGCTGTTGTAGAAGGGGCAATCTGGCATTTGCTATTCTTCTGAGATTCTTTCTCTTCTCAATAAAACAAGAGGTTAGCATGACTGGAGGCCTTTACTGAATATGAGAATTATGTAACTTGCCTACTCAGAATAATATAGTTAGTGTTATTAATAATTATATGTAAAACAGTTCATGAAGCCTCTATTTTACAAAAATTAATATATTAACTAACTAAAAGTCATGTGCAGTAACCCATGTGCTAATTGTCAAAATCAGAATTCACCCTCAATCTGTTCAGAAACAAACACAAAACAAGGCATTTAAGTCATCAAAGAATAACTGATCCAAACAATGATGATGCATGTGGCTTTGTAAGTTGCTCTGGTTTATCACAAGTGGTGGAATCATATCAAGTAAATGTTGTTAATTTCTGCCAGGCAAAACTGATATACAGACTGTTTCAGACATTGTTATCATTACAGGTAACTTTTTATTCCCTGATGCAAGTGATTTACATTTTATGCTGGTTCTGTTAATTTAAAAATTAAAGCTCAGTCCTATGTTTTCAGGGTTCCATTGATGGTACTGAAATTTAGAGATCTAAGATCTGGGTAATTGAGATTACACTTTTTAAATATTTAGTATAAATGTAGTATATGGAGTAAGTAAACCTGTTATTCACGTATGCAGTATAAATATAAATGGCTTCCATAATGTCATAGATTCTCAATTTTCCATGTCCAGATTTACCTCAAAGCATTAATCTTGAATTTACAGAAACTAGCTTTGAAAATGGATTTACTGATAGATAAAATATTGACAGTGGTGGATATTTTTTAAAAAGTTTAATAGGTAACATGAAAGGATGTGTTGGATTTTATTCACTGTTATTTTGTGAAGAAATGGAGCAGTGGTTGGAGGGGATGGAATGAAATATATATGAGGTCAAAGCTTATGGTATTTAGCACTATTTCTGAATCTTGGTGGTCTTTCTATAGTGTAAAGTGGGGTACATTTGGGAGAAAGTTGAGCGGGTTTGGAGCACTAAAGGAAAGAAAACTAACACTTATTTACATTAGATATAGTAATGGAAGTGAAAATAGCTTTTTTTAAAAAAAAATCCTTTCAAATTTTTGCTTTTTTTGATATTTTTCAGGGATGTATACTCTATGTGGCTGTTAATGCTCATTCAGATTGAGCAGAAATCTGCTGTGTGTTGAATGTAGAAGCTGCAAGGTGACTCCTCAGTAGCTTGTAGGCATTGATGGACCATGGTTTTTAATTTCTTGAGTCAAAATTTTAAAAGTGATTGGCATGTGTGAAATTAAATCAGCAAAAGCTTACAAGCTTATTAAATCACAGCTCAAGCAACAGGAAAGTGATCTTCTGCAAGTCTGATGTTTTAACAACAATTAATATAAAGTCCATATTCTAGAGAAACCAAGGAAAAAGAAAGAGGCTTTCATTCTGAGCAGCCAAAGCTCAGGTGTAGGTTAAGATCTGAATTAGGTCTTGCAAATAGTGCAATCATAAATAGAAAACAAATAAATGGCCTCAAATAGGGGTAGACACATAGGGTAGATGCATTATTCTCCTCTGGAGAACTACCCACACTTAACCTTTTGCTGTTGGAGATATTGTAGATTTTATGATACAAAGCAGTTTGTCCTTGTCTATGCATGCTGGTCATTTGTGCTTGACACTGTCATATTTCTCAGGCATTTCTTTGGCACATCAGAGAAATAGTTTGGGAGAGCAATGAAGGAAGTAAATAGGAGAGAAGTTGAAGGCAAGTTCACGTCCACTTCAAGTAAATATGATCTTAATTTTTTAGGTTAAAGTATCTTTGATCAATAATAAACTAAGTAACTAATTCCTTAAACGTTAAACAGGATTACTTGTAATTGATTGTAGTATGATTTTTGTAATCTTCTCAAAATATTAAATTTCTATACGCATCAAACGGGAGCCAGTAAACATGGAAGAAGATTATTATTTATTACTTCTGCATGACTCATGATATACATATGTGTTTATCATTTAGAAGATGCCCAGCATGTCTCTTAAAAATAGCTGGAAATGTAAATCATATTTTCAGGGGTATTTCAGTAGTACATAAAAATTATTTTATTTAAAGAATTAATGAGTAAAGATTAAACATACTAGTAACACAGTAATTGCTGGTAATTTATTACATGGACTTGAATATGTCTTAAGACAGCTTAACACTTCAGAATCAAAACTTCAGGACAGGACCTCTCCACACACCCAGAAAAGACAAAAAAATTGTAAATGGTTCCTTCTAATTTTTAATGTGATCTTTCAAAAAGTCAGTTCAAGCAAAATAACTTTTAAAGGCTATTTTGATGACAGTCTAAATAAACTAGTTACTGTTTATTTTTATGAAAGTTTTCTAAAATAGTGCATTTGAAATGGGTCAAACTCCTCCAATTAACCTTCATCACAAGAGTTTTTCTCTTTGACACAGCTCTAACTACAAACATCAAACTTTATATGTAAAATGGCAGTCTTAAAAAAGGAATCTTAAGAAAACATTACTTCTGCCAAGAGAAATCTCATTATTTTAAATTAGGATGGTGCTGAATGGAAACAAAAAAAATGCAACCACGTGCAGAACAGGTCTTGCTTAAATGTAAGTCTCTGCTTTTGAAGATTGTGGGGAATGAAATGAAAAGTGTGGCTCACTTGGAAAACAGTTTTCCTGCATATATTTAATTGTGGGTGACTTTTTCCTGTCCTAGTTCCGTAAGCCAAATGATACCCTGATGTGCACCAAGTACAAAACTAACCTGGTGATGATGATGTATATAGTTCATCTAATGTATCCAGTCCTTCTGTTTCTGGGAGTCATCTGCTTATGACACCTTTTGTTCTGCTTTCTGCTCTGGGCACAGCAGGGATTTAGAGGTTATTCTGTACCCATATGGTTGAACTTTTGTTGGTTTGCCTCAATACTGCAATATTATCATGAGTTTATTAGAATTTAGGCAGTGAATAACTTTTCTTCTAAATATGCTTGTTCATCTCCTTGCAGTATATATGAAGCAAAAAAAGCCACTTCTCATACAAAGGAATTTATTTTCATTGATTCTTTTCTTATCTTTATATGAGAATATTTTATCCTAGAGCTTAATTGATAGCTGACCTTTTCTCTGTCTGCTTTAAGCCAAGGAAATATGGTGTTTCTCTTGTAATTACATAGCTGCCACAAGATGTTTTTCTTCTTCTAGAAGATCAAAATGTTATTGACAGCAGGATGCAGTCTTTTCAAGATTATAATCAAGAAGCCCACTACGTTTGTGTGATGCTTTTGCTTGCCAACAGGAGTTTCTTAGTCTTCTGGAGCATTAACAGCAACTGATCATTGGTCAGAAGATCTAACTAGCTCCAGGTTATATCAACCTGACAGACAGGATGTTATCTAAGGGCAGCAACTCTTCATTAATTGTTCATGCAGATGACCCTGTGGTGGAAAGGTGGACATTTTCTGATTTGCCTTGGGCAGCGTAAACAAGCCTGAAAAAGCCATTGCAATTAAAGGATGTTAATGAGGAAACAAAGAGAGAACAGTGGCATGGAGAGCGCTAGTGTGAGCACAGCAACAGCAAGGGTTTATTCTGTTCCCACTGCAGCCAATGGTCAAATCTTTATTGATGTAAAGTGGTAAGGGAGTAGCACTCCTGGCTAAGATCCAGCACGATAGCTTCCCGTATCTCATATAAGCAGCTGTCAGGGCATGATAGAATGATGTTCTGTCCTGTGTGAGGCTGACACAGCCAATGACTGTTCTTTCTCTAATTGCTCCTGCTTTAGACACTTGGGTCTCTGAAGATGCAAGGACAAACTGAATGCTTCTCCGCCATATAGTCTGCTCAGAGAGCCAAGGACTGAGAATACCAGTTGGTTCATAGGCTGAGATCAGTAAGGGGTGTTTTTTTCATCTTCTGGAGGAGATGGCATGTACACTTGAAAACGTTTAGTATCCACAGACAAAGTGGCTGAATAGCATGAAGTGAGTACTTCAACACTTATTGTAACGAGCTGAATGGACTGAGACATCTGAATCTCCCCATTATGGACTCTTTTTTTTTTTTTTTTTTTTTTTTTGTAGGAATAGTAAGGAGGATTATCAGGAAAAAAAAAAAAGCAGATCAAGAGTAAGATCACTAACTGAAGGATCAGGATGGGATCCTGATGATGGGATCAGGAGGGATGGGTCATGGGATCAGGATGATGTCACTGTTGGCACAACTGACAGCATTGTAAAAACTGCTTTCCATGTTGTGAAAAAAAAAAAAAAAAAGATTCCCTAATAGCTTTTATTTCATTTTATCAGAGCAGAAAATCAAAGATGCTGCTCTTTGATTTTGATGAGTTCCATTTAGGGTAAAGGTGATGACAAAAGCTAACTTTTGCTCCATTAAATAGTGTAAACCTAACAGTATTCCTTTCTGAAAGCAAAATCAAATTTATTTATGTCTGAGTCTGCTTTGGTGGTACTGTTCAATTCTAAGGACATGCTACCACAAAGCAAATATGGTCAGGTTGAACTTATGACAAGAAGAGTCTGGGAAATTAGGTTGTGATCTACTTATATTTTATTTTTAATGTGTAAAACTATGCCACTCTTCTAGCTTACCTTAAATTTTTTAAAGATTTTTTTGGTGTTCCTAAAAGATATCAGATTGATAGCAAAGGAGATTAAAGTTTCCTGGCAAAATCATTGGCAACTTCCTGATGTGTTCTTGTCTTAATGCTCCTTGTGCCACATCCAGAAGGGGATTCATGCAAGTGAGTTTTGTGCCCTTGCAGTTCTCCTCCTTTTTAACAGATCTTTGAACTGTGATGATCCCTGTCCCTGCTTTGTTTATGTAGACAGTTCCTAATCCGGAGTAAGGCATTCCTAAATACTTGCACCCCTTCAGTGCCTCTGCCATCTTGTGTACCTGCAGATCCTGAATCTCCAATCTGGATGAGGATACTTCATTTTAGCAATAAAATAGGCGATTTGCTAGGGGCAGTTTGGCCTTGTTTGGATGAAACAGCTGTTAAGATCAAAACTGGGGCCTGAGCTAGCTTCTAAAAATCACCTCTAGCAAATGGTTGCTTTTCTCAGAAGGCTTTTTACCTAAAATCTATCATTAGATGATGAATCCTTTCTTGGCAAGAGGGCAGTCCCTCCTGGCCCATCCCCAGGCTCTGCCTGTGCTCTCTGGTATTGCCATGAGAACCAGCCAATATGTAATGGACAGCACACTGACAGATTTTAAAAAGGTTAATTTAAGGGATAACATAAGTAACCAGTAAAATGGGTAGTGAACACTTATTATACAAAGGCTGAAATAGGAACAAGAAAAAAAATCATAGGTAAACAATGCCTCGCTGCTGAGGATGAAATGAAGGTAACTCTTCTCATCCTTCAGAAAATAACATTTTCGTGCTGCAGAAGCTGTCTCCCCCATTTCCTCTCAAAATGATGTATTTGTTTTATAAATGTTATTAATTAAAAATAAACATTTGTCTTACCCCTACCTAACAAGAAGACCAGATTTCTCCAATACTGAAGCTAGGATAAGACTATTTTTATTTATTATTATTTTTTTTTTGATTCTGCACTGAACCTATCATCTGGCAACATGCTACATTGTGTCTTGGACTGCATATCTGCAAAACAGGCTGAGAGGGTGGAAAAATTCCCAGTGCATAATCCAGAAACATCGAAGTGAGACATTCAACCTGTTCAGATCATTCCCTCTGTCTGTGCTTAGTTGAAGGCACAGCTGATCTGATTAAGGGTAGATGAGGGGAGGTGGCTAATAATTGTCAGCTGGCCTGTACCTTCAGTAAATTACTGTGAGACAGGAGCCATGAGGAAGCATAAGGGAACGGTGACTCAGCCATGTGTCTGAGTCACAATGCCTCCTGGGTCTGCTCTGCCACTGTCAGTTTAGTGGAGGGTTTTAGGGTTGATTTTTTTTTTTTCCCCCAGCACTTTTTCAGAGCTGGGCCTAGAATCAGACTAGTGCAAGCTATCTCCTACTGCTTCTTTTTATCTGATTTACAAATTAATAAATGGTGTAAGCTTTAAGAGGTTTTTCCTTAGCATGGCAGCTGTAATACAACTGACTTAGATATGATGGCTTTATTTCTGTAGACTGAGTTTAAGTGCAGTTGACTGGTTCAGTCAAACAAATGCAGGAATTAGAATAAATAGGCATCATAAATTGGATGTATCCTAATCTCTCATCTTTAAGGAGATAGTATGTATGAGACCTATTCTCTGCCACAATAGCCTCTAAACTCTGGTCCTTGGAGAGCTAGAAAATAGTCTCAGATTCACCAGTCCAAAATTCCACGTGTGCTTCTGTGCCAAGTGTTTATTATCTCCTGCAGCTTGAAGAGGTTGAATGAGACAGCAGGAAACACTGTGCACAGGACTGGAGTCGATTGTAGGCCTATCAGAGCTTGACCTTGCTTCTGGATTTTCTTTCTCCGGCTACATTTCTAGCCCAAAGCTTTCTTTTCAAACAAGTGCCTAGATGGTTATAAAAAGTATCTGGAAGGAAAAAGAAAGATCCAGTGTGTCTTTTTTCAGCTACTGCTATTGCAGGAAATGAAAAACTATAAATGCTGCTAGTATGACAGTTAAAACACCTGAAAAATTATTGTATTTTCTCTGTCTGCACCTGTAATAGTCACCTTAAAATGCCACACAATTATTTCTGGTTGGATAGGGTGATTTTTTTAGATAATGGGGAAAAGGTATTGTGGCCCATTTGTGTTAGTGCTTGTGTGTCTTTCAACCTTTTGCACATACAGCCCCCACCAGCACTGTTAGCAGTGTGCTCAGACAACTCAGCCTGTGCATTTTCCTGTGACTTGCACATAGCTGTCTGGCACATGGAACATGGATTTGATGATACTGAGGGTGGCTGTGTTATAGATACTGTTGCTTTATAAATTTTCAATCACAGTACATAGGTGTTCAAACCTATAGCATATATTGAATGCTAAGGCAGTGCTGGGGTAAAGAGGGACGTGATCTGGGATAAGGCTGTGGCTTTACTGTCTGTGGTTAGTGCTACAGTGGTGGCAAAATGGGGATCTAGAACAAACTGCGATCCCTGATTTTGTTTCCTGATTTCATATAAATTCTTCATGTTTCTGCTATCTGAGCTAAGGAATTGGCCTCTGCCATTGCTTATGCGTGCTTGACTTATGTGACAGAACAGGCTGCAAAGCAGGCAACCATCAAAATAATCTTTCCATTAAACTGATGGTCCTTTTTAATATAGTCTGTTTTCTTTTAATGGTAGATGGTATAGCAGTGCAATGGAAAGCAAACTAGTTTTTCTTTTTCCTTTAATCTTCTTAGGGAAAGAGTTAATCCTCTGATAATTTCCTCCATCAGAGCATGCATATGTCTCAATCACATTTGTAGCTAGAGCAGAACAGCACTCAGCTCTCAAATTATGCTAATACCCATTTAGATTCCTTCCCTGGCATTCATTCATATTGGGGATCCAGCAAGTAATTCTTTCCACTACGTGATTTTATGTGTTAAATCTGTGTTATTTTCTTTAATACCTCTGCAAGCTTTGGCATGCAACTGTCTATGTCCTTGGCTTCTTGTCAAGCAAATGTGAAGCAATGTTGCAGTCCCACCTCACAGAATCACAGAATCACAGAACCATAGGGGTTGGAAGGGACCTCGAAAGATCATCGCGTCCAATTCCCCTGCAAAGCAGGATCCTCAGAGCAGGCTGCCCAGGTAGGCGTCCAGATGGGCCTTGAATATCTCCAGAGAAGGAGACTCCACAACCTCTCTAGGCAGCCTGTTCCAGTGCTCCGTCACCCTCACTGTGAAGAAGTTCTTTCGCATGTCGGTGCAGAACTTCCTGTGCTCTATTTTGTGGCCGTTGCCCCTTGTCCTATCCCCACAAGCCACTGAGAAGAGGTTAGCTACATCCTTCTGTCTCCCACCCCTCAGATATTTATAGACATTGATAAGATCCCCCCTCAGTCTCCTCTTCTCCAGGCTGAACAGACCCAGGTCTCTCAGCCTGTCCTCATAGGAAAGATGCTCCAGGCCCTGTATCATCTTTGTGGCCCTCTGCTGCACTCTTTCCAGGAGATCTCTGTCCTTTTTGTACCGGGGAGCCCAGAACTGGACACAGAACTCCAGGTGAGGCCTGACCAGGGCAGAGTAGAGGGGGAGAATCACATCCCTTGACCTGCTGGCCACACGCCTTTTAATGCATGTTGGGATCCCATTAGCCCTCTTGGCCACCAGGGCACACTGATGGCTCATGGTCAACCTGTCATCCACCAGGACCCCCAGGTCCTTCTCCACAGAGCTCCAATCCAGCAGGTCATCCCCCAGCCTGTACTGATAATTACGGTTGATCCATCCCAGGTGCAGGACTCTACACTTGCTCTTATTAAACTGCATCTGGTTTCTTCCTGCCCATCTCTCCAGCCGGTCCAGGTCTCGCTGAATGGCAGCACAGCCTTCTGGCATGTCAGCCACTCCTCCCAGCTTTGTGTCATCAGCGTACTTGCTGAGGGCAGACACTATTCCCTCATCAAGGTCGTTAATGAAGATATTGAACAAGAACGGACACAGCACTGACCTCTGGGGAACACCGCTAGTCACAGGTCTCCAGCCAGACTCTGCTCCACCGATCACCACCCTCTGAGCTCGGCCAGTCAGCCAGTTCTCAACCTACCTCGCTGTCCACTCATCTATCCCACACTTTCTCAGCTTTGCTAGCAGGATGTCATGGGAGACAGTATCAGAAGCTTTGCTAAACTCAAGGTAGATGACATCCACTGCTCTCCCCCTATCTACCCAGCTGGTGATGCCATCATAGAAGGCAATGAGGTTGGTCGAGCATGACTTCCCCTTGGTGAATCCATGCTGACTACTCCTCATAACATTCTTCTCTTCCAATTGCTTGGAGATGGCATCCAGAACAAGCTGCTCCAACACCTTTCCAGGGACAGAGGTGAGACTGACTGGCCTGTAGTTCCCCAGATCCTCCTTCCTGCCCTTCTTGAAGACCAGAGTGACACTGGCTATCCTCCAGTCTTCAGGCACCTTGCCCTTTCTCCAGGACCTTTCAAAGATGATAGAGAGCAGCTCAGCGACCACATCTGCCAGCTCCCTTAGCACACGCAGATGCATCCAATCAGGACCCATGGATTTGTGTACGTTGAGCCCACTCATACGCTCCCGAACCATTCTCACGTCTATCAGGGGAGAGGCCTCTATTTCACCTCACTGCATCTGAACCCTTACTTCTTGGTCTTTTGTACTTTGACCAAGCAGAGACAGGGATCAGAGAAAATTCCAACTTTTACTTCAAAAAGGGGGCATATTTTATTTCAAATGTTACGTAGGTAGATGAAGTCCAAGTCCTGTTTGTATGGCATTCATAGGAGATAGTGTAGTATGTCATCAAAAATGTTAATATCATACTGGGGAGGAGGTTGGACTGTACTGTGTATATAGATAAACATAAAAAAGCCAGAAGAAACCTAATAAAACATGAGTTATAACCTGCAGTCTACAATATAGATTCCCATGTATTCTGAATACTAGTTTTGGAGCACCATTTTTATATACCATACAACTTTTACAATTTCATTTGTTCCGTGTCTAAATTGAAACTTTATCAATTCTCCCTGGTTTTCTTATCGTCTCAAAGTATGAACACTGTTTTGTGGATGTACATTCAATATAGTACGTTAAGAGTGATTGGGACTAAGTCAACAGGATTGTCACTCATGTTTTGATGTACCTCTCCCTTTCTTGTCAACTTTCCCCTTGGAGTACTTCTTGATAGATTTGTTCTGTTGCTGATAAGCACAGCTGAGTAGTAGCTGTGAGAGTAACACTAAATACAAATTTCTTTGCAGCATCTCCTTAACAATGCAGAACAACAGACATCAATCATTTGTAATTGAATTCTTGGGATGAAAGATCTCCTTTTGCATCAAGGTGCACATGAATTGTCAAACTCATGTACCACAGTTCTAAGGATCAGTTGTCATAACCTAGCCATTTTATGTTCCAGAAACTGATGGTTATTGTAAAACCTGACCAGAGCATTTCATGCAGCTGTGTACACCTCAGAAAGGGATAACTGAAACGTAGGGAGGATTTTTCCTTTACTCAATCTCTTCCAAGAGGTACACTGAAGCCTGTTACAAGCTCTCTGTAGAGTGAAAGGTTTCTCGATGTAGATCTATGTTTTGAGCTACATTTAGGTTTATGTTTGTGCACATATACTTCAGTTCCTTGGTAGTTAAGCTTACAACAGAAATACAGCATCTTTGACTAGAAGCTGGAGACTAGCTCTAACCAGAAAAAAAGCATGCAATGATGTTAATTCACCACCATAGTTAATATGAGGATCGCCTATGGAACTAAGCCAAGAAGAAATCTTTGCAAATACATATATTTTTTTAAATCTATGTTCAATTTTTTCTCTCTTTTTTTTTTTTTTTCATAATCAACCATCTGAATTCTTAATTGAACAATTATTGAACAATTATTTCTTTTTTGACTTTTTTTTTCTTGCATAAATTTGAAGTTACTTTAAGCAGTTGAAAACAGTTGGGCTGCTCCTCTGCACATAATCTTTGCTTAACCTTCTGTTTTCTGCATAATATTCAAAGTCAAATCTTCAGCAACATTAGGAAATATTTTCTTAATTATACTATGAAGAAGGCATTTGATATACTTTATTGTCAGCATAGCAAAGCTGTGAGACCATTATGTATTTCCTACCATTGGAGCAAATCTTCCTCTAAGACCCCACATCAACAAAACACTTAGGCATCTGCTGATGAGATGAAATGCCATCCCAAGGCAACTTTTTTAAATAACACTTTTCATCACCATCTCTGGGATTCTCCATTACTGTTTTATTTATTTTGCTTGGGAATTAAGGAAAATTGAGAGAATTTTGTGACAATGGTGTTCACAATGGAAAAAATCCCTGAGGAGAAGCACAGCAATATTTTTTATTTTTCTTCCAGTACTGCAAGGTTTAGCTGAATGGATGTCGAAATACAGAGATCATTTACTGCACCAATTACTCTGTTCACTTTATTACCTTTTTCCAGTATGCCATCCAGCTAGTCCACTAATAATTTCATCAATGGTGTTCTCTGTCTCCGAGTCACTAACCTAATTCTTCAAAAATTTGTTTTTACAATAGGAGAATTTGTATGAGGGATGCATTGTCAGAGCTGATTTATGTTACTTCGGTATTGATTGAGACTGCTTAGATATTCAGCAGAAATTATGTTTCTTTCTCATTTGCAGAGCACACAAAGAATCACCTTCTTGAAAACTCATCTGTTAACAAATGGTATAAATTATTGTCATTAATGACATTACCAACAGAAGGCTTTGTTTAATAGGAGGGGTGGTGGTGTTAAAAACCTGTAGAAATATCTAGTGAGAGATGACCATGGTTCTGAATAAATTTTAACTTAAACTTATGGAAAGGGGGCAGTGAAGTAAATTAGAGAAATGTCTTGTCTAAAGTTACATGCAAGTGGCAGAATTCAGGTTAGTATCAGCAGAGCCACTGAGTCATCCTGTCTTCTCAGGACACCATCTATGTCAACAGACATGTATTTGTGTCTGCATACATGCTTAATCTTTGCTAATGTGCAATCTTCTTTTTATAAATTGTTCTCTTTCTGAATACTGTAAAGATTATCACATCCTTAAGAGGATGACTGAAATACCCCATTATCTGTTGGGGGATGCCAATTAAAATCTATTGTAGATGATTTCTCCTAATTTGGGGATTTTCTGTTAGTACATAAAATGCTTTGTTATTAAATGTGAAACTCCCCAAGGAATTCTCCACATTAAACTTCAATAATTGAAGACTGCAGAGGAAAAGCTGAAATAGAGATGACTGCATTCTGTAACAACTTTTAAAAGTGCCACGTCTACTAAAGATATAAAACCCCATGACACAGCATGTATTTTTATTTGTCTTCTGGAGGGACCATCTCTCAATCCCTAAAACAAGTTGACCAGGGTAGATTATTTGGAAAATTTAAGTTCCCTTACAATCTCTTTACACTTTAACATTCTGTTAAGTTCCAGTACCGGTCTACTAGCTTCAGCAAAACTACAGCTATTTACATCTTCTGAAAATTTGGCTCATTGTATGCATACGGCTATCTATCATATACTATTCAACTGCTGTCTTGAGCCATTTCCTTGAACTTCTCACATCAAATCAAATATGACACAGTGCTGGAAGATGCAGACCAGACAAATGTGTAGCCTGGAGATGATACAAAACATCCATTGGAGAGGATTACTGGGGGTAAAAAATAATAATAGTAATAATAATAAAAAACTATATTCTAAGGGACATAATATAGGGAAGATTAAAACCTCAGATTTACCCATGATTCAGATGACCAGCTTTCCCTGAAAGTGTTTCTTACAGTAGGCATTTACTTCAGTATTTGCAGGGGCTATAGAGGTCATGATGATAACAGTAACAGTAGTAATAATAGTAATAATAATACTAGTAGTGTGACGATATATATTACCAGAAGTAGTATAACAAGAACAACAACAATGGAAAGATATTGAAAGTAATATAACCAGATGTAATAAATGAAGTTCTGCATATTCTAAACTAGTGTTAAGTGTAGCTAACATGGGACTTTTGGGGGACCGATCACTTACTTCATTAGCAGACTCTAACCTCATCCTGTAATACTGGCATTCCTTTTTTTTTTTTTTTCTATCAAGGCTGGCCACAGTTATCTTTTTCCTCACAATTCCATACACCTTGTTCTTCAGAGAAGTTAACAACACTAGCTGTTTCTCTAGATCATGCACCTCTGAACTGTTGCACAGGGACCTCAATATACTGCATGTTCAGCAGTTGCTCCAGTGTAATTTTAATTTAGATGAGTAAAACTGGTACATATCTTTTCCACTACAGCGGTAATTTGTGTACTGCATTATTTCAGTCTCTATGCTAGTCACATGCATTATGCACATAGTACACACTATCAAATCATTGCAAGGCCCACGGATAACCTCTGTCAAAACCACTAGCAGATTTAAAACCATCCTTGCTTTCTTTCTCCAAAGGCTTTCTCCATCATGATCAGTGCCTGGGTATCTCAGTAGTCCCCAACAGCTTTGCACCCAGCTAGACACTCAGGAGGAGAAATAGCCTGGGCTTCCCCAACTGGGAGGAGTAGTGGCTTTCTTTTTCTGTTTCTTCAACAGAAAGTGGCCCAAGAGTTCTGTCACTAGATTGCCCAAAAGAGTGGTGCATGACCGAACTGAGTTGGTCATTGCTTGAGGAACTGCATTGGCAGAGACCATCCAGCACAGCGGCTGTTCAAGTTTGCACACCACCAATGCACACGGGGAATTTTACCTCTCCAGAAGCTGTGTTTTGTGCTTTGTGAAATTCAGGCAGATTACATTTCCAGTTTTGCATTAGAAGCACAGCTTTAGGATTGTATGTTCTTGTAGGGGCTACAGAGATGCAAAGTGTATTACAGAGAGCAATACCTTGTAAAGAGAGACTAGCTTGAGTTGAGCACATGTCCAGAATTTCTTAGCATGATATAGGGGATACTTGTTTGAGTTCAATTGTTTGGTTTAAGCACCAATCTTCCTTCTTTCTTCATTTAATTGCACACTTCAAAAGCTTTTACTTTGAAAAAAAATGTTAAATAATTTGATGAAGTAGGATTTATTGGACTTCCTTTTTTTTTTTTTTTTAGTTAGAGCAAAAACAAATCAACACAACAGTGTAATTATGAGTTAATGATTCTAATAGCTTTCACTTTTAATTTTTATTTTTAATCTTGATTTCTTTTTCTGTGCTGAAGAATAGGAAACAATCCAAACAATTAATTAATTAATTACTCTCAGCTCCTTGATCTCTTCTTGTTCTTTCCACCCCCTCTTTTCAGATCGTTAAAACTATGAGATAATCAGGGCAAGATTTTATTTGCTAGCTCCTTCCTTTCTCCCAGCTTCTCCAGTTTTCCTTTCTCCTCCTTTTTGTATGCACACCTTCCTATCAAATTTCCATTTTATATGTTAAGTTATTTCAAGAGCAGGTAGAAAAGGAAGGAGGGAGTAAAAAAGACCCCTGCCATTATTAGTTTCTTAGTGGGTGAATTTTGACAGTTTTGCTCTAGCCTGTTGAAATCAATGGAGCTCTACTGAGCTTGGCATCTCCAGTCTCCATTGGAGTTGTCAGAGACATCACTGTGCTTTCTATTTGGATCTGGAGCATAGGCAATGCACTGTTAGGTAGTACTGAGTGCAAAAAAATATCCATGCCTCCCACGTGGTACTTAATTAGCATCATTGCTTTTTCCTACCTGCTGCAGCTCTCACCCTCAACTTCCACTCCTTGGAAACTGGGAATTAAATCTGATAATGGAGATGGAGGTGTCTGTTGCTGGCAGCTTTGCAGTGCAGGCTTTTTCAGACACACCAGATTCACAAACTTCCTTCTCCCAAGAGACAGCAGGGGGGGGATTTCTTTTGGTGCTGTGCAGGACTGTGGGGTCCAGACAGGATCCAGGGATCTGTTCTGTTCAACACTGGAAGAATCAGACATGAGAAAAGATTGTTGTGATTAAGATCTCCTGGTACGTATAAACTGGACCAGTGAAGAGTGACAGGAGAAAAAGACAGAAGCATTGCCTTTTGCAGGCAGACATAAGCATAGTCTGCCTGTGCTCCAGGTGGACTAGAAGCTAATATATTTGATGTCTCAGTGGACCAGTGAAGCTTTCAGGGCTGACTGTTGCTACTTGCTTCTGTTCATAAGTAACTTATAGTCAGGGGCTTGGACAGAGCAAACTCATGCCTGCCACCACAGTGGGGACCTGAACACCTTTGGGGCTTGAAAATACTTGCTCCTCAGGGTAGTAGTGGCATCAGGGCTAATGCTTGAGCTCTTCTGATGCAAAATTCAGTTATCTTATTTCTGCCATGCACATCATAAAATGGTAATAATGTTTCTCCTCCATTGTTGTGACATGCCATTTTCTATTGGTACTTATACCTCAAGATCCCTTGAAAAAATATGTCCTGATCCCTCTGCCCTCACAAGAAGAGTTTCACAAGCACTTTAAGTTGGAATAAACCATCGTTTACACTAAGGAAGACATCCTTTCCTCTCCTACGCAGACATTCATTCCTGACTCAATGTTCCTCCCTCCCTTCAGCTGCCCAAGCCCTGGCATGTTTATGCAGCAAGTAGAGAACCAATTCACATTAGAAACTGACCAGCAAAACCAGCTAGGTTGACTTCTTTTGGAAGCAGCACTAACTTATACCTTCTGAAAGTGTACATGAAAATATGGTTGTAGTTCTGCTAACTAGGAAAACGATTAAAGGTGCAATAAGTCCTGTGGTTCCTTTTAGCTTGTGCTTTTACTGGGTGCATTGAAATACATACCTTTAAGGTGGTAAGTTATACTCCTGCAAGCTACTTAATATATGCAGTAGTACCTAATGATGCAGAAATTCAGAGCCCATTATGGTCATAGACTATTGGCATTAACTTCAATAAAGACAGGATTTCACGTGGAATATCAGTATTAATGAAAAACAGATGAGAATAGTAACTATAAATTCTGCTAGTAAATGGTGGAATCAGCAAATCCTACTCAGCATGTACTGTAATATATATTTTGCCTGAGTAAGATTTGCAAGATTTGACTCAAAAGAGATGCATATTAACTTTTGAAGTTTTTTTTTAATATGTTTTCATGGTCTTAAAAAAACTGTAATTATGCAACTTTATTTTTTCAGCTCTTTATCTTGTTCTTAGCATCTTTCTCATTTTCTTGTTTAAGCCTATTGGAATAGTCTTTCTCTTCTTTCTCTGCTCTCCTTTCCCTTTCCTTCTTCCTTATCTTAACCCTCTCCCTATCCTTCTTCTTTCCTTTCCTGCTAGTCAGAGAACATTCCTGTTTGTATATTAGCCATGCTGTCATTTCCACTATCTGAATACCCATATTAACTACGAGAGTTGTGTTTTCTAAGGCACAGCTCTGATATGTGCTCTGTGAATAGTTACCCCTTACAAAGCAAATTGACATGTACTCTTTAAACATTGGCTTATCAGTGTTTCTGTCTGTTGATAGATATACCAAAGGGCTGCACCTCTCCTCCAAGTGGCTGAGCATTACAAATCCTGTACGTGTTGAAGAAGAGACATAGAATATCTGTAAGTAACTCAAGACCTCCTTCTACTCCTAATCTGGATGGTGTAGGAAATAATAGATGGCATGCTTATCAGCTCTAGTAGAGTTGTCACATTTAAATTAAAATGCATCTGTAGGTGCCCTTGTGCTTGTTTGTGTTAAAAATTAGTCATGAACTAATGAGTCAGGGTGCTCTATGTAGGAAATGAAAATGGCAGGTGATTCTTTGTTATGTTTGACTTCACTCTAAAACTATGTATTGAATGTAAGAAAAAAACATGTAAGTTTTTTTTCTCCACTTCTGCTCTACCTTCTTCCAACATACTTCACTGACTAACTTCTTCAGTTTCCCAAACTGAATCAGAGAATCACAGAATTTCTCAGGTTGAAAGGGGTCTTAAAGACCACCTAGTTCCACCCGCTCTACCATGGGCAGGAATACCACCCACTAGATCAGGTTGCCCAGGCCGTTATCCAGCTTGGACTTGGACATCTCCAGTGATGGGGCATCTGCAGCTTCTCTGGGCAACCTGTTCCAGTGCCTCACCACTCTCTGAGTGAAGAATTTCCTTCTAAACTGGTTCTACAGCGAGTAGACGCTATGAAATAAACGTTGAAGAGAGCCTGCAATTGCTGCTTACACAAGTTATATCTAACCAAAAATTGATTTTAAAGTGAGAAAGAGTCAGCTAAGATGACAGATACCTGCAGTTTGGCTTGTGAGCCCTCAGATACTTCCCATTGCTCTCAGCAACCAATACTCTGACAGAGAAGAAGGCTATAGAGTAGAGGATGAGTCACATCACAGGGGAAGAGGTCATAAATTACCTGATAGGAGATTAGCAGGGTCCTGACTTAAAGCTTCAGCATTTGGTAATGCACCTTCTAGAGTAGCTTTTGGTGCAAGAAAACCTGAAGGACAGAAACATAATTTCTTTACTTAGAAACCAGGTATAGCCAAAGAGGACCACTGTTTGGACCAATGACATGTATCAGAGAGCAGGAGGGACAGAATGCGATTATAGCCCTACCTGCAGGGAAGGTACTGCCTTTAGACTTCTATTGTGTTGTAGATAAAGTAATGATTATACTTGGTACAGGCATCCATCAGGAAGAGGAGACTGCTAATCACAGTCTATGTACATCTCCAGGTCTGAGGAGGTCTGGATTATCATGAGCTCAAGGGTGATGCCGTTATGGGAGGTGGATTTGGAAGTGGAACAAGTCTGTAAAATAGAGTAGATGGCATCATGGGGACAAAGGGGCCAAGGAACTAACTCACTTTATGGGTACGAAAGGGGATGCAGGGACACTGGAATGTCATAGCCAGACTGAAATCATAGAAGGCAAGTCTTGGGCTCAGGAATTTTTGGGCACTGTTTGGATAAATTAACAAATCATTTTATCAGTCTTCAAAAAAATGCTGCTTTTTAGGAAGTTACAGACAATGACTGAGGATGTTTTAGGTCTTGAAAATCAGAAAAAATGTGCACATTAATGCTGTAAATAAGATATTTTATCTGTGTCCTGTCAAATTAAACATAAGGTGATATTTTTCATCATTGAATCTTGACAAATTGGTATTTTGGAACAAAATGTGGAACAAAAATATGTAGCATACATAAAATATGTAGCACTCTACAGAAATTTATTCTCTTTGTAGAGTCTTTGCTCTTATTAAAATAAATTGATAACTAATTTTGGATTGTTTTCAGGCAGATGAAGTGAATATTTGTTTCTGAAAAGGCAGTTATATTTGAGCTTAGGTTTTCTACTGTTACTCTGAAATACTGACTTTTTTCTATGAAAAGAGTACCTTTTTCTATAAAGAGGCTAGAGTTTACCTTCATAAACCTGTGGAGGACTTACACAAAAAGTGAATAGTTAAGGATTCCAACAACTTCAATAATTTATTTCTCATTTTTAGTTTAACATTAGTGCAACAAAGGGAAGTACAAAGTCCCGCACCGGGAGGAGGGAGGGGGGAGGCCGGGGGGGGGGGGGGGTGGGGAGGGTAATAATCTCATGCACTAGTACTTGCTGAGAACCAATCAACTGGAAAGCAGATTTGCAGAAAATGACCTGGAGGTCCCAATGGACACCACGTTGAATATGAACCAGGAATGTGCCTTTGCAACAAAGAAATCTGCACCAGGACGAATGTTCCCAGCAGGCTGAGGGAGGTGATTCTTCCCTCTCTGCTCAGCACTGGTGAGGCCACACCCAGAGTGCTGTGCACAGTTTTGGGCTCCCCAGTACAAGACCTGGACATATTGCAGAAAGTCCAGCAAAAAGTCACAAAGATGATGATGGGCTAGGAGCACCTCCTGTGAGTGAAGTCTGAGAGAGGTGGGACTGTCCAGCCTAGGCAGAGGTTTGAGTGCTGATGTTATCAACGTCTACAAATACCTGAAGGGAAAGTGTGAAGAGGACAGAGCCAGGCTCTTTCCATTGGTGGCCAGTGCCAGGACAAGAGGCAATGGACACAAACTGGAACACGGGAAATTCCCTCTGAACACAAGGAAGCACCTCTGTACTCTGTGGGTCACCCATCCTCTCGGAGCACCAGCACAGGTTGCTCAAGGAAGTTATGGAGTCTTCCTCCTTAGGGATATTCAAAAGCCTCCTGGACATGGATCTGGGAAACTAGCTGTAGGTGGCTCTGCTTGAACAGGGGAGTTGGACCAGATGACCTCCAGAGGTCCCTTCCAACCTCAACTGTTTTGTGTTTTTGGAATTGTGAATTTCATGTAGGCTTCAAATCATTGGATTGTACCTTTGCAAGCAAGAGTAGAGCATGATCTAATTAAGACATCTATATTCACTTACTCATATCTGATACTATGTTAATATTTGCAAATTTTAGGAGAGAGATATCTAAAATTTGGGGCCCTGCCTTTCCTCCCACATTTTATTATTATTATTTTGCTTTTGGTCTGTTATATCTTTTTTCTAGCTGAATTGTGAAGCTTTGAGGTCACAGGATGCATCTTCTCTTCCTGATGACTAGTAAGGACTTTTCAAAGTGTCCATCATATGTCACCACACTTGGAGAAAACTGCTAGCTGTGGACAAGCAGCAATCACATTTACTGTGAGTGCTGCCAGTTCTGTTGGAATTTTCCGTCTATGAGCAATGGTACTATTGTCAAAGTTGAGGGCTTGTGGTGATATCTGGCAGGGAAAGATCCATCCTATGCTTCATTTCTTACCTTCAGTGTGACTATGGACAAATCATCTGGTCTGTGTTCCCCAGGTGACAAATGAGAAGCATAAGCCTCTCTACCCCATAGAAGGGTTGTGAAGATCATAAAATGGGAAACCTATTAATATGCAGTATATAAAATATTCAATTTCATATTCTTTTTATCCGTATCATAGGAATATATGCAACCTCTAACTGAGTTCAGTCCCATCTTGTTGAACACATCTGCCAAGGGAGTCAGTCCCTAGTAACTGAAGCCACGAATGCTGACTCTGCCAATACTGTATTCTGTCTTGGCAAAATTACAGAAACTGCAAGTGCTTGGACATAGACCAATTCCTCCTGGGATGCCTCTAAATGAAAATTACTTCATATATATAATTGAAAAGGTAAAACAAATCGAACAGCCAAACAGCCATTCAGAGAAAGGAAATAAAATACGTCTTTCTCTTCTCTTTCATATGCTTACATTGCTTTGCTATAATGATGCACCTGCTTCCTTTTAGGCAAATAATAGACTTTTATTTGCAAAGGTTTTTCTCGAACATATTCCAGTTCAGGAAGAGCATGTTCTTATGCTTTTAGTAAAAAAAAAAACTCTCGAACCCAAGACTTACGTATGTGGACAATCTGTCTGTCAATATGCACCAGATGTGTTAACTGTGAAGTTGATTTAGTATTCTGCACCCATATTTTCTCATGAGGCAGATGAGGCAGACTAATGAGAAAGGAAAATAGATAAGGGAAATATCAAGGAGAATTGCAATGAAAATCTAGGTTGTTTTGCAGACAGGTAAATAGAAATGGGGATAAAAAGTGGGAACTTTCATTCTGCCACAATTGCTTCTGCTGTACTATACCACCTAAAAAAAAAAAAAAAGGATGAAAAAAAAAAAAAAACAACTTTGTTACAGACACCTAGCTGTCTCCATCATATTTGTAGCTAAACGTTCTTGCACTATGTTTGGCAGGTTAGTCACAAACATGACTTGTAGCAAATATATGTTGTTATCTAGTATATTCTAGTTTGCTTATGATGGGCATCTGTGAAAAATTGCACAGTTTTAAAGAATCCATTGGTGGAGCACAACTCTTTATTGCTGAAATACAAACATTGTTTGAAATAGCGACATTTTCAGTGATTCAAAAAAAGAAACATTACTGTTGCAGGGTTCTGTATGCTGACTGATGTCCAAATTCCTTTATCAATAATCATTCAAATTAAATTGTCTATTCAGACAGCACATGCTGGTGAAATTGTTGCCAAAAAATTATCCAGTATAATTGATCATTTGATTTCCCTCTAAATAGCTCCCCTCTCCTTTTATTATAAGCTTCAAAGCATTTGTTTACAAAAACAAACAAACAAACAAAAAACTTCTTTCAACCTTTCATTATAGGAAGATGGTGTGGAGCAAAGGAGAGAGCAGTGAACGAAGATTTAGGTTACCTGGGGTTTATGTTAATCTCTCCCATCCATCTGGTAACTGATGTGGGCCAACTCACTCTGTCTTTTCTGTTTCCAAGATGGTGATGATGATACTGGCCTCCTTCAACAAAGTCCCTTGCTACCTGCTTGCTGAAGATGTGCATTGTGTGAAAGTCAAATATTTCACCAGCTATGCAGACAAATGGTCAGCTCCTGCTGCATTCGATCCCTGCTCCCTCTTGAGCTTATTAAGTTAGATAAAAATACACGACAGTAGAAGATAACTAGTTGCCTTCTGCATGCATAGATACATAGATAATCTGAATCAGTCGGAAACAAAGAACAGATGTTCTTTAAACATATGTGCAAACAAAAAAATGCAAGTGTGAACGTTCATAAGCAGTGAATATAACAGGAGAACTGAATAACATACAATTTCAGGATGTAAGCAACTATTTTTGTGGAATGGTTTGGAAATTTTCAGCTAGCTCCAAAAATGGCACGTAATAAAATTAAAGGATTTGGGGAATTTTTTTTGGAACTTTGAGCCATAAGGACATTTATCTAAGTGTCTTTGCTCTTTTCTGAACAAGAATAAGATGGCTAAATGGATAACATCCAAGGATATGCACCTGTTTGCGTCTAGACTTCTTTTTATGTGGTTGAATTTGTAATGTAGACAATTCATTAACTTTCCTTTCCAGACTCTTTCAGTGCTCAGTTAATTTCATGTGGTTCAGTTTCACTTACCCTACAGCCTTCCAGAACTTTTGGTTTTCTCAGAATGAGCATTAAAACAACTGATTAGAAAAAAAGCAACTATTCTGTTACTGTTATATTTTCTTTCCTTTGAAATATCTGCCTACATTTGACTCCAAATTTCTCTTAGCCCACTTTTAAGTTATTACATCATCATACCATTGATTTCAGTGCAGATCTGCAACATCCTGTGGAAGAAAATTAGGTTGAAGTCAAGTCTGTAATTGTAAAGATATTTTTCTACTACCTGACAGGCTACTTATTAGCAATATTACAAATAGGAGACAGGCTGTTAAGCTTGGATTAAATGTCTTAAATCACTACATGCTATCTTCTTTTATTGTTGGATGGGAAGAAAAAGACAACTGTGAGCTTTCTGAAGATACATAGGAAATATAAAATAAAAAATAAGATATATATATTTATATATATATATACGCATATTCTTCCTCTGTAAACAAATTTGTGTTTTCACTGTTCATGCTTCTGGAATTTCAGAGATACTGTGTTTTTATTCTAAAAATGCAAAAGCAAACCTGGAGGACATTGTTTTTTCTCAAAATACACATTTATAAAGTGTCATGAAAATACGACTTTTATTTTTAGAAGACTTTGAGGACATGAGTGAGAGACGTGTTAAAATATATGTAGTTCTCTAGATCTTTTCATACAATTATACTCAAGAAATCCCATATACCATGCAAAACAGAAACATTTACAAGCGTTTTTCTTTGATGTATAGTGACTTAAAATACATTTCACTCTTGAGGAAATACACGTATAATATATTTTATAGACCATCAGTAGCAAATTTATCTTGGTGAAAATTATTTTCTCTATTTGGAAATCTTCATGTTTAAGTATGTCATCTGCTTCCTATGATCAAAGATATCAGTTCCCTTTTTCACACTAATCTGAACAAAGGAAAGGGGAAAGCTGTAAAATATCTGCAAGTTTGCTTGGTACCAGATTAGCTCTGATTTACAAGGGTGTTCATGTTACTGTTAGTGAATTAATATATTTGTACTAGCCTGCTTTAATTTAAATGTGTTCCAGACCAGTTAAGTGGAAGAGTTAAGTAGGTGTTTAGTGGTTAGTGTTTAATAGATATGAATATTAGTGTTATTTAACATATTAGAATCATAGAATCATAGAGTCATAGAATATCCAATTTGGAAGGGACCTATAAGGATCATCAAGTCCAACTCCTGGCACCGCACAGGTCTACCCAAAAGTTTAGACCAAGTGACTAAGTGCACAGTCCAATATTAGTAGAGCTGGGTATAAAATGGTTTTCCTCCACCTCTAGAGTTTTTGAGATTTTGCAAGAACATTTCTATGCCACAGGAGCAAAAAGCTATATAGTCTGTTGGGGTTTTCAAATGTACAAGTGTGCCCTCACACATATACAGGGTTCTTTTAAGTAAATAAGTTTTTTGTTGTTTTTTGGTTGTTGTTGTTTTTTTTTGCTGTATAATCTAGTGGTGAGGGTGCTCAGTGAAAAATTTAAGTCCAGAGTGAGTGGGCTGAATTTAGGTAATTTTTATGTCTGCAATACTAAATACTGTGGGATAGCTTTCTGTCCTGTCATCTCAAGAATTCTGCACTGTACCTGATGGGCTCTACCTGAGAAATGTTTAGTCATAGTCATGCTGTGAGAGGTTTGCTTTCTGTGAATCCATGAATCACTGAGAAAGCATTTGGTTGAAAAAAAAAAAAAAAATAATAATCCCAATAATTTCCATTTAGTCATTCCGCATGCTGTTGGTTTTCTTCTTGCATCTTCCCTTCTTTTTCTTCTCTTGTCTTCTCTCAAAACATGTTTTGCAAAGATGGTCGTTTTCAGATAAATCTGTTGAAATTTTAACAACAGTGATTTCTTTGAACATCTGGCACATCTGAAGTTGGAGTTCTGAGAATAACTAGCACCCTCTCTCCTGTCCTTCTCATTCATACTTAAAAAGCAAAACAGGCATCTTGTGTTTTTTCTGCTACCTTTGTTAGCATATAACAAGTAAGAGACTCTTCAGGACGAGAACCTTCATGGAGAGAGCACACAACCCTCAGGAGTGGTCAGTCCAGTTGTCAAGTCGATGCTGGGATGCTGGGTGCTGCCTTTACCTCTGCAGCAACTCAGTTTTCTGCCCTTGCTTGGCTTCTCTCTTGTTCCTTTGTAGTCTTTTGAGATGCTTTTTCCTATCCCCACAACTGCAGTATATTCTTGTGCTCATATTCATCTGATTTTTCAACACCAAGCTGCCTCTGATTGTTTAAAGTGGCTTCAAGCTTCTGTTTCTCTGCTTTTTCTTCGAGCTTCTCCTATTGTGCAGCTACAGGACATTTGCATGAAGGTCCAGATTGCCAGATGTGTCCAAAGCAGAGTGTGTCCCAACAGACTTCTTTTTCCCTCATGCTGAACTAGCTATTATTTTTGTTTCCAGCTGCATCAGCTCTTCTGGCGAGGCAGGGTTTTGCATGGTGTGTTTTAATGAACTCTGAAAATTTCAGGCTGGTGCATCATATCTCATTTAGCTAACTTTTCAGTCATTACTCAGCACACACTGCCATATGGTCCTGAAATGATGCTTAGCTTTGCAAGCTGAACATTCAAACATACTTGGATCAACCAAGCAAAATCCATTTCTAAACAGCAATAGCCTTATAATCGAGAAATGTATGTCCCTCTCCAGTTCCATGGAGAGGGACTTTTCCTTGATGCTGAGCATCAAGGAATGAGCTTGAACATATTAGTCCTATAGACCACCACACTGTAGTTGCTGAAGTCCATACCATTAGCTAGCTAGCTATCTTGAAATCACCTTTAAACCACTCAAAGGCAAAACTGGTAGAAGAGTGTATTTATTAAATGGGTAAAAGGCTTTGAGGTTTACAGAGTTTGATAATGGCAAAAGATTTACAGACAGGTGTGGTTTTTTTTGTTAAAAAAAAAAAAAAAAAATTACAAGGGCTCTAGAATTTCATCCCACACTGAAGTGATAAAGCATTGGATGTTTACAACCTCCTTACAACCTCCTAGCTATGGATCTTGTTCTTAAGAACCTTTACTGATTTTATGAGAAACGTTTTTTGCTGGGGACACATCTCCTCAGTTTACCTCCCCTCCCTTGTTCACCAATGGCCTGACCAATCCGGTGGCCTTCTATCATGGAGTGACTGCATCAGTTGACAAGGGAAAGACCAACTAATATTATCTATCTGGACTTCTGTAAGGCCTTTGACATGGTTGCATGTGACATCCTGATCTCCAGATTGGAAAGAGATGGATTTGAAGGGTGGACAATTCAGTGGATAAGGAATTGACTTGAAGGCCGCACCCAGAGAGTTGTGGTCAACAGCTCTGTGTCCAGGTGGAAGCTGGTGATGTGTGGTGTCCCTCAGGGGTCCACCTTGGGACTGGTTCTTTTTTTATCACTGACTTAGATAGTGGGATTGAGTGCACACTCAGCAAGTTTGCAGACAATACCAAGCTGTGTGGTGCAGTTGATACACCAGAAGGAAGGGATGCCATCCAAAGGGGCCTGGACAAGCTTGAGAAGTGGGCCCATGTGAACCTAATTGGGTTCAACAAATCCAGGTGCAAAATGTGTCACTGGGTTGGGGCAATCCCAGACATGAGTACAGACTGGGAGGAGAACTCATTGAGAGCAGCCCTGCAAGAGAAGGACCTGGGGGTTCTGGTGGACAAAAAGCTCGACATGAGTCAGCAGTGTGTACTTGCAGCCCAGAAGGCCAACTGCATCCTGGGCTGCACAGAGGGGTGGCCAGCAGGTCAAGGGAGGGGACTGTGCCCCTCTAATCTGCACTCATAAGGCCCCATTTGGAGTTCTGCAATCAGGTCTGAGGCCCCCAGCACAATATGGACGTGGAGCTGTTGGAGCGGGTCCAGAGGAGGGCCATTAGTATAATCAGAGGGCTGGAGCACCTCTCCTATGAAGCAGGTTAGAGAGAGCAGGGGCTGTTCAGCCTGGAGAAGAGAAAGCTCTGAGGAGACCTCATTGTGACCTTTCAGTACTTAAAGGAGGCTTATTAAAAAAGATGGAGAGGGACTTTTTACTCAGGCACATAATGAGGGGCAATGGTTTTTAACTAAAAGAGGGGAGATTTAGATTAGATGTTAGGAGGCATATCTTTAGGAGGTGGTGAGGCACTGGAACAGGCTGTCCAGAGAAGGTGTGGATGCCCCATCCCTGGAGGTGTTCAAGGCCAGGCTGGATGGGGCCTTGGGCAACCTGGTCTAGTGGGAGGTGTCCCTGCCCCAGGCAGAGGGGTTGGAACTGGGTGATGTTTAGAGTCCCTTCCAACCCAAGAGATTCTATGATTCTGTGATTCTATGAAATGCTAAAGGCAAAGCAAGGGCAGTCATGGCATGTGCTTGGCTAAACTATTACTGAACAGTTCCTTAGTAAGGGATAAAGAAGCTTTGTCTGCTTGGAGAAGCAACAAGCAAGTCTCAGTGAAGAGCCTTTCCACATACTGAACATTTTATTTCACATCCATCTGTGAACTGACATCCATCTTCTGTGCTTATGTACAGGGCTAACACATACTCATGGTACCATGACATTGCCCATTTGACAAATTTTTGGAAGAATGGTGTTCCACATTTTCACAAAGAGAAAGGGCAAAATTCAGAAGGTCTCTATTAAAAAAAAAAAAAAAAAAAAAAAATATATATATATATACTTAATAAACTAGTATACTTAATAAAAACATCTGTGCTGTAGTACCAACAAAGAATTTGATAATATGAATGACACCAAAGAATGGTGTCTTGTGGCCACTGCTTATTCAGGTGTTCATTGTTCCCTTGTGCTTTCACCATCTGTTTGACATTTGCTCATAGACTGTTAAGTTTAATGGTGGGCTTTTTTTTCACTGCTGCTCTTGCACAGTTCATAAGCACAGCAAGGTTGTAGGTGCTAACACAGGGATATCTAGGGGCACATTTTTTCTTGACACTGCAGATCTAGACTAAGACCCCCACGAATTTTATTATGTTCCAAGAATCAGGTTTGTCTCTCCTTCTGCCATCTACATAGGAATCAGTGATTTAAAAATTTGGAAAATTTTAAAAGCTGGAATCAGGGGTTTAAAATTTTAATGATTTTTATATATATATATATATATTTCCCACCTGCCCTTCCACCCAAGTCCTGTATTAAGCCAAAGCTACTTGGTCTCTTTCAGCTACGGTACATTAAACACATTAACATAACATCTCTTGTCAGTAGCTGACACATCTTGCTGTGCTGTGCTGGATCATGGTGCATATGGATGGTATTTACTGATGAATAAATAGAGGGAGAGAAGGGGATGAATGGACAGAAAATTGTGAGCTCTCCAACTCTCAAAGCTAGAGGTTTTAAAATCAGTAATTCTTCTGTCTTCCTCTGCCTTCTAAAATGCCTACTGACAACATCAGTGAAAAGAGTGTATAGAGACTTGTCGTTGTTAGTGAGCCGCACTAACGCATGCATTATGAAAATGAGTAAATAAGTAAGAGAGCAGCCTCAGATAACCTGGCAGAAGTGTGAATCAAGTGCTGCTCTCACTTGACTTCCTATTGTCCCCTTGCCTTTCTGTTTAAATATCTGAGGACCTTTCTGTATTGCACATTGTTATTTAGGCAGAAGTAAGCTTTGTGTTGGGCTTGTGAAGCCAAAAGCCACAGCCTGTGCCAGGCCTTCTTTCACAGCCTGGGCCCCATGGGACTTGTCTTTGGAAACATCTCCTCAGAGTGATCAGAGATCTCTTCCACTTCTTCATCTGGTGCCCCCAGCACACCACAGCGTGGTAGCTTTGCAATGGGACTTGGCAGAAGGCTGGGACCATCACTAGCTGGACACTGCCCAGGGCCGCAGGCAGCTCCTGTCACTGGGATCAGCTTGTACACCTCCAATATACAGCCCTCAGTCATGGGTTCAAACTTCTTCACCATGATCTTCAGCTTCACTGGTGCTAGCCAGCTTCATGCCTCAAAGTCTGCTATCCTTGTATGGCTTTTCCTGCATAGCCCTGGGTAGGTAAAAGCACAGACTCCACATGTGAGCCTTCACATGATGTTTTCAGGGCCTCAGTCTTTGAGAAAAATAATGGGCCTGTTGCAGTTGTTGCTGTTTTAGCCATTTGTTTCTTTAATGCCCTCTAATAATAATAAGTGCTAGCTATTCCTAAGAAAGAAGCAGCATGAAGAAAGGGGTGAAAAAATAATCGTTTGCTCTTCAGATTTTCTCTTTACAGATTTACTCTTCATTGGAACTGTAAATGTAGATTGATTACTTCTCTTTTTGAGGCTACTTCAAGTTTCCTAGAAGATTGTATTTTAGGTCCTTTTGACTGTCAATAGTGTGAGCTGGTCTGAAGCATCTTTAAGAAAAAATTCCATTTGGTTAACATATTATATCCACCCCATGAGACTTTAGTCACTGTGTATATACTAACAGTTAAATGGGACGTATAGGGAAATCCCAAATAGCGTAGACATTCTTAACACATGCCTTAATCAACTTCTACTAATGTCCTTTCCAGATTATTGAGAAAGAGATGTAAAAAAATGTAAGTCAAACAAGGGAATGAATAAATTAAATATTTTACTATGAAAATCCCAATCTATGACAACCTCTGTTCCAGAGGGAGTGTGGCGAAATGACCACCACATGGACACCAGGGTATCTTTAGGGATCAGTAACTTCAACAACCACTTTATTGAGGGCAGGCTCCCTTCTTATACCATTAGCTCTACAAGTGGTACTTTCCCACTAGCTATTCATCGGTTAACAACTTTGTCTGGCAACAGCAAACACTTAGCAACTTCCATGTTTTAACAGTGTTAACAGAGAACAGGCAGTTTGAGACAGCAACGTATCTCGTGAATAACTCTTCTTTGTTCCTTCCAACTTGTTTACATTCCTCATGACCTCATCGTTATGAGTCTGATGGTATCACCAACCACAGAGCTTGTCGACCCCCATGGCGATACACCCACAGGGACCTGTTTCTAATGGCAAGTCCATCAGAATCAGTGGAAATGACTAATGGGTTAGGTCATATTTTTCTCTTTTCCAGGAAAGTCACCTTATCAAGAAAAACTGAACATGTGCTCATACACTCTCCAAAACTGGATCTTAAGTCAGACAGCCTTCACTTTACCTGTGCTTTAAGAACTCATTATCATCCTATCAGAGTTTCTGCATGTCTGAAGAGGAGAAGTTGAGGCAACTGTGCGAAGGGGCAGCAAAGAGCAGAACCAGGTGAGGAGACAAAGTGAGATGTCATGTTGGAGTCATTTCATGACTAGCTCTGGAAGGATTTTCAGACAATTTAGCTTAAGTGCCTAAAAGCCTTGCTGAACTGTGTCAATGAGAAAAATCAGAAAAGAATGTGTTAAGAGAGAAAGAAAATGCCTGAGCAGTGTAGTATGACCATGCTTTGGCTCTGTTGCAGGGTCAGGAGAGTATTGTAGATTGCCAGGCTGGAATGACATTTTTGTTTGTAAATTATGTTTTCAATGCCAGATTAAGCCAGACTGAAGCACTCTGATACACATTGATGATAACTGTGAAGAATAGTCTTGTAATACCTCCAATTCAGGCAACACACAAAAAGGCATCTGTATTTTTATTTGATTGTGTTTAAGCCAGTATTGACAATATCGAGTCCCAGATTTGCAGCCGTAAGGATTGCCAGTGCTGAAATGGAGACCTTTGGCTTTAAAAGCATATGTATGGAGCTAATAGATAGAAAACAATATGCACAGGCTTTGTTCTGTATTCTTAGCAGAAACCAAAGAGGATGTCTTCAAAGTACAATTAGCACTGTATATTATGCCTCCTGTGAATCGCGAAAAACTGACTCCACAATCAGTAAGATTGTAAAGTAGGTATGTTTATTCAGCGCTGGGCAACACGGGGGGTAGTCCCACCAAAGTCGTGCGCAACAATTCGCTCGCTTGCATTCTCTTTTATCCCCTAAAATATTACATATGCATTAAGTTTCGCAACACACCTATGCATATTCATTTCCTATCTCCACCTAGCCCCGCTTCGTATGCTAATTATCTTATCAGTTCTTCTGCGCTTGCGTAGTACTCTCTGGTGGTCGTCCGGGTGGTCGTCGGGTGGTCGTCAGGATGAAGTAAGACGTCTTCCTCAGAGTTGAACTTTTAACCTCATCTCCTTGCGCATGCTCCCTGAGCACTTGGTCACAATCTGGGCCATAAAGTTGGTTTGGTCCAGTTCTCGGGATCCAAGAGGCTCCTGTTATCTCGACGCCTTGCTTGTTTACCTTATCCTTTATAAACAGTCTTCCTTATCTCTGAGCCTTTGCTCATCATCCGAACAATAGGGTTAGATTTATCTGGTTCTTGGAGCCCCAGGGGCTCGTCTGGTCCTTGGGGCCCCAGGGGCTCATCTGGAGGCCTAAGCGCAGCATAGGCCCAGTACATCACAAATGTAGCACATATTAAGCAATGAGTGTTGTCTATATATTTATTCATAATCAGTCACTCTCTAATTTCTAATCCCATGTTTCACCTGGACTATTAAATGTTAAATTCTGTAAGAGCTAGACCAAGCTTATGGGCATATATACATGATATTAACATCACAGTACATTTGATTTCTCTTTGTCTGGATAAAGTGAAGAAATTTGAAGTTAAGGCATTATTAGTGCTGGTTTATCCTTTTTTTTTTTTTTTTTTTTTTTTTTCTTTCTTTCTGTAGGATTATAATTTGAGGTTCATTTAGCATTTTGTATTCAAATCTGTGGAGAATATCAGACCAATCCTTTATATTGTATTTTCCTGGAGTATTTAAGTTGCTGTCTACTGTTGCATTACTTTTCTCACAGACAATATAACTTACATTATATAACAATATAATTATTAGAGTATAGCACTAAGTCTGTTTAGTGAAACATACAGCTCTTTAATGAACACTGGAATTTTACTTCATTATAGGAGCAAAAGTGGCTCTTATTTTAATTAGGAATTGTCTGGATACTAGAAGGACTTTTAACAAAGGCTATATTTTTTGATCTCCAGTTAAAGTCCATTATTTTGTGTTACCATTTCACCCGTGGAGAGGTTAACATCTTGGCACAAACACTGTGAATGTCCTGAGGTATTTCCAGGGAAACATTTTGGGAAAGTGGATGGCAGAACAGGAGAAAATGGGTTGAAAGGAATAGAGAAATAATAAAAAAAAAGGGATAAAAGTAAAAGTAAAAAAAAAAAAAAAAGATAATTTGGAAGATGGATGAAATACTTTGAAAGACTGAGAAGACAAATGAACAAATGGAAACAGAAGAAAAAAGAAAGAAAGAAAAAAATGTAGTAAGGAAAAAGTTTTAAAAAATAAAAACAACAACAAAAAGATTAAATGTGGAAAAAAAATGAAAGAATGAAAAATAAGAGGGAAAGCAAAAAAGCAAATGAATGATGGAAAAGAAAAAAGGAAAAGTGGATGGATATGTAAAGGAATATGGAGAGAGGCTATGTCCTTAGCATTGTCATGCGGGCATTACTTGAGTTTTAATAATAACTTCAAAGTGCACTAGAAAAAAAAAAAAAAAAAAAGGCAAAAAAGCATTTGTCTCTGGATTACAAAGATACTGTGTCAATTTTTCGATTTTCAGGAGTCTGAAGCCATAGCTAGATCTATGTGGTTCAGAGCTGACGATGTCAGATTTTGGAAATAGGCTTGTGAGGTGTTCTGTGCATTTTAAGCAGAAAACAGGTATACTGTTGAGACAGCGAACAAGATGAAGGATGTTGATTCCATAGGTCTTAGCCAGCACAGTGGTATGTCAAAGACCCAAACATAAGTGAGTAAAAGAGTATGCATAGATAAGGGAACCAGGAAGAACTGGCTTGACTGCTGGAGTCTGTCAAAGAAATGAAGGGTCAGGAATTTAGCAGCAAAGAAGACTCAAGGCCTTCATCAAAAGACCACCAGAGTATGCTGGATGACCACCCAAAGACTCCAGTATGCATGCAAATAGGGGTGGGAACCTATGTTAATGATTCTTGATGAATATATAAGAGACTTACAGGAAATGAAATGAATATGTATTTGTCCCACTAGTATAAGCACCCTGCCAGTAACCCTTGGTGTGTGTGTGTTAGGTGGAGGGATCCCCCACACAGCCAGTGCCGTAATAAAGAATACCTGCTTAATAACTTTGTTTACTGAGTTTTCACTGCGTCATTGTGACCAGTGCCAGAACTTAGTTTTTTGTTTTAGCTGAGAGAATTCACATTTCATGCTTCTCTACAAATGAGTCAATGTTTATAGTCACAGATTGGCCCTACTTTAATAAATTCTATAAAGAGAATGTAATTCAAGGTCAGTATTGCTTTGTCAGTTTGAGAAGATTTGTATTTCTGCAGAGGCATATCCAAACTGTAAAGAATATAGGCCTTACCTAAACTTGTTGAACCTTCAAAATTAAGCTGGAAAGATTCTTTGAAGACTGAGATCACATATTTCACAGAAATTTTTCTAGCCAATACTAGGGTAGCAACTCTGATCTGTAAGATCAGAGTTGATCTGAAGGTATTTGTGTTTGTAGTTTTCCTTACCATTCTTGGCCTGCTCTGAATGCTAGTTTTAAACAGCCCACTGTGAATTTCCTTTACCCACAAGAACAATGATTTTTTCCCCAAAAGTTATGGCATAACTGTGTGAGTCTAGCAAAGATATACGGCTGCTAAACAGAAGGAAACTCTTTCCTGAGGAAAAAAAAAAAAAAAAAAAAAAAAAAAAAAAAAAAAAAGCTGACTTTTTTTAAGTCAGAGCTCAGTGTTAAACTTTTATACGGTATTTTGACTTAGAAGTGTTGAGTTGCCTGTTGTATTTATTGATTTGAAAGTACTTTTTCTTAAATCACTCAGTTTATTTACATGTTTTAATATGTATCTAAAATCTGAACTTTAGCCTTCTGCTGTTTAAAGTTTAGGCTCAGATTTATTACTAAATCTGCAAACTTTTATTCTTTTAAATCATATGAAAACCTAATTTAGTTATTTTTGGAACAGTTAATTGAAACAAACTAACCATGCTTGCTTGTTAAACAGAACTGCTATGCCCTTGTAGAAAAGTTAAATCTGGGGTTGAGATGATTGTTGGTGTACTAATTATGCAAAAATCTTTATTTAAAAAATACATAAAAGAACATTTTCCTAAATATACAAAGAATGGAATAGAACATATTTCTTTGCCAACGTCTTTCAGATGTAATTCTGCCCAGAAGTTACTCTTTCTAGACTGTTCTTTAGAGCTACACTCCTTTTTCAGTCCATTACCTTCACTTTGTCCCTTAATTTGTGCTTTTCTGCTACTTTTACTGCTTCATAACTCTACTAAATAAATGTCCTAGAACACGTATGTGTGCCTGGTATGTACTCTCCATTGGCTGGAACCTAGTGTTTTGGAAGCTGCAAATTGTTCCCATCTTTTTCTCCATGAAAGTATTTCTTATGTTTTTTTCCCTTTCAAATTAAGAACACTTGTTAATCATTACATTTCAATAGAATTTTAGCAAATCATGATGGTAAAATGAAAATCCCTGTTATGCATTACTGTCTTTTCAAAATAAATGATCTCTATGAATATTTGTTAATAGTTTTGCAACAACTTCTCTCAACTCTTTCTATTAAAAGAATCAGAAGGGAGGGCTGAGCTTTACAGTAAAGCTGTGACTGAACTCTGAATAAAGTGCTGGTCTGGGAAGATCTGGTTGTGAGCATCATCAGATTGAGACTCCCTTCCCATATGCCTTGAAGCCAGTTGCTGAATTGTTTCATGCTTTAGTTCACAAGATAAGAATGCAAACAATCATTTTCTCCTGTTATTTGCATTGCCCTTTTAAACACTGTACTCTTTCCCATAAATATTTGCAGAAGGTAAGCCTTAGTTTGTCTTTGATTGTCTTGTACCCATATCTAAAAGCATATTTATCACAAATATTCCAAGGCAGTTCACTTTGTGCTACTGTAATATAAGGTCACTGTTTTCATCTTCTCCAGAAAATGTTAGGGTGGTGACAGATGAAGTTCAGATGGTTCTGAAGTCAAGTTAAGCACAGAGGAGTTCAGGCATATAGATGAATCTCCTGAGAATATCTTATCTACCTGGAGTATACTTAGGCTCCCTCAAGAGGTAGTCTCTCCTGTTTCAGACCTACGTAGTAATGCCACAAGACCAGCCCCTCTCTGATGTATGATCATTTCAGGGTTTTGTGCTGGCTGAGATTCAGTGGGAATGCTTAAATGCAATATACCAGTAAAATAAATAAATCATTTAGTTAACTTAATTCAGTGTTCTTCTCTCTACCTGCTTTAGAATAAAGTTAATATTTTTCCCTATCAGGACTGCAGTGCATTTTAATTAATGTTCGAAACACATGCGGAGTGCATGTGTACTTCATGACCACCTCAACTTTAATGCTTTTATGCTTTTACTTCTATTACAGCATCATTGTTCTTGTTGGGAAATGGAAAAGAACTATAAATGTACCTGTGCAGAGTACTTAGTTTATATGGACTTTGAAATTGTTTTCTCTAAAACTCTGCAGCTTTTTAAATACCTCTACATGCTGCTGATAAGCAAAGCATTTTTTTTTCTTAAGCAGACCCTAACAGTTCATCATGCTTTTGAATAACAAGTGGTTGATCATGTATCTTAATTGCAAGAACAAATTGAAGGCAGTTGTAGTATTCATCAAAATAAACTATGTATTAGTTAACTAATGAAAAAGTCAACAGCCAAAAGAATAATGCCACAGCAGTGCTAATAAACATAGGGGCAAAATTCTTAGCTGGTGTAAATCAGCATAGCTTTAGTCTCTTCAACTGAATTGTACTGAAAGACACAAGGTAAAGATCCAATGACCTTTTTGGGGGGTAAACATGTGAAGAATTATGCACAATATTTTTGCATTGAGAAGTTAGGGGCTGACATTCTTTGATACTTGCTATTCAAATGACGCTTTTTATCTGTCTTTTCAGAAAAAGAGAAAAAAGGAAAAAGAATCTTGTTACTCATATAATGGGAGACTTTTACTTCGTTTCTAGAGAAACAATATGACTTGTGATTCCCATTTTCCAAACCAGTTTGATATGATTAGGTACAGAGATGAAATGTCTGGGATCAGAAAGTTCAATTATTAAGTGAAGTAAGGAACTGTGATGCTGTAGATAATAACATTTTGAGATCTAGCTAGATAAAGGATTAAAGGCCAAAGTTATTCAGTGCACAAGAGGAAAAACATTTCACACATAAGATAATGATCTGCTTTAGAGCAGGAGTGCAATAGCTGTTTTTGGTGCAGTGCTGGCTTGTGTAAACTGAAATGTTTTCTCTGAACACTACTTGGGTCTCTGGTTTTTATTGTTTTTGCTTCTTGAGAATCTCTCCACTGCTTGCAGGTGCTTTCCAGGTGTACAAAGTTCTCATCACTCAAAAACTCACCAGTAAACAGGGGTCAGTGGAAGAAAGTAACAACATAGATTTTCTATAGGAATCAATACATTTTGCTATAAAGACAGCAGGACAGAAATGTTTTTTGAAGCAAAGAGAAAGAACAGAGGGCAGAGCCAGCTTCAAGGTAAATTAGTAAAGGTCAAGTGATGCAGAGAGGGACCACAGAAGGACAGGAAGAGCTCAGAAGTGGGGCAGAATAGAGGTAATAGGGAGGGCAAATCTCCTGTTGAGGTGCAGTAGCCACATGATTTAAAAAGATCTTCAATGCATTTAGCTATGAGTATATACCAGCACTTGCTATAAGACCATTATTTGGAAAACAAAACCAAAAAAAAAAAAAAAAACAGCAGCCAAGTGCTAGAAAATTAGGAAATGCCAGATTTCTGGGAGCTGTGCTGCTTTGAGTCTGTTCCCATGCTCTTATGCTGGCTATAGGATAACATAAAGGCCCTGTGGGGGAAAAAATATTACCTGCAAAATTTAAAGAAAGTAACACAGTATACATAGAGGTGGACAGTAATTTTCAGTGAAGGGAGGTGTGCTAAAGCACCTTAACATGGAGAAATATAGAGTGAACACAAAGAAGGACTTCAGGGGTGAGGCTAAGGGTTTATTTAACCCAGGATTCTGTCTCCATACATAATAATATATAGAATAAACCTTGCCCTGGAATGTTCTTCAAATATCGATCTGCACAATAAAGTGGGCAAAACATGTACTACGTTCCTTCTTTTTTACCAAAGCCTATACAATTATAAGCTACCTTGTGACAGTTAACAAGAGAGAAGACTGAGGAAGAACAGGATGAAATACCTTCCATTCACCATTCAGATCACATATATTTATGACCTTGAGTTTAAGCAATGGACTTTACAAAAGATATACTTGTCTGCTTTGGCCACTCATTCTCAAGAGCTTCTGATTTCAGTGAGTGCCATTGTCAATGACTGTCGGAATGGGAGTGACCCAGAGTAACGATGCAACCTCGATGCGAGTATAAACGTTCTCCTTTAATGAATGTTCTAGCAAGGTATATATATGCTACCCCTACAGCATGCACAGACAACAACTTATAATTGGTCTAGCTTCTCTATGCACACATCTCTAGCACTAATATAATTGGTACAACGGTGTCGTCTCTCCTCCTGAACATAGTTCCACATATTTTAGCTGTAACATCACTCAAGGTTGTCAGCCCTGGGCCTACATTATCTTCACAGTCCTTCAAGGCCTGAGTTGCTCACTGTAATTAAATCATGCCCCTTCTCATTTAAACATAGCTCCACAAGTGACCAGCTGTCAATACCTGGTGAAAAAAAAAAAAATGTTTAAATGATTTGCCATCTATCAATATATGATTTGTGAACATACAAAATAGGAAGTATTATCAAATCATTGACATTTGAAATAATCTATGAAAGAACACGAACTTAAAACAGCTCATTGAAATCAATGATCTAGTCTCAAAGATACCTCATTTTAAGATCACCTGCATGACAGATTATTTTTATCTGTTTGCCAATGACTATTCAAATAATTTCAGAGATTTTTCCTGGGTGAGTGTTGCATAATCATGATAATTTGTGTCAGAGAAAACTAGCAGATTCATTTAATTATCCTTTTGTCCTTTCCTCATATATTGAAAGGTTTTGTTTATATCCCTTTTTATTTTGCACAAAAGGGAGATGTTTTAGACACTTGTAATAGCTGATGTTTGTGTGAAGAGTAGGCATGATGGTGTTTGTCTGTCTTGAAAGCTCCTTGTGGCTATAGGGCTCCTCCATTCCTGAAGCAGAAACAATACCCTGTGACTTAGGCAATCAATCACACAGCATGAATAATGAGCAAACACTCAAAGCAGCAGTCACATTTACATAAACCATTCATTCAGTACATTTGAATAACCACCAAATTAATGAAAATCAAAAGGAGTCCATGGATCATTTGCCAACAGGAAGGAGGGCTAAAACCCCTGAATAGATGGCTCACTGAAAACAACGTATATGGCACTGTCTCTCCATAAGGAAAAAGAGGAGGCAGATCGGAGTAAAAATTGCCAGCCCTGACAGGGTTTCTTTCTAAGTAGTTCCTTCAAATCACTCTGTTTTGTCCTGTGAACATTTTTTTCCAAGGCAATAAATAAATAAACAAGTAAATAAAGTTGGGACCCTCTGATCCTAGCAGTGAAGTAAGAGGAAAAGCAAGTAATTAAAAAGACAGGTTTAACTGAGTTTTTGCAGGTGGAGAACCAGATGTAAATATTATTAGGAAATATTGGTTTCCAGAGATGCCTGTGCTAATTAATTTTTGTTTATGGTACAGTAGATGCCTGGTAAAATCAGTTATATGCAGGTTTCTAGTTGCATTCAAAACAGGGCAGTTTTGAAGCAGAAAGAAATGTACTTGCATTTTGTCAGTTTGATTTCTCTTATTTCTCTTCTTATTGTAGAAGGTGCTAGCAATCCTCTGCCAGGAGTCTATATTCAATTTCAAGAAAGTAAACTTTTCCAGCTGTCACAGCTGAAGGCAAAATCTAAAATCAACAGATAGCTTATCAGGAGGTGCTTTTCACAGGAGGTGCTGCTCCTGCCACTGCTAAGGTTTCCCAATTCTTGGGAAGCCTTTTTTTCAGAAATATGTATATATATATATATATACATATATACATACACATCATTCAAATGTAGATGCAATTAATTTATTTAGGAACTTTTGTAATCCTGATATAAGAACAATTCCATATAAGATAGAAAATCAAATAATTCATGTCTCCATCAATATTTGAATTAAACAAACCAGTCTCTACTTAGTTATTGACTGCTGAATTCTATTTTTTATGAAGATACTTCTACTTGTACTTTGACAATATTAGATCAGCAGAGATTTCATGCATGCCACTATAATTATCTAAATTAAAAGATACATATTTATTACTTTGGTAACTCTCATAAGGAGAGAGCACAATGTACTTCTGAGAATTCAGTCGCTAGCAGACATGGCACTACCAGACAAGACTGTGGTCTGTGTCTGCACAGTTCTGCAGCCTGGGCTCTTCCAAAAATTTGACATTAATTGATTAGACCAAATGCTGGTACTACTTTCAGATAATTCACCTCTTGCAGGACAGGCATGTCTGTAGTCTTCCAGAGAGACCTTTTAATTTAAAGCTTGTGTCAGCAAGTTAAACAGTTGCTCTGTTCAACAACCAACATCTCATACAGCAGTCAATTTAAAGACACCAAGCCTGACAGCTGACAAAATCCAGAGAGCTGCCAGTTCCACAGGGAATCCTGCTTTAGAGAATATGGGAAGGGAGAACGTCACTCAGGAAATGGCTTGCACACGCCTAGAGCAATGCAATGCACTTTGTGCTTTGGAATCCTTGGGTTTTCTCAAAACAAAACTACCAGTGCTTCTGGAATTCTTCCAGATCCTGTTGTTGTGGTGTGCTTTCCGCCCCCCCCCCCCCCTTTTTTTTTTTTTTTGCTTTTTTATTTTAAGGATTACAGGCAGAAATACAACATACTGACTTTTTATGGCACTTATCTTGCAGGATTTGGAACAGGGGCCCAGGGTTTAAAAGTTGAATGAACTGGGTCAGTTCCTTTACATGCTCACAGTAAAACTATTATATTCAAGACATTACCACACTCTGACTTCTATAGTTATTGTTGTTTCTACACCTAAATAATTGCAGGATCAGCCCCCAAAGACTAGAGTATTACCAGTGAAGTCACAAACTCCCCTTTCCAAGAAAAAAAATTAAAAAGCTGAAACCACACTTTCATATGTTTTATGCATAATTTTAACAATAGCCATCTGATGTAAGGTTCAGTTCCAGCAAGCCAGAAAGGAAATGACATACAATGTTTGTCTGTGTCATCTAAATACCAAATGCTAATGACTGCTTTTGGGGAAAAGTATATCTTGCAATAAGTCCCCATGAAAATCAGCTGAATTATATTTTAAAAGTAACATTCATAACAGCTGGTTGTAGATACAAAGCAGGTGAGTTTCATGACTTAAATTGATAGGCAAGGTGAAGTTATTGGCATCTGGAAATTTCATTGTTATGCTTTTTGTATTTTAAACCAGATCACAAGTGAGCTATTTATTTATGTTTCTTTGCTGTTTGCTCTGCAGAAGAAACAGCTGAGATACATACCAGATGTCTATTTTTATTTCTCATACCTGCATTTGTCATGGCTGGTTGCTTGCCTGACTGTTGTTTTATATTTCTCTTGTAGCTCAAAACTTTTTATCCTGTTTTTTGTTCTCCCATCTGTTCTTCCGTCATGTCAAAGGATATGTGTTCTAGGTAATGCCTCTCTTGATGGTCGTGTCCTTTGCCTGTAATAGTAGCAAAAAGCAGAGGCTTTGCCCAGTTTCTTTGAAACTACAGATATGCAGGGCTGTTCAAAGTTGTTCTGATTGTAAAGCTCTAGATCATGAGTAATGGTTTTAAATACTACATGCTCATCTAAAAAAAAAAAAAAAAAAAAAAAACAAAAAAAAACCAAATGAACAGTCACTGACATGTATATTTCTTATTTCTCTGCAGCAGAGGATCTCATCAGTAGTTCATCTTTTGTCTTCCCAGAATTTCTCACAAGTGTTTCAAATCAGAAAAGCTCAAATGAGAACAAAATGGTAGGTTTCTTTGGTGCAGACCCTCTACTCTCTAAAGATGATTACCTCTCAGGAGAGCTATAAGAGGAGTACCAGGAAAATAAATAAACATAAATGAGCCATAAGGGGAATGGTGTCGCCAGGAAAGATTCCCGTTATCTTGAGGCCATACCCACTTTGTCCTCACAAAGTCTCACCCAGAAGATTGGATTCACAGCTCTGCTCTGTCTTTTCTCCTCTAGTTTGGTGTAATTATCCATAGCCTCCTGACCTCTCTCATCGTACCCCCTGATGCTTGTACAGTAGGTCTTAATACTGGTTCCCTTGCCTAATCTGTAAACTGTAATACCCTTGATTTCTTCACCTGCTAAGAACTGGCACGTTTTTTTTACTATCCAGGCTTGCTTTCATTTCCTAACATATCCATCAGTTGTGTTTCTGTTTTGCCACTTCAACATGTGCAGATGCTCTAACAGTTGTGAGCTTGTCAGCTGTCTGACAAGACAGCCCAGATTCCACACTGTCTTCCTCTGCTTCTTGAGGTCAAGCAAACTTAGACTCCAACTTCTCTATGTGACCTATCTATTAGCTTTTAATGGCAGTCCTTCACCACTGGCACTATGCCTGATTTAAACTTCCCAGACTTAATGTTTATTCTGGAAAAAAAAAAAAAATCATTTGGGCTTTCAAGCTAATTCTTTATATATTGACATACATAGCAAAATACATTGCTATATCAGACTACAGTCTTGATCTTTTAGTTCCTCATATACTACTCACAGTTTAAATTAAGTCCTGAAGCTGTAAATTGCTGTGAGAAAGTTTGGTATCTGCATGAAAACTCAAAGAGCTTCTACTGGTGCTGGGGCTCTGTTGAACACCATATAGAACCAAGGTCTGAGGCACCATTTATCATCAGGAAAGGACTGTCCTACTACCTAATTTATAAAATCAATGGAGGCATAATGCAGAACAATGTGAAGAATTTCAGCACATCTCCATGTTGTTTTGAGCTGGAGACTACTCCACAGCATGCATGCTCTTATTCCCTCCGTCCAGTTAGTCCTTTTAACCACCTCAGTACTTTTCTCTATATTATTGAAAGAAGAAAAAATCACCCATCTGTATTTGCTCTCTCCCAAGCTAGATACTTGTCTGAATCTTTTACAACCATCTGCTACCTTCTCAGTTACGTAACGAAGCAGAACATCAGAAAAAATCAAGTATCAGAGCTAGAGATTTCAGCTTTATTCCAAGCTCAATGAATAGTTTTATAATTACTTTTTTTTTCTTTTTTTTTTTTTCCATTTAATACCATGAGAGCTGAAGGGCATGATATTGTGTAGGCTTCATTCCTCCATGAAAAGTGGTAGTACTTCTAAATATTCATGACATCATTATACAGTTTATCATATCTAAAGGTATTGCCAGCTTTTAATTTAGAGCACAGCTCAGCCATATTTCACTTGTAGCCAGAAGTGTTTATTTCTTTTAATTTTTGAATCTAAAGTACGCAGAATAGCTAGGCCATGAATTTTAAACTTCCCTTGTCTCTCCACAGATTCCTTCATTTGCACTATTTTGTTTTTATTCCTTAAATAGATTGTGCTTTTGAGCAACCAATCAACACATTTCAACAAGATATAATAGGAAAACAGTTTCCAAATGTTAATTCCTTTCCTCTTTTTTTTTTTTTTTTTCATCTGTAGTTAGGTTCATCAGAATAAAATTTCCAGGCTTGAATGATAGGCTATTTAGAGCATCAAATAAATATTTACCAATAAAAATTCAATCTATTCTAGTTTAATCAAGAAAAACAGTTGTTTGCTTCATTTAGACTACAGCAAGGAGAAAACAAAACTTAGCTCAAATCAAAGAGAAAAATCTCTCTATAGCTTACCAGCATCCAAATTTGCAAATTCTTTTAAGCTCCAGAATCAGAGATGGGGATCTACTGCTGCTTCTTTTCTCATGGTAATTTATCTTTTATTACCAACAAGCTGAAAGGTGAAGTTAGGTGTGTTGGCATAGATAGCCAGGAGCTGTTGAATGCTGTCATCTGAACACAGGCAACCAGGAGCCCCATGACTGTTTACCAGGTAACCACAACAGCAGAGCTGTTACAAGCATTTAGGGCATAGTACACATTTCATGCACTGTGGAATTCTTCTTCCCAGTTTATCCTTCCTAAATAGCTTTGGAAAGTGAGTAGTATTGATTTCACATGGAGGAAACAATACAGAAACAAGCAGAGGAAGAGCATCATGGAAAGGTGTAGTAATCTTTATGTTTGATGCATTGGTTCACTTTTGTGCAAAACAGAAATTCTACTTCCAAGTTCTGTTTCATTACCTAGAGGAAGGGTAAACTACACTGTTTTGAGGGGACATATGCTTGTCCTGTTGTCTATTTGTATTTCAACTTGTATGTCAGTACCATCTAAAACCATCATCCCTTGCTCTCTTTAACATCAGTGAGTTGTCATTGTCATAGGTGAGGTTCTTCCCAGTAACATCATTTTCCAACCTTGTTAGCTAGACATTCACAAACCAAAACGTTTCACACCAGATTGAGTGGATAAATGATTAGTCTTTGTATTTAACATTAAACTGCAAGCTAATATGTATTGTATTTTGTCTGTCTTCTGGTACAGGTCAATATACATGAAGATGTACTTATTTTTAATCTCTTAAAAGGTATACAATCACAAAGCTTTTGACCTCATACTATTAACAATTTTAGCACTTATGAATATTAGCTAGATATATGTGGTTACTCAGGTTTTGTTGTGACTGCTCACTAACTCTTAGTTTCTGTGACAGTAACTGAGGCCACTCTGCAAATGCAGACAAGTCTGCTTTACATCAAAATATCAACACTGCAGTCAGACTGCATTTTATGCAGGGAAAGGTTATTTCAGAATGCTCTAAGAACTTCTTACTAAAGTTTTATATACTGTTGTATATTGATCTCTTTATTATTTGTAAAAGCTTCTACTTTCTATAGGTCTGATATTAGGAATCAAAATTATTTTTGTATGGCAGAGCAGTGACTTCAGAAATATTCTTTGGAGTGCCTTGTCCTGTTAGGGAGAGAGTGATCCATTCTACTACCTCAGTGCCTTTTAGGCTTTCTGAGTTTTAGTATGTACCCTTGTGGAGCATAACATTTCTTTGGTGCAGACACTCTACTCTCTAAAGATGATTACCTCTCTGGAAGCGGCAGCTGTGCAGTGCTAAGAACTCTGAAGTAATTTTTCATTCCACTAAGAGATTGGTGTATTTACTGTCTGCTATTGATTATTACTTAATCATACACTTTTTCCCTCAAGGAAAAAGAAATAATCTTTGTGGAGCTTTTGTTTCACTCTGTGGCCAGGGAAGAAAAAGCTGTGGTGTTGCTGATTGAAGAGGCTGTTCATTTTTGAATCAGAGTGCATTTGTTTTCATTTTATACATCCCAGAAAAAAATATTTCGAGGTAAAATGTAGTGAAAATTGCCAGGTTGATGACCCTAGTGACCAGTTTTGCTGTTCACCTGCAGAACAGCTGCAACAAAGGCACATGATGTTCCAGAGATCTCCTTCCCTGTTTGAAAGAAGACCTTTTTGGTTGTATAGCATGCTTGAGCACCTATAGTCTGTTTAGGTAATTGGAGAACTGAGCACTAGCTGCTATTGTTGGGTACTCTCCACTGAAATCATATGTGGCTTCTGCACTGCTCTAGCTTTGGACATTCTCAGTTGGTGCTAACAGCAGAGTCAGTGCAAGAAGTGTCATCTGCTGGGCAATGCACAAAAGCAACCATTTTATTTTGCTTGTCCTACTGTGCTGAATGGCCAATGAATGGCAAAGATGACAGTTTCATGGTGGGCTACATCTACATTAGTGATTTAGAGAGGAAGAGCCCCCAGGACAGAAATTTGTTTTTACAACAGAGGGAATTATCTCCCAAACAACAAAGTCAGGTTTAGCTCATGAGGAGCTAAATTGAGCACGCTGACTTTTCTGTGCTTTTGTATACTAATCCAGGTGCTCCTACTCACTGCAAGGGCTCCTCACTGGCTTCCCATGGACCTATTCTCTCTGGTTTCACTCTCGTATCCCCTGGCCACTTGGTGGGTGAAGAGCTGTGTGTAATGGGGCTGAGAGATGCTTATGCTGCTGAGAGGGTGAGCAGGTAAAACACTGGGCCAGTGCTGGCAGGTCAAATGCAACTGAGAAAGGTTATGTTTTGCAGCAGCCCTTTTCCTTCCAGGAAATACTCTGTTGGCTCTTTGCTCGATCTATCCAGCCATCAACTTATATGAAACTTTCAGAAATATAAGAACATTTAAGGTTTCTGTCACTGTCAAATTTGCTTGAAATAAGCTAGGAGGTCCAAAGGTTCAAAAAGGGAAAATGAACCGATGAGCAGTGACTAGTGAAGATTTTGTTCCTTAAACAAGAGTAGGCTTACAAGAAAAACAAAAAAAAAATACATATATAAAAAGGAAGGGAAAAAAGGAGGGAGTGAAACTAAAAGTAGACTTAATTACTAGTAATCGTCTTGTCCAAAATTATTTTTGAGCTGCACTCTATATTTAATTATGACAAGAAATTAGTAAAAAGAAATAATTTGCAATATTTCCTGCAGATTTTGTGCAAAGACGGTGATCAAACCATATATTCTATGGCCTGAGGAAGATAAAAGCCTGAACAGCTTGATGCAGTATTTTAATCTCATAAATATGAAAAACAAATCATTACCCATAATTATGAAGTACAATAAAGAATAACAAGTATTTCTATTTCTATAGTTGTGGGCTTTATTTATTTATTTATTGTTTTGTTATTTTGTGAGTGTGGGCTTTTTGTTTTTATTTTTTTCACATAAGTGATGGTTTTAAAGGCTTTTAATTACATACCTGCAATATAGAGTAAGAAAGCTGGCAGCTCACTTGCGTCTAACAGCATCTCACACACAGTTGAGAACTTTGAAAGGAATTTTTCTTTCCTCCCCTCTACCGTCTCGAAAAACTAAATTTGGTAGAACTTCTGTTTGACATTCCTGAAAACTGAAATACTTTATTTTCTGACAAACGGCAAATTATCCCACCTCTCCTTACCTCTGTGCCCCAGCTCTCCCTTGAGCATATGGAAATCCCCATAGTGCTTAGGACTGTCCCAACTCTGCTCTTTCCTGTAACTAACAAACTAACACAGGTTGCTGATGAGATTGTGGCTGAACTGGACTGTCTTGAAAATCCCATCACTTATAATTAGCCTTGTGCTAAAAGTATGTAAGGAAGCAATGCTATTCCTTTGACCAGAAACTCTAAGAATGTACTAGAGGAAAAAAAAAAAAAAAAAAAAAAAAAAAAGAGGCATATATATATATATGTCTAGAACATGGAATATTTCCCTAATCCTGACTAAGATCTTAACTCCCATTCTCATTTCCATTTTATACCTTTGACATCACAGGATTCTGCTAGTGTCAAGCAGAAGGAAATTGACCATGTAGCACTCACTGGCAGGTCAAGGATGAAATGGGCTGTGGATCAAGATGTATGAGCAGTAAAGATACCCATTTCCCCTTTAGCCCACTTATTTATTAGTGGTGGATTCTAGTTCAGTATAGAATATTAATAAGCAGAAAGCCTCAAGACATTTACTCAGGAAAATTCTTCCAAAAACAAAATCTGCTTTTCTTTGCAAGGACATTAAACACAACATTCAGCAGAAGATCAACAGCAATTTTTTTGGACAGAATTTCCAGTCCCTGTGACACAGCACCTAGCAGTGGTGGCTAGAACCAGCAGAGCCATAAAAACTCCTAAGACATCATGAATTAAGTGCACATCTGTGAGTTAGGAGCACATTTACAGTGATGGAACAAGGGGCTGAAGACAGCCCTTTTTGCTTAGTGTTTTCTACTGGAGTGCATGAACTCCAGGTGGTATGCTAGAAAAGAAACCACCTGGCTATTCAGCCCATTCCCTTTTCCTCTTTTCCTCTCACCATCCACAGCACCTGTGCTTCCAGCTGTGCGGGCGAGAAACTCTTCCAGCCAGCCCAGCTAGGGTTCTGCATAAGTCAGCACTACCTGTGTAATTATTACATCTCTCTCGCTTTTTGTAGAGTGGGAACAAATGTTTTATATATTTGCTTTGCAAGCCCACTTTTCTTGTAGCAGGGATGCTTCTAGGCAGATCTTTCTGGGCTGAGTGACTTTTCTCATTAGTTTAGCAAGACATTTTCACATCTGTCTTAGCACTGGCCCCACATAATCCTGGATGTGCCTGAACTCTCTGAGCTCCTCATATTTAACGTGAAAGTTCCCAGGCTGCAGCTGTGACCAAGCACTTATTCTGGACATCTGTCCACACTGCAAGAACCATTGGAGACTTCATGTGGGAGGCAGCCCTTGAGTATGTAAAAAGATAAAGCTGTTCCCACAGGACAGCTGGAGCTATGAGTGCATAGCTGATGAATCAGAACAGGCAGGCCCTACATCTATGTGTGGCTGTGACCACATAGCAGGGTTATGGAGGATGTTGTCCTCTTTTCCTCAACTTATAGCCAGGAAACTCTATGGAAAGGTGAGCACCTACTTTGAAAGTCTGGCAGCCAGGGAGATCCCAGCCAAAGATACTACTATACTGTAGCTTATTAATAATCCTGATGTGACTACTTGTGATGCTTTTATTTGATAAGGAAATAGGAGAAGTGCCCTCTACTCAATTTTTCTTCTTGGTGTACTACTTAATTCTATGCAGTTTGTGTGTTTTTGAATCTTATTCTTAGGTATCTAATTCATTCTGTGTATTGAATGAGGAGGTGAGGGAGAGAGAAAATCAGAAGTGTAAATATATGTCCTTGTGGCCTGTGTTAAATCATCTAAAATAACACTATTTAATATTTTGCCTGGCACAGGTTATCTGTTATAGCCACTGTGTATGAATGTTCCACAAACCTAGGGATGTCTAAAATGATCACAGAATCATGGAAAGGTGGAGATGGGCAGGGACCTCTGGAGGTCACCTGGTCCAACCCCTGTTCAAGCAGGTACACCCAGTGCAGGATGCCCAGGACTATGTCCTGTTAAAGATCTCTGAGGAGGGAGATTCCACAGCCTCTCAGGACAAAAATGCTGGTAGACACTTAGATCCAGACACCTGGATACCACTGTGAAAGTCTGTATCTCTGCTCTGGATATATGTTCTGAGGCTAAAAGTTACTAACTGTGGGATATGGTAGGCAAGTCCGCATGTCTTGAATAGAGCCTTAACTGCTAAGGTACTCCTGTTAATAAGGGTAGCATGACCCTTAAGTCCCTCAGGTATACTCCAGTGAAGCACCTACTGCTCCAAGTAATTAACTTCCTAATTTAATAAAAAATATCTGATCATCAGCCAAAAAAACTTAGCTGATTTAAATATACTTCCCCAGTGCCTTCAACAGCTACTGGCTTCATGATCTCATTTACATCTCTAGTCAAGTCTCCTTATTAAGACTACTTCTGTCCTGAGGTTCTTGAAGAAAACAGCTTTGTTTTCCCAGGGAGAGGTGGCTGCATTAAGCAGAGGAGCATAATGCTCAGTGGCTGCAGTGTCTAACAAGCACTATGAGAAGCACAGTGTATAGGCAAGGGAAAAAAGTTCAACATGCCATGAAAGGCAAACAGAGCTCATACAAACTTTTAGGTTAGTAGACAATCAGAGGAATTGAATACAGACTTTGTGTTTTATTTGTTTTTGTTTGTTTTTAAACTTAGCCCATGTGCATCACTGATATATTTTAAAAAATGTTTTAGGAAACATTTTCAGAGGTTGTGAATAACAACAAGAGTGAGTGAATTACTGGGTTTTACTCAAGTAAATGTTTGCAATGTTGCTTTATTGTGTAGATACTCCTGCATCTATGCATTACTTTTCAATTTAATTTTAGTGTAAATCAACTTACTCCATGCAACAAATAAGTGGCTTTAAAGATAATAAAACTCCTAAAAAAAAAAAAAGATTAAAAAGCAATTCTGTCAGTGACAAAACTAATTAATGTCTTTTTATCACCACAAACTAGTGAACTATAACCAGAATAATTGGCCTAAGTAGAATATACTGTTTCTTTAGCCAGGTGTCCTTTACTCCGCTTTACATTAATTACTCCAAGATTTTGTTCTGGTCAAATACAATTTAGATGGCTTGTCCACCTCTTTTCCGAAACCCTGAGTAAATGTCAGGTGTGCTGCTTTGAGAAGTCAGAAAGGGTAAATCTGCAGCAGACAAGATAAGGACACAAAGAGAAGGTAAATACAGAGATGAGGACAATTGCCACTGCAGATGATTTTTAGCTGGCTCCAGAAAGAGGCAGGATATTCCCAGGGAAAAAGAACTTGGCTTTCCAGAAGGACAAAATGGTTGGGTTGGAAGCTATACTCCTGTTTCGTTAGTGTACCTCATCAACCTGATTAACTCAAGTTTGCTGGGAGAAAATAACTTTTTAATCCTCTGTTTGATACTTGTTACTATTTTAAGGTTATTTTAAAGACCAGTGTGAACTGGTCTGTTCCAGGTTTCTCTGAGAGCAACACAGATTTATTTATTTATTTATTTATTTATTGTGGCCCTTTAAAGTCCTTAGCAGAGGGGTAGCCTTCTGTAGTAATTCCACATACAAAATTATAGTGTAACATATTAGCATGCTCTGATACCCTTAGTAAAGCCCTTAAAAATATGCTGTTGCCTCTCAGGGACCTGTAAAGCATTAGATAAAGACCAAAAAAGACTGACTACTCAAGTAAGAGATATCTGGTCTCTGTCTGGAAATGGTGGTTGATAACACTGGGAAGGCAGGAGGGACAGAGGAAGGTTTCGGAACTGCATCCCTCTGTTTTCCTGGCAACTCTGAGCAGTTTGAATAAGAACTCTGAGTCCAGCAGACTTGTGTCTTACAGCAGCTACTACTTTGTCTTCCCTTTCCTTATTATTGAAGAAATTATTCAACTTCGCAAGGTAAGAAGAGCTAGTATCTTGTCTGGTTAGTTGAAGTGTTGGTTGTTGGTATCTGAAAAAATGGGATTCTGTTCAAAAGCAAGCAATCCAAAGTATTAGGTCAACCTTCTTTTCCTTCCTGTGCCTCTCCAGTCTGAATTAGTGGAGATGAGGTAAAGTACTTGGCCATCCTCCTACCTGATTTTGTGCCCCGCAGGACAAGCAGAAAGGATGGGGTTTAGGATTTTGAAGGCGTAATCTTTGTGTATATATAACTTTCACTATGACCAAAAAAAAGACAGAATAATGGAGATTTTTAACAGTTTGAGAGGCTGTTACGATACTCTCTTAATTTCTTTTTGATAAACATCTTCTGAAAGTGAGCACAAGATTATCTTTCTTATTATTATTTATTTTGAAAAAGATTTTTTTGCAGGAGTGCACTAATCAGCTCGTTTGGCTTTTGCTTTATATTCTTGTGGCATTTCAGATGGGCAATAACTGAAAGGATCTGTTTTTCCCTGTCCTGCACCTCATTTACTGAGCAGCTCCTGCACCTGGCAGACAAATCAATTCTAAACCAACAGATTTCAGGGAGGTTTGGTGCCATGATCTATGCGTTTTGCAGCAGGTCAAATGCTGAGATCTCCTTTACTGATCCTAAAAGTTTGCTGCATTAGTGCAATACCACAGTGAACATCCTAGTACCCAGTCATGTGCAACTAAATGGGATGAAATAGGTACTTAAAGATTCATACAATGCATTAACCATCTTTGTAACTTAACTCATGACATAATATATACAGCTGACAACAAAAGCCTTTCATAGCTGTTCTTTAATTTCAGTTTCTGTAATGAATATAGATCCAATTAGAATGGAGCTAATACACATTCAAAATAATTAACAATACCCTTAATTTCCATGTTGAAGAAATGGCTGCTGTTATAGACTTCTTGATTTAAATCAGATATTCTCAAAAATGACAGGAGATGTAGATTCATAATGCTAAGCTGATGCTACAAGAGATGGCTCTGTCTCTGTCTTCTTAAAAATAAGTTAAATCTTAAAAGCATAGAACAAAAACTTCTTCCATGTACTACCTATTTTCGTGGAACAGCAATGTTTACCCAAGCAACCAAGAAACAGGTCACAAACAGCATGTTTACCAGCTGGAGTGATTCCTAGTAGCCAACCCTGAGTTCCACCTATGTTAGACAAAAGCTTAGCCAGTCTTACTTTAAGTTTGAATTGGCTTAGAAAGGCTGTGTGGCACTATCTCCAGATCAGATCTGAGGCTCTGGGTCTAAAGAATGTTATCTTTGTGATGTTGAAAGGGGTACTGGAGCAGTCATCACTATTTAAACTGGATAAATCATTGTGACATTTATGTCACCATCTATGGTGACTGTAGAGAAAAATGCTGCCCCTGAACTGACTATTTCACTGATTGGTAATGTACTTTTTTTTTTTTTTTTTCATAAACATGTTAAACTGAACTGGAGGAGAACCTGCCAGTGATGGAAGATTATTTTGTGTCCACTGCATTAGGCTGTGTGATGAAAAATGATTCATATTCAAGGTTGTTCTCATTTCTATGACTTGGGCTGATGTAAGAGGGAGAAGAAATTTTTTGTAGATGCAGCACATAGGGAATGAATACTTACATGGACTTTCTTCTCATTCATCTACCTTTTATGGTAAAATGTATGCATGCCTCTTCTGACTGGATTTATCTGTACGACTATCCTTTACCTAGCTCATACAACTGTTAGGATTTGCTATTGCAGGGTAGCATATGCTATGTGATTGATCACATGTGAACAGGGCCAGCTTTTTGCTATATGCAACATCTAAGGCTGTGATGTAAGATCTCCTCAGTTTGACTTGCTTTCCTGACACTTTCTGAGTTGGTCTGTATGTCAGCTTCCGTACAGGGGAGAGAAGGTAGGTTATGCGGCATCTCAGGTAGATACACCGGAGAATATCATACTTCTTGAAACAATAAAGCCAGGGAGCTTAACTGGACAAATAAACCTATTTAGAGAAATTGAAAGTGTACTGTTTTGTTGTTGCTGAAGAAAAATTCCCCAAACAAACTCACTTTTTACTAAGTACTTGACTGATGCACAAGCTCCAAATGAAAGCGATAGATAGTATCTGGCTGCAGCATCTGTAAGGCAATACAGGATAAATCTATCCAGATCTGTATTGGAGGATACACTGCATTCAGCTGAGCTGTTAATCTAAAGCATATATTAGTCAAAGAATTTTAACATAGTCAAAGAATTGCTTGGATCAGAAAGTTTCATCAGCAGGGACACAATCCTTAAATTGAAAGTGATACTGCAAGCTGCTGAATGAATGTACTTCTGTGTCCAGGCTTAGCTCTATTTACAAGCAGTTTTTAGATGTCCTGCATTTATTCTGGTTTTGAAGTTTATGTCTGATGGGGACTGTCTTTGAGATTATGCTTACTTCCCCTTGGCAGGTGTTGTACCTCGTAATTAATGCTGCCTGCCCCAGTGGTGGGAGTATTCTTGCTTTTTTATTTTTATTTTTATTTTTATTTTTTCCTCCCTCCTGGAGTGGAGAAAGTAAGTTAAAGAAACCTTCATTTATTATATGAGATAGCCTGGTATGTGTCTTGGTCAAGATCCAGTCCTGAAACTACATTAAAAACTGTATTAGGCAAGGCTAGAATAGGCATTGTTGGATACACATGGATTTACTCTCAGTAGTAAACTAAGTTAGGAAGGCAGCAGCTGCATTTTACAGTGGTGTTAGGAAGGGAAATATTAAAAATTTGTTTCTGTTTTATAATACTAATGCATGATCCTTTGTCTCTATTTGATACTTAGCAGCTCTGATGTTTCTGTATGTAATACCTTCACTGTATTAGGCATATGTAACATGATTATATCCAATGTTGAATCAGATATGTACAAGGAGAGAGAATATTAAGCCAAGTATTTTTGTAGCACTACTTTTTCCATACTAAATTGTGTGAATATGCTTGAAAACAAAATTTATGAAGGAAGATAAATACTTGATATTGTGCTGGTAAGAGCCTGTAATGGAAACTCTTAATTCCTTAGTATGCTTCCTTCCCCTCTACTCCTTATTTCATGCTGCATTGTTCACAGCATCAATTCAACTGTGTTTCAGTAAATTTATTCTTAACTGTTTCTCAGCTCTTACAAACTTCAAACTTTTTCTTTCTTTCTTTCTTTCCAGGAGCTATTCTCCAGTTCAAAACTGCTTCATTATTACTTAAACCAGTTACCTAGAAAATATTAAAATGAAATCTATTTTCTTTTGCAAATATTTTGAAGAAGCAAGAATAATTAAGTGTTTATATTCTTGTTTGACTTTCTGGCAAATTCTTTTAATTTTTACTCCACTACCCTATCTAAAACTTTAAAAATCAGTACTGGTCTCAAAATGCTTCTTTATGCTAAAAATAAAACTCCAAACCTAAAAAACATTCTAAAAGTTATTAAGATGATTAATTCCTCTTTAGAAGCATGAGAGCTTAGTCAATTTTTGTTGTTAAAGGTTTGTATCTCAGGTCTTGTTCATAACGTGACTTGTAAAATGTGTGTTTGTAGTGTGCACCAACAATCTCCTATCCCTCCTGATATATTCTGTGTGGGTAAATCACTTATTATAATTGTATCAACTATTTAAAAGCATGTACTACATATATGGAAAGATTCTTCAGTCATCAAGCTGAAATAATTTTTCTAGTTCTAGTTTTTCTAGTTCTAGATCAACATTGGTCCTTCTGTCATTACCATGTTAATATTTGCAGGAACCGAAGACTGCAAGGGGGGGAAAAAAAAAAGGTCACAGATGCTGTGGATCTACTGAAATTGGTTCTATACACAGAACTGAAGAATGTTAGCCTTTGTTGTCAATCCGTTTGATAACTAACCCTCTGGCCCTCCCTTTTCATAGGTATCTCTTCTAATGTTTGGTTATGGCAGGGATTGTCTGTGCATGTCTTCCATATTCACCGTGAAATACCACATCCAAAGTTGTACATAGACAAAACCTGTACTTACTAAAAGCTGAAATCATAGTTTACAGCAAAATTCAAGGGCAGGCTATTTGATAGTAGGTTGAAAATTAAAGATAATGAGTAACATGGTCAATCTTTGTTTTAGTCCAACCTTCACAGTTGCATATCTCTCTAGTTGCACAACCTCTCAGGCCGGATTCATGCTATGGCAGCCACCTAAGAAACTCTGTTAACGTCACCTCTTCTGACACATCTCTTTCTAAATAATGTATGTGCAATAAAACAGTTTTACTCTTGTAAGATATTACCCCTCCTGTGGCATTTCAGTGAGAGCACCCCAATGTCAGAGCCAGCAGAAGGGAATAAACTGCACCTTGGCCACTGCAGTTCAGTCTGAGGTTGCAGGGCAGACTCCTGTTTGCTGGGAGGTTAAGCTGCTGTAGTGAACTGAATCACAACTCTGAGGGGCAGAACATGTAGCCCTTTCTGAAACCTTGGCCTAGGTGAGAAAAGGGTGAGGCTAGACAGGCAGAGCTGGCTGGGCCATAGATCAGGACTCAGATGAGGAGGCTCATTGCCCTGGCCTCCCTCCAGACAAAGAAAGGTAACTGAGACAAAACTGGAATGTGTCCAGGCCTACCAGATCTATTAGGTCAACCTGTGCCAACCTATTCAACTCAAAAATATCCTAATCACTAGGCTGCAGAAGAGTTAATATTTGTGTAATTGATCTGGTAATAATGTCTACTCTTCTTCCTCACCTGGAGACAAAAGCAAGACTAGCCTTAGTCAAAGAAGATTTCTGATGATTTTTTTTCCTCTCACCTGCTCAGCAAATAGAGTACAGACTTTAAATTGTATTTGTTTCAGAACTATGCCTTTGGAACAATGATACATGGTTTAATTTTACTATTATACAAAGTCTGACTGAATCCAAAGGAGATTACTCATGGTAGCGAAGTTCAAGACAATAAATGCTTGCAGGATCAAGGATCAGGGGCTGTCTCTGTTCTTTAGTCTGAAGAATTGTCATTACTTTGTGCGTTACTGGTAATTGGTCTGCCTCAAAATTTTCCTCTTGCTTTTTCTGCATTGTACTTTGCAAGATCTAATTTCTGTGCTTTTCTCTGCTAATTCATGGGAGCCCTGCACATGATGATGTGCTGTATTAAATGCTTTAACCAAGCCAAGCTGCATTCTGATGGTGTTGCACAAGAAGCTTTGCTGCTGGGTCCAAGCAGGCAGCTCAATTCAAAGTAGCAGGCACGGTGCTTCCCTGGGTCAAGGCCTCCATGTGAGTGCTCTAGTGCACATCCTCCTCCTATACCTTCCGTGCTAACTATATCATTCATTAATGACTCTCACCAGCTCTCTTGGTCTTTGGTATGTATTCTTATCTGCACAGTTTCCTATTGCGCTTGGGCACTGTCACACAAAGTATCTGCAAGATAGAAAGAGGTTAGTTTCCCCAAGTGAAAACATCTTTTTTTTTTTTTTTTTTTTTTTTTTTTCCTCAAGAAAAATGAGGCTTGGCTTTACATATGAGTATTAAAATATGCTTTCTCTGACTTACTGTTCTATTTAGAGGCAATAAATAGAGATATGATCAGCTGGTCTCTAAAGAGGGGAAATGCTGAGACTGTCAGTAAGCAAATTATTTCAAATGATGGTAATTAACATGCTAAAAGGTAAAAAGATGGATTTCTTTCAGCTGTAGGGATATTAGGTATTACATGAACCATAACAAGATTTTTTGTTGTTGCTGTTTATAATGAATTGTCTTTAAATTCATCCCCTCCCTAAATTAACTATGTCTCAGCACATCTACTGTTTCAGCTCAGATCACAATAATGAGAATGTAGGTGTACTGATCTTTGTTTATTTCAACTCCTGAAGGGGGAAAATATTCGGAGTACTTCAGAACTTTTGGATTTTGGTGACTTCCTCATTAGATTCCTTTTTTTTTTAATTTATTGTAGATGAGCTTTATAATATGCTTCCCTTAGTATTAGTGATACTGCAACTATCAAATATATGGTACAATTATTGCAATGTCCTATACATAAAACAGAATAATTTCACAGAGCCAAGAAAGCAGTAATTGCTCATGCATAGGAATTGCCTGTGAAGAAAAATTTCTTATGAGTATTTTAAATTTTTAATGTTATGTAAATTATTCTTACACTAACATAAACAGGAATGGAGGCTGTGATTTTCAGATCATTTTGAGTAAAATTTGCTCACATTTCTTTCATTCATTCAGCATTTTTATAGCACCACCCAATAACAGTTTCCCTCCCTTTACCACCTCATTCATCCATCGACAATGACCTCATTGTGTTGCTGCAAAATATGCTTATTGCTGGGATTCATTATTCTGTCATGTCAAGGCTATTTTTAGCCCAGACTCCAGCTGGCAACTGAGAAGAAACATAGGAAAAGAAATTGCCTCAGGTGCTATTAGTGCTATCTAGTTGCCTGTAGTGTCTACCATTTAATGTGAAGTGCCTTGCAATGCATGGCTCCAAAATTAATCTTATTTCTTTAGCCTGAAAAGCAGTATCCCAGTCTGGAGAGAAATATATGTATACATATATTATATATACATCAAAATAAAAAATGAATACATGCCCATGCTTTAAGGGGGAGCACTTTACAGGTGATCAATAAGGGCAGGTAGAAAAATGTATAGCTGGCAGAGCTGAGATCAAATTTGTTACCTTTACGTTCTGGACCTTGCGCTTTAGCTGTGCTGTGCGCAAGCTTGTGTCATGGCATCAGCTGATGTCTGGGAGATGTTTGTCTAGACATTTGTGCTTGGGAGTGACAGAAAAATTGTATGTTTTTTGTTTTGTGCATCACTCAGGTTTTTTATTACTATTTTTTTAAGAACTTGTGTGCAGGAAAAAATACCTCTGAAGGTGTGCCTGCTGACTTCCTTGACTTACTAATGATTTTAAGGTTGTGACCTACCTGGGGGGGAAGGGGGGAATAAATTATTCAACTTGTCTGACCTATCAAGGTGTAAGATTTCAGCTGTATTCACTGGTTGTACTATTCCCCTCAAAACAGCTTTGAAGATGTGCTAACTTGGAGTAGAAAACTCACAGACGCAACCAGCCTTTGGTCAGAAGTGAGTGAAACTAACTGTCATGTGTCTGGCAGACTTGCCTGCAGGAAAGGGACTTTAAGGGCTACAAACCAGCCCAAAGTGCACAGTTTTCTGCATCTAAATTTACCAGTTTCAACAGAGACACTAAATGAATGTGAAACACAAACTACATTGGAGAGCTCTCCCTTGGATTTAGGCAAACATTTTGGAGTGTGTACAGTTTTCATTACTCTAGCTTGTAGACTGACTCACCTTGTTGTCCAGACTTCTTTCCTCTAAAAAATTCTGAGGGAGCAGACCTGCGTGCTTAAGGTGCTTTGATTAAGAATTCTGATCCATCTTGCATTGCTATCACTATTCATAAAATTGAGTCTGAGACGCATTTAAATTCTCCACTAGAAGAAGTAGCTAATCTCCCCCATGCTAACGTGTGGTGTATAGTTTTTATGTAGAATACTCATTTAAACTCATTATTTAACTACAGTCCAAATACTGATGATGAAAGCATGCTTTCAATAGGAAACATATATGTTGACAACCTTTGTAGCAAGACTGTGCACATGAAAGCTAATTCCCTGTTAGCCTCAATAGAGTTTGTAGAAGTGGGAGGAAAGGTAAGGGCTGTTTAACAGGAAAGCAAGCTTAGACAAAACACCCATGTGCAAACCTGAAATGAGGAACTGCAGACCTTGCTGGTGCCAGATGGGGACTTCAACTTGAAAGCAGTCCCATCATCTTTTCAGTTTCTGTATCTTGCAGCATAGTCTGACACTTCTATGCCCTCTGGTTGAGTAACAATCCAGTTCTGGTCTTCCTCAACACCAGACTGAAGTGGTAAGAGCACTTTCTCTTGAAAAATCCATAAAACTGCAATGAATTTTCATGAAAATTAGCTGTTTGATTCCTGAAATTCATCTCTAAATCTTCTTTAGTCAGGATGAGCAGCTATCATGCTTCTGTTATTCACATGACTAACTTGATAGATGTGGTAAACAACCTGCAACAGGAGTTGTATGCCTCTGGGAAGAAAACTTTATGCCAACATAAAACAATTTCAGCGCATGCTGTTTATTAAGGGAAAAAGATAAGCTTTTATAAAACACAGCTTTATCCTGCTGAGAGGCATGACACCCAAAAAATTAAAAAGTGTAGTTATTGAAGCGGGGGAGCCAAAAGGGAATTGCAAATTTTTGAAAACTGTTATAGCAATACAATCCCTTTGTAAAGGCCATTACCAACACTTGTATCTTGACTTGAGTTAAACAGAACTCCATGCTTTGCCTCGGGCATCATTACTTCCAAACTACTCTAAAATGGCTAATATTATCCATTATATCCTTAATTAAGCATCACAGGACAACGAAAAAAGAAGCTTTGTAGGAACAGAACATTTTTATATGAATTTGTTGTGGAGGAGGGAATTGTTGTGCATGGCATTTCTTCATTGTTCTGGTAAAGCATGATGAAAAAAATAAAACACCCTTACGATATTTTTGTAATAAATTTAATCAAATTACGTGCTATGAACCTGCGAGTGGATAATGACTTCACAGTGACTGGTGAACACCAAGGCGATTATGAAAACAAAGTTTAAGGAGCTAAATATAAAATGATCCCAATATGTATAAATCTATTTTCATTATTCCAATAATTCTAAATAACTGGATTTAAATAGTAGGTGGTAAAATATTGTTCAACCATCAGCCTGTTTCTGGAGCTTTAAGCTACTAGAAATGTCATTTGGCAGCAGTTAGAGGGGGACAAATGAATGTTAATATTTCAGTCATTTAAGATTGGCAAATTATTAAACCAGCAAAGAAACTGTGAATTAAAGTGATGAATAGAAATCTTCTGACTGGTGTGGAAAACAATCTTTTTCAGACACTTGGAAACTAGTATATTCATTTTAAAAAATCTAATTAAAATAAGCTAAAAATATCACAGAATCACAGAATTTCTAGGTTGGAAGAGACCTCAAGATCATCGAGTCCAACCTCTAACCTAACACTAACAGTCCCCACTAAACCATATCCCTAGGCTCTACATCTAAACGTCTTTTAAAGACCTCCAGGGATGGTGACTCCACCATTTCCCTGGACAGCCCGTTCCAATGTCTAACAACCCTTTCAGTAAGGAAGTTCTTCCTAAGATCCAACCTAAAACTCCCCTGGTGCAACTTAAGCCCATTCCCCCTAATCCTGTCACCAGGCACATGGGAGAACAGACCAACCCCCACCTCGCTACAGCCTCCCTTGAGGTACCTGTAGAGAGCGATAAGGTCACCCCTGAGCCTCCTTTTCTCCAGGCTGAACAAGCCCAGCTCCCTCAGCCGCTCCTCATAGGACTTGTTCTCCAGGCCCCTCACCAGCTTCGTCGCCCTTCTCTGGACTCGCTCGAGCACCTTGATGTCCTTCTTGTAGCGAGGGGCCCAAAACTGAACACAATACTCGAGGTGCAGCCTCACCAGAGCTGAGTACATGGGGACGAGCCCCTCTCTTGCCTGGCTGGTCACACTGTTTCTTATCCAAGCCAGGATGCTGTTGGCCTCCTTGGCCACCTGAGCACACTGCTGGCTCATATTCAGCCGACTATCAACCATCACTCCCAGGTCCTTCTCTGCCTGGCAGCTCTCCAACCACTCATCTCCCAGCCTGTAGCTCTGCTTAGGGTTATTACGCCCCAGGTGAAGGACCCGGCACTTGGCCTTGTTGAACTTCATGCAGTTGACCTCAGCCCATTGGTGCAGCCTATCCAGATCCTCCTGCAGAGCCTTCCTACCCTTGAGCAGATTGACACATGCACCTAACTTGGTGTCATCTGCAAACCTATTGAGGGTGCACTCAATGCCCTCATCCAGATCATCAATGAAGATATTGAAGAGGACCGGCCCCAGCACCGAGCCCTGTGGAACACCACTAGTGACCGGCCTCCAACTGGATTTGACTCCATTCACCACGACTCTTTGGGCCCGGCTATCCAGCCAGTTTCTAACCCAACGAAGCATGTGCCAGTCCAAGCCAAGAGCAGCCAGTTTCTTGAGGAGAATGTTGTGGGAAACGGTGTCAAAAGTCTTACTGAAGTCAAGGTAGACCACATCCACAGCCTTTCCCTCATCCACCCAGCGTGTCACTTTGTCATAGAAGGAGATCAGGTTCGTCAAGCAGGACCTGCCTTTCATAAACCCATGCTGACTGGGCCTGATCGCCTGCTTGCCCTGCAAGTGTTGCGTGATGATTCTCAAGATAATCTGCTCCATGAGCTTCCCTGGCACTGAGGTCAAACTAACAGGCCTATAGTTTCCTGGGTCTACCTTCTGGCCCTTCTTGTAGATGGGCATCACATTAGCTAGCTGCCAGTCAACTGGGATCTCCCCCGATAGCCAGGACTGTTGATAAATTATGGTAAGCGGCTTGGCCAGCTCCTCTCACCCAGTACCCTTCGGTGGATCCCATCCGGCCCCATCGACTTGTGCACATCCAAGTGCCGTACCAGGTCAACAACCATTTTTTTGTGGATAGTGAGGGCCACATCCTGCTCCCCATCCCCTTCCACCAGTTCAGGGTACTGGGTATCCAGAGGACAACCGGTATTGCCGCTAAAGACTGAGGCGAAGAAGGTGATATCCAAGCAGTTAAAATGCCACCGTATCCTCTGTGCTCTTCAGAATTTCTCCTCTGAATGAGCCTGGTTGCCCTTCCACGTTCACGTATGTTTGGATTGGGTATGTGATAGTAATGCCTTGAGGTAACAGCTAAGTTGGTTCCTCAATTGGTTCCTTCCTGAACTCTTCTCTAAGAGGAGAAGCAGCCTCTTCTGAGGAGCTTGTGGAGCAAAGGGACAAGAGAAGCATGGGACTGAGAAATGAAGACTTCTCCATGGCTGTTAATGGGGGCACTGATGCAGAGCAGGACTAAGACCTCGACTCTGCATTTGGTGTTATTCAAGCAGGTGGTTTCTCCTTGTCTGAGCCCTATTGGTTTCCTGATGGTGGTGAGAAGTAGTTTGCACATATGATGTCTTTGGAAGGTGAGACAAGACCTTTGTCAACCCCTTTAAACAAGACGTGTATCTGATTTTTTTGATCAGAACAGTTATGTTTTGAAAATCAGTTGTCATAGCAAACAGGACCATCCCCAATTCCTTGTCACCATAGGCTTAAAGTAGTTTTAGGCCATTTTCTGTGCAGAACTAACCATGCTACCAATGGAAGCTGTATGAAACAAACCAAGTGTGTCAGACAAGCAGAAGCTGACGACTAGTGAGCTGCCCCTTTTAGTGTCACACTCTCCAGTTTGCCTGTGTGGTGAGAGCTGGCAGAATGATTTATTGTGACAAATGTACAGGTTTTCCAGAGTAGCTGCTACTGTGCTGAGAGCTTTGCAAATGCAGCATGCTGGCAAAATGCTCATTTCCCATATGTATCAAAGTCTTTGATTCCTTGCTCTGTAAACTCTGGTTTGTGTTTTTGCAAGAGAAGATTTATGACTCTAAATGGAAAGCTAGCTGAGACAGTTAAAAAAGATAAAATTTTTATATGGAAAAAGGGAAAGTTTATACTAATTAAGTATAAAAGCAAAAGGCAGATAACAGTAGTTTCTTAACCTGGAGTGGATGAAAATGATCTGGAAAGAGAAAAAAAAATCTTATTTCACAACTGGGATCATGTGATCTGAAGGACCCTTGGCATAGGAGCTGCTTGGGTCTTTCTGGAATAACTCAGGAAATGGCAAAGAAAACAAGGCTGCTCAAAAACAGTGGAAACTCAGTAACCCTAAGAACAATTACTCCTTCATTTAGTTTCAAACATTTCTCATAAATTTAAACAGGAGAGAGAAAAACCTGCACAGTGCTTTAGGGATTATATGCTAGTCATTAAGAAAACATTCAGTGGCCTTTGCTATTTCAGAGCAGACAGATGATATCGAAAAATGTTATGACAAAAAAAATAATGAAGCTAATAGTTATATTTGTCTACTAGGTTTCAAGTAGGTAAGTGGAAAATTACTATCAAAAGCCAACATTTCTAATGTGTTTGTTTTTCTCAAAGTGGATTGGAGCTGCTTTATACTATTTCCTTGTTTTAACTTGTGGTATTTGAAGTTTTTGCATCTAAACACTTCAGGAGCAGGCTTTCTGGCGCTGGGGCACCCCTGGTAAGAAGGACTGTGGTACTTGGGGTTCATGCACTCATCTTAGGCTGCCCAAGAGCAGAAGAGGCCCAGAGATTTCATGGCTCTTCCAAGAGCTTGTTTGAGGGGAAAAGGCAACGGTGCAATTCCTGGAAAGTGGGGTATGGTTTAAGAAAAATATATATTTCAAATTTCAGGTCACAAATACTGATGTGAAATTAATGTTGCATGAGTAATTTTTATTAATTATGTCTTCCTGTTTCAGCCCAAGAATTGAGCTAGAAAAAAAACTAGAACTGATGTCTTTCTACTTCATTTTAGCCTGGTTTTACAATAGCATCATCACAGGGCTTCTCCTGAACCCGTTTGCTAATTTTCACTAATTTAAATAAAGGAATGGATGTCTGAAATGTATTAGATTACTATGTACTGAGTGAAACTTAATGGCAATGGAGAGGAAAAGTCCTTTTTAGTGCCTATTGGGGAGGGGGGGCGGGTAACACACAACAAAAAATGAACATTATTCCTGCAACCCGCAAGCATAACTCGGATCCAGTCACAACATTATATATCAAAGCATAATCAATAGCTTAAGGGGATGTAGAAGAGATCTGGGGAGCAACAGAAGCATTGGAGGACACAGAGAAAGGAAAGGAAGAAAGGCAGCAAAGCCCGGGAAGAGACATGGGATAAGCTGATATGTAACTGCTGGGACAAGTATTGCAGCAGTACACACAAGCATACAGCTCGAGTCCATACAAAAATACATTAATCTGAGGTATGCAGAATAACTAGTTCTTCATAATACTTCCAACTGTAGCAGCTAGTATCTTTATTAGAGGGAGGTCTTTTTGTATTATGGGTATCTGCAGTTCATGTTATTTGGTTAGGTCTGACTGGACTTGGGAGTCGTGATGATATTTCTGTCTCAGATCAGATGAAAATAACTCTCTGACTGTCAGCAAGCTTGTCCCAGAATAAGCCTCCTGTGGTGTCTGCTTATATGCATCCCAAATGCGTTTTCTGCTGTGTTTGCTTAAAATGATTAGCAAGCAGGTTTTTAGAATTAATATATTTGCTGGCATAACTGAGAAAAAAGAATGTAACATGCAGTTAGAATGAGCTGCCTCCCATTTTAGTGACTGTTCTGTGTATACACATTTTTTTCCAATATTTGTAGTGCATAATGTAGCTATTGTGCTTGTTTAATTTCATCACTTGGCAGTTTGTACAGCATGGTCATGTTTCAGGAAACTAATAACTTGAATCACAAAGAATAAATGTAATTTTTTTCCTCCTCCATTTTTTCAGTTTCTTCCCATTGATTGAAAAGCTTCTGTATGTGAATCTCCCTGATTCTTGCCCCATTTCAGCAAGCATCAGATGAACATGCTGTTGTCTGCTTTTCTTTCCTGGCACATCCTGGCACATAAAGCATTTCCTTTCTTTCCTCTGTTTTGAGTGATATTCTGAGGTGTTATAACTGAGTTTTTAATATCTAATAATTTCCTTTAGAAAGTTTCCCACAGAGATTTGTCTTTGTTTGGAATTCATTAAGGCCCCTGCATTTGAGGGCAGGCTGGGATTAAGAGGTCAGAGTAGAGCAAAAGTCATACTGCATCCAGATCTGCTTATTTCAAAACATTTGAGTTCTACAGGCAGCTGAGAGTTCTACAGGCAGCTTAGAGTTCTACAGGCAGCTGACAGAAGTTGTGAAATCGTCAGTGCTGGTTCTCGTGAGGGACTTCAACTTCCCTGACATATCCTGGAAGCACAACACAGCCCAGAGAAAGCAGTCTAGGAGGTTTCTGGAGAATGTGGAAGATAACTTCCTGACGCAGCTGGTTAGTGAGCATACCAGGGGAGGTGCCCCGCTAGACCTTCTCTTCACAAACAGAGAGATACTGGTGGAAAATGTGATTGTCGGGAGCTGTCTTGGGCAGAGTGACCATGAAATGGTGGAGTTCTCTATTCTTGGCAAGGCCAGGAAGGGGACCAGTAAAACCACTGTATTGGACTTCCGAAGGGCTGACTTTGTGCGGCTGAGGACGCTGGTTGGTAGAGTCCCTTGGGAGGCGGTTCTGAAGGGCAGAGGAGTCCAGGAAGGCTGGGCGCTCTTCAAGAGGGAAATCATAATGGCACAGGAACGGTCTGTCCCCACGTTCCCACAGACGAGCTGGCAGGGAAGAAGACCAGCCTGGCTGAACAGAAGAATTGTGGCTCGAGCTTAGAAGAAAAAAGAGGGTTTATAATCTTTGGAAAAGTGGGCAGGCCACTAGGGAGGACTATAAGGATGTTGAGAGGCTGTGCAGGGACAAAATTAGAAAAGCCAAAGCCCATCTGGAGCTCAATCTGGCTACTGCCGTTAAAGATAACAAAAAACGTTTTTATAAATACATCAACACAAAAAGGAGGACTAAG